>CADWAE010000251.1:712500-1096185 GCA_902982915.1 Phalloptychus januarius | reverse complement strand
AAAAAAAGTCAGAAATAGGTCACTTGGGCAAAAAGCGAGGCTTTGGGTCGCATTTGCTCCTGTGAATGTTCCCTTAAATGACACTGACAATTAGTGGGATGAACTCAAACACGCTTATTATGAATAAGTGTTCAGAAAACAATCTAAATGTGGTGGAGATAGAAAGAAAAACAGGAACATGGGTATCGAGCTGAACTTTTAGTAATCATCGTTTTTTCACCACATTAAAAATAAGAAACTCATGTTGTCATCCTGTGGTGTTGTTTCTAGGGAGGGTTCTGTGAACCAGCTAAGTTCTCCATTTTCTTGTTTTCAGATGTTTCTTTATTCTACATTCTGCCTGCGGTCTTCGCTCTGCTTCTGATCCTCACATTTGTCCTTTTGCTGGTATTAAAGTCCAAAACAAGGATCAAGCAAGGTACATTTATACACTTATGCACTCACACATAAATCCCCCACAGAATCACATCATGTTTATTTTGTGTTTTCAGTGGATGGAATCAATGTGAATGTGTTGTACTCTGCTGACAGTAATGTGGAGATGAGAACCAATGATGTGAGTAAAAAGGACTTCAGCTCTAAAATATTTTTTTCTGTCTGGAAATAAAATCTTATTTCTTTAATTTCTTTAGATCTATGGGTTACAAGAGGATGTTGTTTACATGAACTCTTCCACTCCAAACATGCCGAGTCATGACAGTGATCTCTACAGCAACATCCTTTAAAAGTGTTTCTGACATCTTAAGGAGCACAAATGCTAGTGTGTTTTCATTTAGACATTATTTTAATATTTATTAGTTTTCATGTTAAATGTGACTGAAGTGCGTTAAAGTTACATCTAAGTGAAGACACACAGAACAAGTCAAATTAACATGCATTGTGATGTCAGCCTGTGTGAAAATCAGGCGATCTGTTCCCTGGGTCACAATATCCATCTTTTGGCTCTGTTGTGTTTCTGAAACTAAGAAGGAATTTCAAAAGAAGTTTCAAACAATCTACACAAAGACAAAACTTATTCACACGTATGGCAGATTTAAGTTTAAAACGATTTTAACTTCTGAATGAAAGTAATGTTAACTTCGTGGAGTTCCACCTTGGACCAGTAGGGGGAGCTAAAGATTAATCTGATATTTGGGCGGCCTTCCAACATGAAACACTTGGAGCTCAGTGCAGAAGATGAAGCATCTTAATACCAGAGCAGACATGCAAAAAGTTGATTAGCAATTATGCGTTTATTTGCATTTGTTGCAAAGCAAATAAAGATTCTTCCATTGATTAAGGGTAAAAAGTTATTTTCAGCATGCAGGTGGTAAATGTAAATAATTGATTCTTCCCTTTCCTACAAAATTTTAGGAAGTGCTTCAAATGAAGAATATTAGACTCCTGGTTAGATTTTTTTTTCAACTTTACTTAAGGAAGCTCAGTGTTTTTTGTTTTTTTTTTTGGTCAAAGAATAAGCTCATGCTGTGCTATGTGACATGAAATGTTCTTAGGATTAACAAGCATTCAATAAAACATGTACATAAACAAAAATGTGTTTTTAAACATGTAAATAAATCAAAATGACAAATACTCAAGATCTTTGGGTCTTAGCAGTTTTCAGTTAGTTATTTTGTTATTTGTCACTCGCTGCTTTCTTGTATTTATTTCTTTGTGTCTTAGTTTGCTGTCAATCTTCAATTACCCTCATGATCCATCAACGTTTGTAAATTGTTTAATTAAATAAAAGCTTAGAAGTCCTGACCATTGGTTTGATAGTAGCATTGACCCTTATGCTACCAAAGACCCGCACAGCAAACTGACAAACGCCATTAGTTGGCAGTCAAGTACAAGTAGCAGAACCTGCCCAAAAGGCGTGATTTGAATGTAAGACTGAACCATATCATATCATTCGACAATGATGTGGGGCCCATGTGGGGCCCATATTGTCTGCCCTCCTTTTCCCCATATGGGTCCCATCTAGGTATGCTGGCTAAGGAGTATCTCACTTATCTTGTTGGCACTAATTATCCAAGACTGATCACTTAATAATAACACTGTGGAAAAATATAAATGTCAATATTTTCAGGATGTAAGTTTTGATTACAAAATATAACAGGAACATTAATAAGACGTCATTTAAAATAAAAAGTGAGTGAAATTGTTGATTTTCCCAAAGGTGTAAATTCAAATTGTTTCATCATTTGGAAGAGAGTGGAAGTTGCCATCCTCTGCTCTCGTCTTCTCTGTCACTCGATCTCCTCCTCCAAGCCTGTAACTAAGCAACAGCAAACAAACCCTCTGGTTCCTAAAGGAGCGTTTTCCTTCGTGCACCGATTGTCCTGTTGGTTGATTTCTATTTAAACTGAACTGTCAGAAAATGAGTTCAGAAATTATTGTGTCTCGGCCGCATTATGACAGCAGGGCTGCAGCTCAGGGAGTCCAACAGAAAAGTCCGCCTTTGGAGCAGGAAGTGCCGCAGCATTCTTCAGGCTCAGCCACTGCTGGGTATCGCTCTGCTAAATACACCCCTGCTGAATGGTTCTCCAATTACCAAACCATCCTTGAACAGGCCGGTACCAACCGCAGAGATGCCCAGAACATCCAGCAGGAGTCCAGAATCTTGAGCCAGGACACTGAGGCTGCCGCTCTGAAGACCCAGGCCAGAGGAACGCGTCTTCTTGGAGAGAGACTCCAGGAGATCCACTCCTGGAAGTCTGAGCTGCAGCGGCACATCGAGCTGCTGCAGGCCGACACGGAGTCACTGCTGATGGTGAAGAAGCGGCTGGAGAAGGCGCTGGATGCCACCGAGACGCCTTATGCCATCGCCACCGATAACTTGACCTGCAGAGCAAGAAGACTGGGAGCAGAGCTGGTCAGAGACACAGTGGAGGAGGAGCTGCTGAAGGTCAGCAATGCACTCTTACATTACTGTTTGGGTTCATATTAAGCAGTTTGCCTCGTTAACAGTAATGAGATCATGGGTTTTGATGTTTTCCTAAATAATGAATAGACGAAATCTACATCAAACAATACCAGTCATTTGGGCGTCATGGAAATAAGAAAAACTATCTGAAAAATACTTAATCAAGCAAATAATTGTGATTAAAAGTAAATAAACATTCAGATGATATGTTTAATAGGTATTTACCAATATATGTTGTCCTAAGAATAATATTATTGGTACACAAAACTGATAGATCGGCCCACTAGTCATTAATGATTCTGGGCTAGACCAATTACAGCAATTGATGGTCATCCATGGCTCTCAATCAGAGAGACGAGAACAGAGAACAACATGGACAATGGCAAAAATGAAAAAGATGCACAGAAAGAAATGTATCTAAAAAGTGGCAAATTCTTCAGGCAGACTGTATAAATGGTTAATAGTAGGTAAACTGAAAATCTCCACATAATGAATCTCACAGTAAGAGGCACAGCAGGGTGAAAATGTGGCTCTGTGTGTTTTGTAGGAGGTGAACTTGATCAGGAGTATTCAGGCTCTCCTGAAGAAAACTGCAGCTCAGGTTGTCGCTCAGATCAAGTAAGTGTAAAACTGGTTACTGGCTCCCTTATCCAGTTGGTTTGAAGTCTCTCACTTTAGAAAACAGCATTCCTATGAGTTGACGGTTTCTGTGAGTCAGGAGGAACCGAGATGCCCAGCAGACATTAGAGATGGACTGGTCTGATAAGTGTCAGGCCTACAGCTATGATGACGCCTGTGGAAGACACAGTAACATGAGTCCAGATACACAGCAGCACCCCGGTTCTGCTGCCATGCAGGAGCAGTGAGTCTGACTCTTTAGACACATTAGAGCTGTGTTCATCTGTTACAAATAAGGTTCCCTCTTGTTTACTGCAGCATTTCTACCCCCTCATCATGGACAAAGTTTACTCAAGACAACTTGTCCATGGCCCTGCAGGAGGATCATGCCACCAAGAGTCTCAGGTCAGAGTCACAATGGTACGCTTTGCTGCCAGAGGGATTTTCTTCGACTGCTGAGAATTTTGTTTTTCAGAATGCTTGTGGAGCAAATGCTGCAGGACACCACTGAGGATCTGAGGGTCCAATGCACCAGCGTGGACCGAGCCTTCAGCCTGCACTGTGAGGACCTTATTGAAGCCAAGACCCAGCTAGAGATAAAGCTAGCTCAGGTGGATGAGCTGACAGGCAGAAGAAACAGACTGACAGATGAAATGTGATTGACAGTTCTATTGTTCCCGTAGACTCTGGAGCAAATTGGTGCCCAGGAGAAGAACATTGAGGTCCTACAGCAGGCCATCCACAACAAAGAGGCTCCACTGAGGGTGGCTCAGTCCAGACTCTACCTTCGCTCTCTCAGACCAAACATGGAGCTCTGCAGGGACCAACCCCAGCTCAGGTAGATGCACACAAACAGAAATGTCAGTATAATGTCATGTGTCCATTTTCTCATGTATGGGCTGTCTGCAGTTTGGAAGGAGAAGTGAGGCAGATTAATGCCTCCTTGGAGTCTCTGAAGCAGAAGCTGAGTGAAGCCAGGAGCTCCCTGTCCCATCTGGAGGAGTCAAGGATGACTCTTGAGAAAGACATCAACTGTAAAACCAATTCACTGTTTATTGAGAGGGAAAAGTGCATGATTCACCGTAAACGATACCCAGCTGTCTCAGTACTGTCAGGATACTGAACTTGACTTCATAACTTGGGATTGTTCTGCTTGACAGTTTGAACAGCATCATGTGACACGTTAAAATCTTGGAACATTGTTTTATAACCCAAGTCTTATATCTCCACAACTTTATTCCTGACTTGTTGTTTTCCTAGAGGTTCTCACATTCTCGGGCATACTGTGTCACCGTGACTCCATGAACAATGTCTGTACAGAGTTGAAATTTCAACATCAAGGGTACCGATTGACTACATTTCTCCCAACAAATTCTTTAATTACCCACAATTTCAGCCATGGCATCAACAAACACAGAGTATGTGTGACACAGAGGATGTGTACGAAGGCGTAGAAATTTACCTTTGCGCAGCTGTTTCTGGCGGACGTCCACTTTGAATACGCAGGGGCTTCAGCAGAGTGAAGTATGCCTGAGTATGTGGGAGACTTTAGTCTTCTTGATGCTGTTTGCTCATTATTGCTTTCTGACAAATACAAAATATTTTTTTTCTTTCACTTCACAATTATTCACTACTTTGAACTGTTCCATAAAATATAATCACATCACAATAAAATTTAGTTTGTTTGTTTCTTGACACATTGTGAAAAGGTTGATTTGGAGTGAGTGCCTTTACAAGGTGCTTTATTGAACCAGTCTCTCTTTCAGAGGTGAGAAAGGTAGCTATAAAACATTAGCTTCAAAGCTTCCAGTTAGGAAGCTACATCTGTTAGTTACCTGAAAACTTTTCCTAAGCTGCAATGGACAAGAAAACATGTAAACATGATCTGTGCAGCAGAACTTTGAGCTTAGAAACAGCCTCCAGGATTTTGTTTTTTACTATGGTACCTTCAGCCAAAGTCTCTCAGGCTGCTGCTTCCTGCTGCTGTCTCCTCATCTCTCCGGTTAGCTTCTCATCTTCAAAGTTTATTTTTTACATAAAATGTCAAAAGAGCTTGCAGTTTGACCACTATTGACCAATATACTCTTCCTTACAGTAGTGGTGTTAATCTAAGTGGAGTTTTTCAACCCATCGCAGGCCTTTTGCAGCTTTTATTAATCTGCGATTATCTTCTATTTAGTTCCATTCATCATCCAGTCAACTCAGACCTGCTTCAGTGCTGAAGAATTCCCACAGCATGATTCTACTGCTGCTGTGTTTCATGATGGGGATGGTGGTCCAATAAGAAGTGCTATAATTACCATCGCATATAGCTATTTTTATGTAGGCCAGAAAATAACTTTTGATCTCACATACCAGAGCATCTTCTTCCTCATGTTTGGTTTGTATTCAACATGGCTTGTGGCAAACAGGACTTATTTGCTGCCCTGCATTGAACTTTAAGATAAAACATCATTGAAATGTTTTGAAGTCTGTGATTTTGATTTGGTGAAATTTGAAAAAGTTAAAGGATGTACAGTCAGTTCTTTTGCAAGGCTATGAAACAGTATTACTTCCAATATCATGCACCCAAATGTTACTTCAATTTAGAAACTGATTATTTTAATGTCTAAGTGTAAATGTGAGTGCAAATGGTTGCCTATGGTAGTGTTAGTTGGATATGAATCTTTCCACAATTGTGATAAATTACCCTACTTTCCATATAGCTTTTGAATGCATCCAAAGCATCCAAATGCTATAATGCATAGCATTTCATTTCAGATTTCAGGGAATATTGCAAATTTGAAACCTCTTGATTCAAAAGTCAGTCTTTAAGGTACGTTAAACTGTGTTGTACAGTTTGACAAACTTCAACAAAATGAGTAAATCAAGCTGTACTGAAGAAGCTCCATAAATACTTCTCTCCACTAGAGGGAGCTGTCTAGCTTCAGTATTTCTGCTTCACTTGCACGTCTTCAACTTGTCTTTGTCTTTAGAAGAAGCATTAAAGTACACAACACAAACACAACTATACGATGCGAAACAATATATTATATCCAATCACAGGTGTTCTTTACAGTGAGTTGACTTTAATCACTGTATTAAATACAACTAATTTGGTAAATTGCAGTTTGGGCTACACAGTGTAGATATATTTTTCTTTATTTGCGTTAAAGTCTACAGGTGGAACCAAGCACATTAAAGAACATTAACTGATGGGGGATCTTCTTCTTCCAAGAAGTCTCTGAGAAATAATTTGTCTCTATTCTTAGAAAGGTTCTGCAGTAACTCAGGAGGTGCCACGACTGAGGATGTTATGAAACTCAGCGTCAGCCATGCACAGTGTAGTGCAGGTTGCTGCTGAACACATCTTATGACACCCCTAAATGTGAGTAAGATACATCGCCATGGATGTACATGTGTGTCTGGATGTACTAGTTTGTAAGTGACTAAAAGGTTAAGAAGCTCACAGTTGAAATTTCACATTTTTATTGAGACTGAGGGGCTTTGCAAAAGTCTGTACAAGTAAATGAAGGGACAAAAGCCAAATTTGCAATCTTTTATAATTTGGGCTCACATCTGGCAAATGTGACCGGCCCATTGATGGCTGGCGTAAAACTTTATAAGACAAGGTTTAACTGAGGTGCTCAAATTATTGTACATTCATAATAACAAGAAAAAGCAAGCCACTGTATTTTGCTTCCAGCTTTTTAACATTCAGATTTCGTGGTTGAGTTTCCTTTTTGCTGATTTTCTTTTAAAGAGCAGCCTGCGATGGGAAGCAGAAATGTACTAGAAAGATGAGAGGGACAGAAGTGCCTAAGTGAATAAAAATGGGAGGGATTGATGAAGTTGCAAAATTTGAGGGAGTGACAGAAAAAGAAAGAGGGAGGGAAAAGAGAAGAACAGAGAGACAAGCAGGACCAAAGTCCCAGTTTCCTCTCCCTTCTTTCTCCCAGTGACTCCAAGGTGAGATCAGCAGATTGGTGAGTTCCACCTCAGCACTTTGCTGTCAACTTTCTTTTCTTCAACTTTTCCCAAAATGCTAGGAAGAATTGTGCAGAGCAGTATATAAATATTTAAAATGATGCTTTTAATCAGACAGGTAAATTTATCCCTTCTGATTGACCAAATAATTTCTTTACCTTTCAAATATTTTATCACTTCTCATTGACCAAAACATTTCTTTACGGTTCGAACAATTTTTTTTTTATGTGTGAGAAAATTCTTTTATGACAGTGTTTATTTGCTTTTGTCTCTGTTGGCTAAATGTGAGTAGCTAAACTTGAGGGTTTGTGGGAAGCCAGAGTTTCCGCTGGCTGGATGAAGAGACTACTTTTAGCTTCGGTTATTACACCCTGCGCCCTAACTGGTCCAGACTACCTCCAAGGCATCTTATTGTCCTTCATTTGACTGATTATTTTAAAAATAAAATAAAAAAGCACAAACCATAAATCTCCCAACTCATTGTAGAGTGTCCCATTAAGGCTTTAAGGAAAAGTTTCTAATTATATGTTTGCCAGGGTGTGGAATGTCAGCTTCTTGTCTGTGCATGATTTTTAAGATTTTTGTGGTGAAATTCATTTGGGTTCTGAAGTTTTTTTTTCTGTCACATTTTCATCATCCCTCTTTTTCTCCCCCATCTTCGTCTCTGTCTCTGCAGCAAGCATGCTGTCCCTGAGCTCCCTGTCCATCCTCCTCGTCCTGCTTCTCCTCCACCCCTCACAGCTATCTGCCCAGGAAGTGCTGATACGTCTCGCAGGCGTGGGTCGACGGAATGCAAACGAGGGACGTGTGGAGGTGTTCTACGGCGGATCCTGGGGCACAGTGTGCGATGACGAGGTGGATATTAAACTTGCCAACGTGCTGTGCCGGCAGCTGGGCTTCCAGCGCAGCTTCACTTGGGCACACAGTGCCAAGTTTGGCCAAGGACAAGGTAAGGGCAAACAGTGAGCTCCTCACCAGCAGTGCCTTTAAAAAGTATCCACATGAAAGCTTTCCAGATTTGTCCCTTGATAACCACAGATTTTAATGAGTTTTATTACTTTATGCATGATGAGGTTGGGCAAATTTCTGTTCAGCTTTTGCTCATCTGGACATCCATTCTTCTGTGAGCACAAAAGTCTTGCCATGGTTGCTTGCCAGTTGCCAAATTGCTAGCTGGATTTGGAGCTGGACTTTAATTTGGCTGTTCTAAAACATTAATGTGCTTTGATCTAAACCACTCCATTGTATCCACTGTGGCTGTCTGTTTATAGTCGCTGCTGGATAATGAACCACTGGTCTATTCTAGGGTAATTTGCAGCAGTCCTCTTCCAACATATTTCTACATTTCAGTTTTCCATTGTAAATTCCTCCCAGTTTCCTTTTACCTGCTGAAGAATGCCGTCGCCACCGACATTTTGATGTTACCCCTGCCATGTTTTACAGGGGGTGTTGGGTTCAGGGTGAGGCATACCGTTATCGTTTCTCCCACACGTAGCATCTTGCTTCTTTGGCCAAGACATTCAATTTTGGTTTCAGCCAACCAGAGTCCCCCCTTTTGCATATTTGCCATGTCCTCTTCACGGTTTGTGGTGAACTCTTACCGGGATTTCTTTTGTCAATGGCTTTCTTCTTCTTCCCACTTGCATATTAAGATCTGAGTAGCGGAGTGGATCTTTTTGGCTGCTTCTCTGATTGATTCTCTCCTGATCCAGCCTGTCACTTTAGGGCAGCCATGTCTTGTAGGTTTTCACCTGTCCCATAAAATGCCTTCTTTCAGGTTGTTTTTTGGACAGAACTCTATGAGATGTTCAAAGCTGAAGAAATTGGTTCATAACCTAACCCTGCTCTAAAACCCCTTCCCTGTCATGATAACATCGGTTTCCTCATGGACCCATTTAGAGGTTTTGGGGTTGATGGTTAAGAGAATGAACTTCTCCACAACTTTCTACCTGAAAATCTGCTGTGTTCCTTGGTCTTCACAATGCCGATTGTTCTCAGATTAACCTTTGAGGCCTTCCAAGAAAAATTCTTAGAATTAGAATTGAGATTAATGTGTAAGCATTTTTAAAGTAACAGTTCAGGCAGGGGTTCCCAAAGTGGGTCCTTGAGGGCCGGCATCCTGCATGGTTTAGTTTCTCCCTGGTTTATCGCACCTGGACCAAATGATGGCTCATTAGAAGGTCTAAGAAGAACATTGATCTGATTGGCTGCTGAGGAAGTTGTTACTACCACCAGGAAGTGAACTAAAACATGCAGGATGCCGGGCCTCGAGGACCGACTTTGTGAACCACTGAGTTAAGGGGTCCATATTGACTATACTCTGTGTTATTTAACCCCTTAACTGTCACCTTCAGAACATGACATGGCCGTTTTCCCGGGGCGAGACGAGGGGCGGGGAAACCAGTGAACTCATGGACCCATTGACTAGAATTTAAGTGTTGACAGTAGGCAGTTAAGGGGTCAAGAGGTTAAGGCTCCAACATATTTCACCCAACACTGAACAGTCGATGTGCAGTCCCGTGGTTTCGGACCATTCATATTAGCACACACCTTTCATACAACAGCGCAGACACCTCTTCTGCTTCAGTATCATCCTGCTCCTACTTGACAGGGTTCTCACTCCCTCCTCGGATCTTCTCTTTTTTGCTTTTATAAAATGGCCATGAAGCTGGCACCACACTTTTCTGCAAACAGCAGTGAACAGCAGTTAAGGGGTTAAAACGGTTCTGAAGACCATGAGTTGCCTTTCATGCATTTTACAACTAAATAAATCACATACTGTCCTAATAAAATAGTGTTATAAACTGTGAAGAGGTATGGATGTTTTAACAATGCACTGTATTTATATTTTTATGAATTTTTTTATTTCATAGGTCATATCTGGCTAGACAATGTGCGCTGTCAGGGCTCAGAGGCCTCTGTTGCACAGTGTCAGTTCAGCGGTTGGGGAATCAATGACTGCACCCACGCTGAAGACTTGGGTGTTATTTGCAGCCCAGAAAGAAGACCTGGCTTCCCTCCTGCCATTTTAGAAGAGACAGCTTCATCTTCAGGTCAACGGCCAAGCCAACAGAGGCAAAGAAACTCACCACCACCGCCTGTGCAACCTGCAACCCCAGCAAACTCTTACTCAGCAAGAGGCCACGAGATTGCCCTTCATCGCAGCACGTCCTCCTCCCGTCGCAGCAGCGTCTCGCCCCGGGAAAATGGCCACGAGATTCAGATCTCCAGGCGAAATCGAGGTGGCTCAAGAGCAAGCCAGCAGGTCAGCCCACCGCTACCGCGAGGTCACCAGCTGCCCTCACGCCTCGCAAACAGCGACGCCTACAGGCAGAGGCAGGAGGCGGCGAGGGCAAGTTCTCAGACCACGAGGCGTGAGCCTGGAGTCCAGGCAAACCGGCAGCCCCAACCTCAACCTCCTGCCCAGATCCACTCTGACCGGAGGAACGACAGGCATCAGCAGCTCAGCGGAAACCATGTGGAACCAGACCCAGTTTATCCAGACGTGGATTTGGAGACTGATGTTCAATACACACAGGTGAAAACACACACTCACAGCCATGTAACACACCCAGTCTGGTTTGGTACCAATTTCAACTGAAATGTCATTTGTGGTAGCAAGCATATATATAATTAGAGACATACCTAAAACCTCAAGCTTCTCCAGATACACTTCTCGGGCACCGAGATGTTCTGAAGTTTAGCCTAACCACCGGTGGCTCGTCTTCTGAAGGAAACATCTCGGATTAGAGGAAATTGAGCCGTTTGTCATTCACGCTTGCATTTTCTCCGCCCTGTCTTCCACTTGCGGGCATGACATTTTGTCACTAGTTTGTAAGCATCCTGACACATTTCACAAACTATGCGTTCACTGTTAGTTTCCTTCCTGCTGCCCAGACCTCGGCATGTGCCTGATTAGAGAAGGTGATGACTAAGACATGTTATCTTTTTTATTGTTGTTGTTTTTGTCGCGATTGCGTGCCGTCTACTGCTGTTTGTTCAAATAAAGCAACAATGCCTCGCGTGAGAGGGAGTTTTATTGCCTCACACTGGTGCCTTACTGAAAAAGTTTAGGTCAGAGTTCTAAAAAATATATATATAGAGAGAGAAAGAGAGACAAAGTTGCATAATACAATAAAAATGATCTAATTATTTGCTTAAAACCCACACAGGGATCTGAAAGGATTTACCTGGAGGAGGCTCGTCTTCGGCCCGTGCTGTCCGGCAACCATGGTGGTCTGGTGACAGAAGGAGTCCTGGAAGTGAAGCATGCTGGGAAGTGGCGTCATGTCTGCAACAAGGGATGGGACCTGAGCAGCAGCCGTGTCGTGTGCGGCATGCTGGGGTTTCCGGCAGCTGAGTCGTTTGACCAAAATCCTTACAGGTAAGTATTTGAGAGTGGGCGGCACAGACAGGGTCATGGAAAGAAGGCATCGGCAGAAACTTTTATTTCCTAAAGGTCTATTTTATGAAGAGGATATAAAGAGTGAAAGGGAGGTTTTACATCACCGCGCAAGTTACAGTCCGTGTCTGGTTTGCTGGTTCAGTATATAGTAGAGGTCAAATGAAGCAGCTGTCATTTGTCCAACCGCACTTGGCATGACATATCCACATTGACATCACTAAGGTCCACCAGGTCTGCCTCCCTCATCAACCATGTGGGCCTCATCTCAGACCTTTAAAATAGTTATTCAAAGCATATAATTAATGTCAGAGTCAGACTGTAAAATTATCATCCTTCTCAGGAAGTGTCTTTGTATACTGCAAAAGACCTTTTGGTTTTTACATGTTTCAGATCATCAAACAAGCTTTCTTATAAGACACACATAATATATTTCATTTATTAAATAAATATTCAACTCAAAAAAACCCTGTGTGGAAGGGTAATTTCCCCTTAAGCCTAATTACTGGTTAAATGCCCCTGGGCTGCAGCAACTACCATCTCTGAGGCTTTTAAATAACTGTGGATGAATTTAGACCCGCTCTTCTATGCAGAGTTGTTTTATTTTACATATTTACGAATTTATGGCCTACTTAAGATGGCCTAGTCAATAGATTTGGACTAGGAAAGTTAATTCAATATTTGGAAGCGTGGTCAACTCAGAGTAGACTATATAATTTATATAATTCTAAAACAGCACAGAAAATTGCTGGCCCAGTTGAGATTCTACCAAAGGAATCCAAGTCAATGGGAGAAAGCCCAGCTTGAGCCCATGAAGTGAGATTAGAATCGGGCAGATTAACGCAGGAAGGCAATGGCCAGGCCAGATATCATCGTGGGTTTTGGCAAACGTGAGACGAGCCTTTGTGTTCTTTTAGGTCATCTTCACCTTAATCTTTCCCATGGATGCCATTTTTGCCCACTATGCCCTATTGCCTAAAGCTGGGGTCTCTAATTTTCATTAAAAATATATTTTTTTACATATTTGTTAAAACTCTCACTATGCCGTGACAATATGAGATGTGAAAAAAAATCCAGCTCCTCCACCTTCTCCCAGTAGCAACTACAGAAACAGACAGAGTTGGGAGGATGGTCTGAGTGCTGTCAATCACTCTTATGTATGTGCTGCTCATCCAAACCAATTGCTGTCTGCTAAGCTACAGTAGAGCCTGTCATGAATGCTAAGGCTAGTTAGCATGGCCTATGATGATGGAGGGTCAACAGTTTTCCTGCAACAGTAAGTTGTTTCTCCACCCTTGGCATATTGAGCAACGTGTACACGAGGATGACTGACAGCACTAAAACGCTCTTCCTGGCTCTGATTAATTGTTTTTGCTTGGGAGTGGCGCATTTTGTCAGACAGAAACGGTAGTACTTAAATCCTTCCACAAATTATCTGTATAATAATATACTGTCAATACCTTGTTACACTTCTAACAAATATGTAAAAAGCTTATTTTTTTCTAAAGTTACATACCACAGCTTTGATCTTGAACAATGACCTTTTACTGAAGTAGGCACATGATCACTTTGGAGCAGCTGCAGAGAAAAACAGCTTTGGTGAAAAGAATTTGTTGTGAAGGGCAACGATTAGTCATCCGCTGGAAAACTTCAATTTAGAGTTCGTCACAAGTCATGTCTGTAAAACAGCTAACACAAGAGGCGCTCGGATCAGATTGACCTCGAACGTGCAAAGGTTTATTTGTAGGATTCAAAATCGTACCACGTTTATAGATTTTTACATAATAAGCATGTTGAATTTCCTATTTGTTTCCTTCTATGTCACTATTCCAATACTCAAAGTTGTGCATGAGCATGTGACTAAACCATCAGCGCGCACTGAGAGCCGTGACGAGATTTTTCTGCTCATAACTCTTCTGTTATCCATCAAACCACAATCATTTGCTCCACTAATAGCACCAAGTGAGTATGTCAATATTTTTATGTGTATAACCCTTTTTAATCTGTCTGCTTTCAAGCATGAATACCCACTGAGCACCTACACAAACTCCCAAAGCCCTTAAACCCTAACACCTCACTTACGCCCACATGTTAATACATCCCTAACTATTTCCAAAACCGTGACTGAGTACACACACAAATTTGCATGCAAACACACACAGAAGCAAACACAGCCCTCCATGAGTCTGTCTGCCCACAGAGGTCTTTTTAGGGCTCGGCTAACAGGAGGACTGAACTGACCGCCGGTCTGCAAAGTACCATATGTCTCTCCGTGTGAGAGGCCAATAATTACTCCTTGTGTCCTGCATAGCAGAAAACAAGCAGCTTCTCCTCAGCTGCCCCATAAAAACACACCATAAAGTGTCTCATAAAACTATTTGTTTGTATCCGTGCGGCCATCTTGATCAGGATTCTCTGGAAGAAGATCCCAATGGATCTTTTCTGGCTTAAAAAAAAAAAGTTAAGCAAACAAACAGACGAGGACGTTAGTTGGATGGTGAGAAAAATGAAGCTTGCCTGTCTGTTTGTGTTGCTGAGCTGTCCTTTTAGGTGAAATAGTAGGAATATCTACCTAGTCGAGTTTTGTAATAAAATAAATGTAATGCCTGCATAACGAACACATTCCACAGATGCCTCAGAATCAGCCAGAGAAACATCACAGATTGTGCCAAAAACCAATCTAGCAGCTTGTATAAAAACTGAGTAACGGAAAAAATCATGTTTGTTTTCTTGTCAACCTCCACCCCATCTGGGAAATGACTGAAGCAAATATTTTTTTCCAACAGTAAACATGTGAAGGGGGTTAAAAAGATTTTTTTTTTTTTTACCACAGAAGGATCAGAAGCATCAGGTTAATCAGATGGTTGGTCTGGACGTAGTTTAGCTCGTCTCCTTCTTCTAGTCTGGAGTAATTCATATTTGCTTGTTAATCTTTCTTCCACAAAGACAAATTTCTTAAATGAACAAAACCTAAAAGTCACTGCAAATGACAGAAACTTAAAATCTGGCTGCTGTGTTGTGATCTTGCATCAGTCTGAAAGTGACCTGGATTTTCAGGCACTTTAAGAGAGCGCCCCCCAGTGGTAGCATGCAAAATACGTCAGCTCAGTTGAAACCAGATATTTACGCGTGCTGAATAAAAAGACACAAACACATTTTCTCACTGTCTGACGTTAAATCAGACCAAACCTTTCCTGTTTTAGCTTAGTTAGAGTTACCAAAATTATTTATATTTGCTATATGCCAGAAATCAAGAACATTTTTTAGAGATTTTTTTTTTGGTAGTTTTCCTCAAATCGAAATTCTGCATACATCTGGTCAATATACAGGATAATTGTCTCTTAAAATGTATGATTGGGTCAAAGCTTTTGGTTTTCCTTCCACAAGCTTCTGATAGACGAACTGGCAAATTTGAGTTAACACACCTGTGACTGTATTTTAAGGCCACACCTGAAACACTCTGCTTCACTGTTTGACACGATGAGAAAGTAAAAAGAAACCGACCAGAATTGTGCAGTTGCACAAATCTGGTTCATCCTTAGGAACAATTGCCAGCCGAGACGTGATGAGAATGTCCAGCCAAAAAAGGTGCACTTCACAAAATTCAGGAAAGAACCTTATGCGGAAATACTGAAGCAACATCTAAAGATATCAATCAGAAAGTAAAAGTTTGAGCATAGATTAGTCCACCAAATGGACAACAACCTTGGGTATCCAGCCAAAGTGGTTACAAAGTGGCTTAAGAACGACAAAGTCAATGTTTTGGCCATCACAAAGCCCCAACCTCAGTCCTATGGAGATATTATGGGAAGAAATAAAAGGTGTATGTGTGTGTGTGTGAGGTGGCCTCCAAAATGGACTCAGTTACACCAGTTCTGTTAGGAGAAATGGACCAGAAGCTTGTGGAAGGAAACCCAACTGGTTTAACCCAAGTCAAACAGTTTGAAAGGCAGCTACCCGGATACTGACCAAATGTTGGTAAACTTATGAATTCAAGAAAAGTTGGAACAAAAATTTAAATGTTCCCGCCATTTTCTGGCACTTAGCAAATAGTAATAATTTTACTAATTCTAACTAAGCTAAAACAATAAAAGTTCAATTTGATTTAACTTCAGAATGAGAAAAAATAAAAAAATTTTCTGTTTTTATTCAGTGTATGTAAATATCTGGTTTCAACTGCAGAAGACACAAAATAATAGTATATCTAAAAGTAAAATAGTTTGTATTTGTAAAGAAGTCAAAATTCATTTTCTTTAGCTTCAAAATTGTGCATTGCTTTATGCTGCTCTAACACCCTGAATTTGAATAAAATACATCGATGTTTGTGGCCTTACCTTGACAACATATGAAAAAGTTGCAAGACTTCTAAGGAGTCTTTACAAGTCAGGACAGAAACCTGAAGCCAATTATGGTGACGGTTTATGGTGGGAGCTTGGATTAGCTCAACACTAATTTACCAAATTTAGTTTTCAAAAGGTAGGAAAGCAGCTTTGTTGTTTATCACCTTTATTTGACCTGCAGTCAAAGACAATAATGCGGTCAATATGTTTACAATGTACAAAATAAAAGGTCAGAAAAGAACGCCAGTTCATTTGAAATCAGAATGTTTCAGATCAGTGCATATTATCACGTCTTCCTTCCCTCTGGCCAAGTGCTTAGTGCAACAAACAACTTTAATTCTGCCAAATGAATCCACTGGACATTCTCTACTGCCAGCACTTCCCTCTCTGCCTCTCTCTTTCCTGGTGTAATGGATCCCTTTGTTTTTGACTGCTAAGTTCTCTCATTTTTACAGATGTTTTACTGTCCCGCTTTTTGCTGTGCACACAAAAGAAAACACTAAATTCATTTCCCAGCTCCATTGTTTCATAACTTTCACAATCTCTTTGAAGCTTACAGTAACTCCATCAGCTTCTCCAATTCAGTTCCATTTCACCCTGATTAAAACCACTGCTTTACCGCCTTTTCTGTATTTTACTAAACCCTCTTCTTATGGAAAGAGCATCATTGGGACCCCTTTAAGTTTTTGCCACTCTAGACAGGGTGGGGGTGCTGAAGGGTCCTTAAGGAGTGAGAATGGAAATCTCCCATGAGCCGATTGTCCCTGAATTTGTGCAGAGGTTTGTAATAACAGGTTATCTTCAGCTTCTTGTGAGTCAGCGTCTCGTTCCACTGCGGCTTCTCGTATTGTGTTGTTAGAATTTCATTAAAACCCAATCGAGTTGGAGATCCTTTGAAACAAGAGAGTCTTCCCCAGACAGCTCTGTTCCCAACCTTTATACAGTTCTTTATTGTTCTCCAATAAAACTGCCAGATCAAGTCAGTTTCAATCTGTTCCTAACCCATCAGAGAGCATCCCACACTTGTTTGGTTCTCAGAAGCTGAAAGACGGCTGAAAACCAAAAGCGCTTACTTACTTCTCCTTTTACAAAAAAGATGGACCATTCCAATAAAAGCTGGAGACATCGGTCTTACATCACGTGCACCATGTTTCCCAGCATGCTCTCATGGCGTTTGGTTATAGCCTTGACTTTAAAGAGCTTTGTTTACAAGGAGAGAAGCAAGGAGAGTAGATATGTACGTGCATATTTCCCTGTCTGCAGTGTGTGAACCAACATGCTACTGCTGGACCACAAGGCAGACACTGCCAAGCAGAGCAGGCAATTATATGGGTAGCACTCTCACCCCTCTTCCCCTGCCTCCAAACCATGAACCAACACCCCCACATAGTCTGTCTCTCTTACTTTGATTTATCGCCATGTTGTGTAAGGCTTTAAATGGTGCAAACACACACACACACACAGAAATATGGCTCTCTCACATAATCACATGCAAACAGATGCCGAAACACACCACTTACATATAGCCTTTACTCAGCGGATTTCATGTGGCACCTTCCAAGACCCACCCACAATGCTTTTTGCTTTTACTGAGGAAAAAGCAAAAAATGGAAACAACCCCCCAGCCCATCTCCATAAAATTAATAGGCTAAACTGCAGTACTAATATCCTAGAATACCTCATCTCAAAAGTCATTTTTTGACCTAATTTTACTCTTAAACTAGAAATAGATGGAAGAATCATATCAGGCGCCTGCAGCTGTACATGTCTGTGTGGGTGGGCACACGTGTACGTCCTAAACCTAAATGTCAGTCTACTGTTGTCAATTTGGCAGCTTGGTGCTCTTTCTGTAAGCTAAATGTGACAATTTACTGAAGCTAGCTAAAAACGAATAGGCAAAGTTTTAACCCTCCCGTAGTTCCCATAGTGCACTGCCTAAGCTTTTTACCGTGTGTGCTGTTCTGGCAAAGTTGCTGGTTTGACAACTTTTTTTTTTTTTGCGGTTTCACAAACTGAAGAGCTGACGGGTCACCCGTTAGGCCGACCGTGAGATCTGCAGCGCTCTTCCTGAGCATCACGCAGGGTTAAACAATTTAAAATACTCAAAACTTTGCCAGAAGTATAGAAATCTAGCAAACTTGTTGTTTCACCTTCTCCTCCTTTGGCTGTCACCTGAACCTGGGAATCTCCATCCTGCCATGGATTACACGGATAGGCTTGCTTTGCTGTTTTTAGTACAATTTGTACAAAAATAAATAACAAACATTTTTTAAAAAGCCTGTTAGAGACGATGTTTTTGTGGGCCATGCGCATTATGCACATGTGGCCTGTATTTGTGTGGTTTAGGTTTGTGGGTCAGGTGCAGTGTTAGTACTGTGTACCCTCCGATAATATCCTGCAGGCGCCCCTAGTCTGGGCCTATCTGTATATCTCTCTTCCCAAGTACTACTATACTGAAATACATTTTTGAAACAACCTGAAATTAGTCTGTTTTTTGTGTTTTTCTTAAAAAGACAAAGAATATAGAAATATAACTTTCAAGGAGTTTCTAGTTTCCAAGACGTGGTCCTAGCGTGACGTTAAGGAGGAGAGCAGAAAATGCCTGAAACCACATAAAAAACATCTGTAAAAGTGCACCTGGGTCACCAGCTGGATGTGACCCCAAAACTCGTGAAGTCCAAATGAACCCATCTCTTAAGACCACAGAAGGGTTAATTTTACATTAATTTTTTCTCAGAAGTCAAAATCTCTAAAGTTCAATAAAAACAAAATTCATAGGAAGCTCCATGAAAATTAAGTGAAAAAAATGTACCTCAAAATCCAGTATAACTGCATAGTATTTAGGTAGTGACCATCATACAGTCAATCGCGTCAACCTTTCATATACATCTGTAAATGTATTCCTGTTTTAATACATAAGATAAAGGGAAATAACATGTTTCTAGTTTTTGTTAGCATGCTAAATATCAGCACGTCAGTGACCACAACAATTAGCATATCTTACAGATTTTATGACTGGAAAGTGCTTACACTGAGATTTGTCAGCATCAAAGGTTTCTAACCATCCACCCAGCTCAAAATCTCAAAATCCAATATGGCTGCCACATGTTAGAGTGAAAGCGAATCTGTAAACTTTTTATTTGCACTTTTGATAAGATGAATCTCACAAAATCTTTCACGCAGATGATGCTGTATAACCTGCTAACCTCTCATTAGCATGTACTGCTAATAGCAATTAGCTTGTTTTTGTGCACAGTTAGCTAATTGTCTGACTTGCAACCAGAGCATGGTCATTTCCATGTAAACGTCTGATGCTTGAATTAGTCACATTTTTCTGAAGTGCCTACAATGTGAAAATAAATGTTACTTTTACTCATATTTTAAGTTCAGGTGTGATCCTCAGAAAACCAAACTTTTCAAAACAAAAGTTTTATTTATTTCTGATTCTGTTATTGACACATGAGTTTGTATTTCTTCTCTATCTCTTTTAGCTGCTTTCATGCACACACACACTCACACACATGCTAAGTTAAGGAAATGGCTTTACTTCAGGGCACAGCTTAGATGAGTAAAAGCAGTAGAACGCTGTTGTCAGTGGCCACTCTGTGATGTCCCTTAAGGATGCATGGTAATGCTCCGGCGCTGTAGCTGTAAACCATTTCTCTGTTGTCCTAAACAATGTTATCACTTATTTGACTTTAGTAAATTAGACTGATGATTTTAACTCTGTGTTCTTGGTTATCTGACACAACTCCACCCAAAAAAAAAAACAAGCAAACAAAAAAAGGTTCTGGTGAAACAATTCTTAATCTGTTTTCTTCATAAAACCATCCAGCCTCAGACATGTACAAAATAACTAGGAAAACACTGGAACCCTTGGATTTTCCTGGAGAGGAAATGTCTCTTTTTTTAGGCTGCTAAATATTTAATTGCATCATGAATCATGAACCAGAATCATCTGGTTGTTCAGTAAACTCTAAATTCAGCTCTCTGACTGACTTTGTTAATTCATAAAGTCAGTCACATGGCACCTGTCTGTGGCTGCGCGGACTGACCCGAGTGGTCAGCTACAATGTCTCTCCGCACGGGAGCACGTCCAAACGTCCGGGGCCTCGTTTTGTTTAAACACTGCGGCCCCTGTTGGATGAGACCCTCGCTGAAGGGAATACCAGTGAAACTAGACGCAGTTTAAAGATTCCTGTTGGGTTTGGCAGGCATCTAAACAAACCTTGCAGAGATTGACATGCAGCGGTTGGAGTCGGACAATTTTTATTAGCCCCCGCTGGCGACCTGTTTTGCTCTATTCATAACTTCTGTTTTCATTGCATGGTTTGCTCAGATCCGAAATTCACTGTGGACATATAGGCAAACAGTGAAGCAGGATGACAAATAAAGCCAGAACTAGTAGATCCAACAAAATAGAGGGAATGAGAGCACTTAGTTCAACTAAATCTAAAATCTAAATTTCTGCTTCTAACATTAGGTATTGGCTGCTCAGTGGTGCAGTTGGTAGAGCTGTTGCCTTGCAGCAAGAAGCTTCTGGGTTCGATTTCTGTGCATGCGTGGATTCTCTCCGGGTACTCCGTCTTCCTCCCACAGTCCAAAAACATGGCTGTCAGGTTAATTGGCCTCTCCAAATTCTCCCTATGTGTGAGTGTGTGGATGGTTGTTTGTCCTGTTTGTCTTTGTGTTGCCCTGCAACAGACTGGTGAATTGTCCAGGGTGACCCTGCCTCTCACCCGGAACATTAGCTGGAGATTGGCACTAGCACCTCCCGACCACTCTAAGGGAAAAGGGAGTATAGAAAATGGATGGATGGATGGACACTAGGTATTATTCAGAGGTGCTCTTTGATCATGCTTTGCCTCCTTCTTGTTTGTAATTTCACCTTATTTATTCAAAATTTAATGGACCACATTGCACAAAAGGACTGGAGAAAAGGATGCCTGAGAAAGAGGGGCCGTGGGAACATTGGACTGTGGGATTGCTTCGTGTGTTTAATGTAAAGCTACATTATTGCTCCAACTCATAAAAACACCCTTCTTTCTCCTTCAGGAAACTATGGGACTCTAAGATTGCAGATCCCTCATCAAGGTAAGATCAAAGTTTACTCCTTGAAATAAATTTGTAAATTTTAACTTGATCTACAGATTGAATTTAAACGCAGTTATTGATGTCACTTTGTCTCTTTTCCAGGCTGAGAACCCAGATCACTAAGAAGGCTTACTGGGTGGAGAAGGTGCAGTGTCAGGGTCTGGAGGTGTCCTTAGCGCAGTGTCCTGCACAGCTGTCCCTCCCAAGGAGTGATGTCCCCTGCAGGGGAGGCATGCACGCGGTGATCCGCTGTGTCCCTGGATTCCCGTTCGAGCGTTACGGCAGAGCTCCCGCTCCACCTCGAGTCGCGGTCAGTGTGGAAAACCAAACCAAATGCATGAAGGGTTGAACTTAAACATCACAGTGAGACGGTTTCGCCATCTGCGAGGTTCGTCAGTTTAATAAACATTTGGAAACAAGTAAGATTGAGGAAATTCCAGTATTTAAACTTGCTGTGATTTTTTAATAGGTTTAGCAAATAGAAATGATTTTCCGGGTTCCTTTCTTCTGCAAAAGTTAAAGTTTTAAAGGATAAGCTCAGAACGGTGTTAATTAATTTAACGCTTTATGTTAGAATAATAATAGGGCATTGGCCACTTTAAAGATGTGTTTCACTCACCACTAATGGTTCGTCAGTTTTTAAAAAATATTAACCAGGAGAATTCACTTTAAACCAAACAGCCATGTCTGAGCTTACCTAATTTGTTGCCTTTTCCTCAAAAGATAACACGTTTTACACTTTTTGGTGGAATGGGTTCACTTTTTTCAATTGTGGCCTGCTTAGAAAATGTCTCATGCTGCTTTTTATGTTTGTTTTCTAAGATAATTGATGGTTTAGGATCTAAGATTAACATCCAATATGTTGTAAATCACTCTGTGACCTCATTTAGTATAAATCTAGATCAATTGGTCCCAGAGGCAAAAGCTGAAGTCCATTTAAAGCCAAATTGGGCTTGCAGCAATTGCTCTCACTGTTTTATGAACATGTACACCGTTGTCATGCCAACAATGCTACTTTTTAATAATGACTTGGTGAAGATATTGTAGTTGTTTATAGGTGTAACCAGGTAGCGACTCTGACAGTCATCAGTTTTCTTGGTTGGTTCCATTCTCAAGTTTCAGGCAGGAAGATTGTTGGCGTAGCGCCTCCCTCCTCCATTCCGCATGTAAATATTCACCTTTTTGGAAAAGCAAAGCAAGCATGACCCTAAAGGTTAAAGGATGTGCATTTGCAATTGGCACTTTGCCAATTTTGAAGACGGTAAAAGTCCACTTTGGTTTTGTCTTCTCTTGGTGTTGCACTTAGTCTCTGGGGGACGAACTAATGTGGATTTATACTAAATGAATAAATTACAAGAGTTATCTCCGGTCGGTAAGATATGATCTGCCCACAATATTTTAGTAGAACCCCAGTTCAAAAACTCTGACCTCTGACCTTCTATGAAATTGTTGCGAAGAAAACTGCATAGTGGCTTGTGGAAAAAAATACGACGACCGAAATCCAGTTTGTCATTGGGTTTAATTATCTGAAAATGATTCCTTCTAGCCTCTGGTCCGTCTGAAGTCTGGGCCCCGTGTCGGAGAGGGCCGTGTCGAGGTCATGAAAGAGGGAAAGTGGGGCACGGTGTGTGACCACCTGTGGGACCTGAACGCAGCCAGCGTGGTCTGCAGAGAGCTGGGCTTTGGCTCAGCTAAGGAGGCGCTCACCAAGGCTCAACTTGGACAGGGTAAGCAATAACAACAGTACATTCAAAATGCTGTTTAAGGTTTTTCTGATACTTTCAGAAATGAATTTCACTCTCTTGTCCTTTTTTGGGGGGGGTTGCGGGTTAGGTTCCTTAGCTGGTGAACGCTATAGCCCAGTTATCTCTTAAATGGCAAAACTGACCTACATTCCTCCTGCATCTATAGCAGGAACAGAGTAACCGAGTGATTTAGACTAAACACCTCACAGTGCAACTGAGTGTTCCTTAAGTCGCTCCTCCATCTCCACGCACTTTTGAAGACAAATAAACGCGGTGGGAATGATTACAGCTTGATGTCTGCTGATTGTTGAGGAACTCTCCCCATGACCAATTATATAAAATGTAAACGAAGCTAGGAGGGTCAGGGCAGCAAAAGAACGGCATGCGTTGTTGTCAAAATAAACTCGCTGGTTGAGAAAAAGCTTGCGCTGCTTTGAAACCGGGACGTCGGGCAATCAGTGGCGAGCAGGAGCAAACATTCGGACGTAATTTGTTTTGGGTTGAGCCTTTGTTGTGGGTGAGAAAATGCATCCTCCGATCCGGCTGTCGTGGAGTCGAGCTTTTTTTTCTCTTTTTTTTCCCACTGCAAACAGCAGTGAGACCCCACTTTCTCACACTCATTTCCAGTGGTTCTTCTTGCCGTACTTCTTGCAGTCAGTCTGTAATCACATTCATTTCCTCCCATTATCTTTCTGCCCAAGCAAGCACTCAGCATGTCCTTTAATAGCCTGTGTGAATTTCCTTCTCTCTACTTTCATTAATGAAATAATTCTTGGAAAGCATGTGCGTGCTGCTTTAAATGCTGTATTAAAACTAGGTGGCATGGTCAGGGTGTCGGAACGGAGCAACGTGGCCTCACGCCCCTCCAGCTTTTTTCTAAGCTATAAGCGTTAATGTAAAGACGTGGCTGTGCAGTCAACGGAGACAACCTGACGCTATACATGTGGTGACATCATCAGCTTTTTAAAGCCTAATTACAGGGCTCTAAGGGGCTCCTGCCTGGGCCTCGCACACCTACACAAACAGACTTACTAACAGATTTTGCTCCTTTACTTTTTTTTTTCCAATTTGGGATTTATTTTGGTTCTAAGAAGCAAAGCGTTTTAAGACTCAGAGCCACATCAGACATTCATTTGTGTTTGCAGAGCCATTTCAGGGTCTTTCATGTCGCTCCAAATGGGGCAAGTCCAAGGTTTTCTGAAGCACGAAAGAGAGTTTGACTTGAGGACCTTTTTGACTCCTACTGATCACCACATCTATTCCCTGATATTCCCTCTGTTTCATTATTTGAGCATTTGTAGGTGGTGCATAACCTCTGACATAGCTTTGAATATAGATAAAGTTTTCTGTTCTGTCCAATAAATCATGCGGCTTCCGTTTTACTTTACCCTAAAACCAAACATAATTTTAATACCATTATTTTACAAGACCTCTTCCAGTTTGACAAAATTAGTACTTTCCACAAAACACTGTCCAAAGTGTGGCCCAGGGGCCATTTGTGGCCCTCTGGAAGACTTTGTTGATCCCCGCCAACCACAATTCAGGAATGAAGAGAATTCGTCCTGCAGGCTCAGGCGCTTGATGCAACCTTGTATTTTTTATTTTTTGGGTGGGATTTTCACAAAAAAAAATAAATTCTGAAAATATTTTCTTATGTTGCAACACAAAGTATTTTGCTTTAATTTCTCCATTTAAATTGATAAAATTTGGCTAAATACAGCAAATGCTGACACATGTCATGCAAAGGACAAAAACAAGCATAAAAAAAGAAGACAGTGGAAAATGCTGGGAAATTATTGGAGAGATAGAAATAGTAAATTGTTTAAGAAGAAGTGCATTCTTTCCTATTTTATTAAAATGTATAGAAAATATATTGTGTCACTTAATGATTTATGGCCCTCATGGCAAAGAATATGATGCAGTTTTAGAAATAATACAATTGGTTAAGGTCTTCTGGCTTTTTTTTGTTTTTAAGTCAAACAAAATGCAAATGTTTTGCTTATTACAGGTTTTTAACCATAAGCAGTTATGATACAAAAAAAGCAGTATTTGTAAGCAGTTCAGCTTTTTAGAACAATATTTTTTTTCTTGTATTAGGCATTAATGTTCTCCTGCCAGGACCTCAAACACCTTCGCAAACTTAGACGTGCTAACAGACCTGCCTTCATTTTGCAAGTTGGCATCTGTTCAGCTTCTACAAAGCAGAGTCCCGAGTTTCAGAACCACATCAGACGTCCAGAAGGCGTTTGAGCTTTTGATGGACATTGTGTTTGCAAAGCCAGTTTGGACTCTTTGATGAGTGCGCTTGTGCAGGACCAAGTCTGCCTGAGGTGAAGAAGAGAGTTTGATTTGGAGACATTTTACTTGCCACTGATTGCTCCCTTCACACTCACATCCCTTCTTCATCATCAGAGTTTGATTGTTTGTGGGTTTTGCATCAAATATAAATCAAATCCGCACATTTCTTTCTTATTTTACTTCAGTTTATAACCAAATGCATGACACTTAAAAGGAAGTGTGCATTGTTGACATGCTTAAAATAGTAGAAGTTTAGTTTTTTGAGAAGCTGATACTGGCTGAGTAGATAATAGGAGTTATTTAAATGAATACCTTTGAATCTCCGGCATCTTAAATAAAATAAAAAAGAAAATATTTAAAGAAAATAAGTATTGTCGCTATAAGTTATTTTGGACTTAATTTGGAGAGTGTAAAAAATACTAAACTTGTTACTCAGAGGAAATAGAGTGAATATAAGAAAATGTGCACACACTGTCAAAAATGCCAAGATAAATAATTTTATAACTTTTTCCAGTTTTTATGTGACCCCATAACTTGTAACAACTTTGCTGAACACTAGACTGAAATCTCTCAGAACCAAAATAAAATAACTAAAATTATCTGGTTGCATAAGCAAACACATGCTCTTAAAAAACCTGCAATGTGGCTATTTTCAGTTTTGCCCACATTCAAATTGGTGTTAAATAGAAGTCAGCACGTACTTACCATCAGTTAAAATGCCTCTAAATACTTACAAATGAAATTCAGCTTTTTGTGCTAAGCTTTTTCCTAAACTGCCTCTGGCAGCAAAACAATAGTTTGCAGAGACATCCAGCGCATCAAAGAGGTTTCTTTAAGTAAACCATGAGTCAGCGAGAAAAGCACAAAGGAAATTTTAGCTGCATCAGATACACCAAGGACATAGTGAAGTGTCATCATCACTTTGAGAAAACATTGTTGCAACACAGACATTACAAAAGCTGCAGCAACATTAAAGGATCTGCAGGAACGTTTGCCAAGTCGTGAGTCAAGAGATTGGGTGGCAAAACATAAACCTTTTCTCACAAAGAAATATGGTTGGAGCGTGATATAAAGAAAATTTTTTTGCAAAAGCAAGTGAAAAGCCTACTAAAGGCTTGCTGGAAAATGTATTATGGTCTGAAGAAAACAAAGTGGAGCTTTTTGGCAATAATTTGACAAGGTTTGGACACAGGGGCGGGCTGGGTTGAAATTCAGCCCAGGAGTTTGGTTTGGAGAGGCCTTTTGTCCAACTGCACAATGGATGAAAGTGGAGGCATCATTTTAAAACAGCTTAATATTAAAATAACTTTATTATAGTAACATTAAGTTGTTGTTTTTTTTCTCCCAAAAAATCAAAACTACTCTGTGTGTGTATTTAATAACAAAATGAAAAAAAAAAAAAAAATCAGTCAACAAAAATGTATTACACAAGCAGCTTATAAAAATCAAAGCAAATGGTAGGGAACAAAAAGACAACCTTCAATGCTGTACAGACTTATTAAATTATGAAGAAAAGATTAATACTTTTTTTTTTTTAGATTGCTTTTGTATGTCAGAATGCCGTGGTTTTGGACCACAACCCTTTGAACTTCAGAGTTTAATATAATCCCAAGGAAAGACGTAACGCAGTGCGGTGTGCACTCCTGCACTCTGCACCTCCACCTGCTTCTTCTGTTGGTCGATTCTGACCCACTTCTTGATTCTCCTCCTTCTCTGCCTCTTCCTACATGTTCTGTCCATCCATCTTTTCTGCTCACTCAGGCATTACCATATCCATCATTTACAACTCCAGGACCACAGCTGGCACAGTGTTCAGCTTTAGAGCACCATTCATATGACACAAATAAAGTCAACTAAACACACAGGAAGTGAATTACTGACTATATTTGTATTTTTCTTGAGTTTGTAAAAAAAAAAAAAAAACTGGATATGTAGTCTGTATATTTAGATATGATAATTTTTACTTTTAATCAGACTTTTACTTAAAATGCAATAAGCTGTGCTTTTGCAATAAAGCAATGTGAGCCTTTTTCTGATACTATGGATTGATTTTAATTGATCAAGCAGATTGTCGTAGCGTTGCTGACAGGCTGCCTTTAATGTCCTGTCCTCCATGAAGACAGGACATTATAAGTGTCATTTTACCTATGACGAGTAAAATCAGAGAAACTGATCATTTTAATTGATCTCCTGTAGAGCTGTATATTTGCACAGCAGCTTTGCAGTTTGTACTCTATCTCGTCTCTCCGCCGCTTCTTCTCAGGTACTGGTCCCATCCACATGAACAGCGTTCAGTGCACCGGCAGAGAGAAGTCTATCATGGATTGTGTCTACAAACAAGTACCACTTTACACCTGCAAACACACTCAGGACGTAGCTGTCCGCTGCAACGTCCCCAACACCGGCATTCAGACAACCGTGAGACGAGCTCACAGAGACACATTTCTATGCTCAAAGTTACATGAGTGTCTCTGAAAACGCGACCCTCGTTCCGTTCCTCTGTGCGGATCCAGATTCGTCTGTCAGGCGGAAGGGACCGTGGAGAGGGCCGAGTGGAGGTGCTGATGGATGTCGGAGGAGCAACGCGCTGGGGCTCGGTTTGCAGCGAGAACTTTGGCCTCAACGAGGCCATGGTGGTCTGCCGGCAGCTCGGCTTGGGATTCGCCTCCAGAGCTCATGAGGTGAACTCGTTTTCTTTTTCTGTCTGTGAACTTTTGTTCTTTGTGTGTTCCTCCTCTCTCTCTCTCTCTCTCTCTCTCTCTTTCTCTCTCTCTTTCTCTCCATCCTGCTGTTTGTATGACTGTGCTGTGTTATTACTGAGGCCTGCAGTAATTACAGGCTTCTCAAACGTCCACTTCCAGTGCGCTGAAAATAAAAGAGGGAAAGTGAAGTGAAGAGAGATCGGAAGAGGGGGGGAAGAGGGGAATTCACAGAGCAAACAAACTGAAAATAGAGCAGTGCATGGAAACGGCAGACCGAGTGTGTTTTGGGGGAAGAAGGGGGGAAGAAGGGGTTGCTGCTGCTTGGAACATTTAACAAGCAGTTTTCAAATTGTGAATAAGAGTGGAAAACGTGATAATGT
Source organism: Phalloptychus januarius (assembly GCA_902982915.1). Taxonomy (NCBI): domain Eukaryota; kingdom Metazoa; phylum Chordata; class Actinopteri; order Cyprinodontiformes; family Poeciliidae; genus Phalloptychus; species Phalloptychus januarius. The sequence continues at coordinate 1,067,735 of CADWAE010000251.1, read as the reverse complement.
GTACTGATAGTGCCCATAAAAATATGTGTTCTGGTGTTTATAGTAGAGCCTACTGTGTGCTTCTCTGCACCAAATTCTTCATAATTGTCCCTGCGTTGTTTTTCCAGAAGGGCTTAAGCATCTATTTATTTTTGTGCTTGAACGTCCTCCACTTTCCTGTGTTTTCAGGAGACTTGGTTCTGGCCGGGATCCTCCGATGCCAAGGATGTGCTGCTGAGTGGGACTCACTGCACGGGCACAGAGATGTCCATCCAGCAGTGTCGCAGGAACGGTCAGGTCTACTGTCCCCGAGGGGGAGACGGCAGGGCTGCCGGAGTGACATGTGTGGAGAGTGAGTCCAAACCAGGCGACTTAATTTGTAGCAAAGAGATTGTTAAATAAAATTCGAGCAAATACTATACTGCATAGTTTATTTACAGGCTTTGTGGGGAACTAGTATTACGTGAAACTGGTATTTCTGCTTCACAGCTGTTGCTGGTAAAGTGTTCATTTCAAACCGCACTATAAATGTATCCCATAAGTCTGGCACTTTTCTTATTCTTTGATCTTGAAAGGTGATGCATCGATCAGAATTTTGGGGCCGATTTCCGTTCTTGTGCCGATACCAAGTTCAGCTCTTATGCACAGGGGGAACACAAGCAATGGAGCCAGATGTGTGTGAGGAGACCTGCACACACAGAACAGGGAGTAAAACAAAGTCAAAATCACATTTTAATCTCTCTCTGGCAACTTATTTGACCAGCTAGCTTAGCATGGCTAGCATTACCAAAAGTGTCCCTGTGTGTACTGCAGGAAACGTCTCCTTACATTAACTCTTTCCAAAAGGCTCCCAATGTCTAGGACAGTTCTGCAAAGTCAATCAGAGAAATGTTGCTGTGCTCCATTCATGAAAGTCTGGCTCTCTCTCAACCTCTTGCAGCCATGTTTCAACACGTCTTAAAAAACATAATTTCCTTTCAAACTGCGTTTTTCTCGTCTGACTTCATCAGTGCCTCAATGATTCAGAGCTGCTAACTGAACCTCTGAGAGTTTAGTTTGGTGCATTCACTGACCTGCGGTGTTTCCAACGTCTCTATCTAAAGAGCAGCTATTAGAGGTCCAAAGAGTCAGTATACATGCTCAATAATATCACCTTATTTGCATAGCTGACCACCTGCATGGTCAGTTAGACTTTCATGTTTAGAGTTATCTTTAGTTTGATTTTTAACATTTTGGTTGAGTTTGGACTCTATCACAACTCACACTGAAACATCAACACATAACACCATTTATTTGTATAAAATCGACAATCTAAAACAATCCAAAACAAATAGTTCAGTGATGCAGTGATATTAATAAAAGGTCTGGCCCTGGTTCTGGTTCGATCTCTGCTGAATGATGACTGGGTTTGCCTATGAGCGCCTCTCAAGTGGCTGAGGTGATAAGCTAATTGTACTGCCAGAACGTTAAGAACGATGCATCTTTTAATTTTATTATTTTATTTTGGGCCGCTGTAAAGCTTTTACTGGTCTGGTCTGGCTCCCCCTTGAAAGATTTTCTGGGGGCGCTACCGGTCAGAGCCTCCAAAACTCTCCACTAACACCAGAAAAAGTCACTAATTGTGTGTTAGAAGCTATTTAAATATAGCGACAATCTCGCTGAGATGACCACACTATGCACACTGTTAATCTGGCTGAAAGTTTTTCCCTCTTGCAGTTTGAATGAACTGCAACCGTTTTCAACATGCCTTAAGAAAGCGAGTGCAGTTTTCTTTCAAACAGCTTTTTCAACATATTTGTTTTCTGTGGCTTCATCTTAAACACTGAAAGTGGCCAACTTGGTCTTCCTCTGATTGCAGCAGCTTGGACTTTGAGCGTTGATGTTAACACAACCTGGTAGCCTTACGATGGTCCATTTACTGAAATGGACATTTTTTAGTTTCCAGCTGATTCCCAGAGGCTGGGAATTTTATTCCGTGTTACGCCACCAGGTGGTGGATATTATATTGACAACAGAGGGATAAAAATGGAAACTTTTCTTCAAGTTTTGACCAAAGTTTAACCTCTTGAATTTGTTGAGCTCATTCACAGAAAGCGCAGTGTTTCAACACATGAATGAACTTCAACTCCGATAAATCATCCGATATGTGTCAGTGTGGCAAACTAGAAAATAGGGGTTATCGTGGATATTTCAGCTTTAGTAGTTCGCCTTCCTTGTGTTTGCTGTAATGAAGAGCAAAGAAACAAACACAAGGATTATATATGTGCATAAACACCTCAGCACAGGTTTGAATGTCTTCTTGTTTTGACCGTGGATGATTTCTTGCAGCCGCTCCCGACCTTGTGGTGGACGCCCAGCTCGTCCAGGAGTCGGCCTACCTGGAGGACCGGCCTCTTCACCTGCTGACCTGCGCCAATGAGGAGAACTGCCTGTCTTCCTCCGCTGCCAGGATGAACTGGCCCTACGGACATCGCAGACTGTTGCGCTTCTCTTCCCGCATCATGAACATGGGCCTGGCTGACTTCAGACCGCGAGCCACCAGGGAGAGTTGGGTCTGGCACCAGTGTCACAGGTAAGGATGGGACCGAGGCTCCTGGAGCTCGTATTTTAAGACATGCTTTTCCGACGAACATTTAGATTTGAATTTAAAAAAGGTGCCGTTTCATGTGAAGTCATGTCTTTGCATTCAGTCATTCAGCCCCCTTTCCTCTTTTCTTGTCTCTGAAACATGTGGCAACTCTGGAGCACCTGCAGCTCAGGTGGAGGGGAGGCGGGGTTTGTTGCACGCCACAAATCTGGTCCTTAAACTAAAGTGGCAAGAAAACTAAAAACTATTGTTGGAAGAAACTTTTTGAAAGAACGTAATGTCTGGTCAAATGAGATCCAAATGTCACCTCTGTGGTCTGCTTTATGTGTGGCTGAAAACACGGTGAAACATGGTGGTGGTGGCATGATGAGGGCAAACAGGTCAGAGTTGATGGGAAGATGAACAGAGCTAAAAACATGTCAATCCTGTAAGAGGGAAATGACGCAGCCTGAGCTACGAGTGAACGGTTTAGATCAACACACATTCATGTGTTAGAATGACCCAGTCAAAGTCCAGACCTCAATCTAACTGAGTAAAAATAATTACCTTTCTGCAAAGTGATTAGTCACACCACACTGTTCAGATTTTTACGTTTTAAAAATCCAAAGCCATTCATACTTTCTATCTCTTTCACGCCTCACATATCACTTTTCTAACTAAATACATTAAAGTTTGTGGTCTGAACCTCCCAGCAGCAACTGCTCCTCTGAGGCTTCGCGATACTTTTGGACAGATTCCAAACTAAACCTCTGCCGTCTTACATGAATGGGTTTTAGAAAGTAAAATGAGATCCTTGAGTGCAGCATAAAATAGACTGCTGCCTATAAATAGCAATCACCCTTTAAACGTCTGTCATTTAACAAACACAGATAAAGTTTACAATGAACATCCTCGTTACTGGCTAACCCTGTTGTTACAGTCGTGACCAGGACCCACGTCACAGACGCCTGGGTTCTTATCACAGCAGCTGTGGTTCTGTGTCCTAGAACAAGGAAGACGACCACAACCCAATTACTACCTTCTCCACCAGCAAACACAGAGTTTCACTGGCAGTTTTGGTAACGTTCTGCTTTGGGTATTGCTCTGCAAGGCAAAGAAACACAACTGGAGACTGAAACCTTTTCCCATGAGCCTTCCCAGCTGTTCATCACGCCCGCCTGACACCTCCAGGAAGCCGTAGCTGCATTTATGGCTGTCATATCTCATACTAATGTAAAATCAAAAGACTGAAAAAGAAACACGTGGTTTGTCTTCATGAAGGCTGTTCTGAGTTCCTTTCATAACTCTGTGATTTGTTTTTTTTCTCGTGTTTGTGTTTTCCATGCATTGCTTCCAGACACTACCACAGTATCGAGGTGTTCACCCACTACGACCTGCTCACCCTCAACGGGACAAAGGTGGCTGAAGGTCACAAGGCCAGCTTCTGCCTGGAGGACACCTACTGCCCCGACGGTGAGCCGTGACCACACTGAAACAAATGGACTAAACCTCATAAACACTTTGGTTCAGATTAAAGGTTCTTTGGTCTTTCTCTAAGCTCTGAGAAACTCATTTTTCATTCCCTTTCTCTCCAGTCCTTGTACTTGATTATTATTATTATTACATATTTTGCATTGAAGTAAAGAAGTGACAGGTCTATAAAAACTGCGCAGCAAATGAACGGCGAGGTAAAAAACCCAGCAAAGATCAGACGTCCGCATCGTCCTCCAGGTGGTACTCCTCTTTGTGCTGAGTTTGGAGCAAAAAGCTCTGTGAGAATCTCCTGCTACTTTCTCCTGTGTTTGTCAAACTTGCAGGCTGTCTAAATATGACAAAGATATTTAGGTAGGAAATGAAACAAATACATAATTGTGACAAATGGATCATTGCAAGATGCCCAGAGATCAGCTTTAAAAACTATTCTTTGCAAAGCCGTCTGGTATTTGATGCCAAATCACTGGTTTATCCCTCGAGGCGAAAAGCTTTTTATGTGTGAAATAATTACATGTCAGTTAGAGAAACAGAAGAAAAAAGAAAACATCAAATGAAGATCTTAAAAGTAAAATTGTCTAGAGAACTATTGTTCAAAGCCACTTCAAAAGATAAAGAAGGTTTGGGGAAAAAAACTGTGATTAAACACAAGAGAGCTTAAATAAATCCTCTATACAGTAAAGACCAAATTGCTGTGAAAAAAACCAGCATTACACTCATTATGTAAATCTTTCATTGACTGCAGGTCCTTCTTATTCTTTAAAAAGATACACCAGTTATTTCTGGTATTTTTAACCCACATGAGAAATGTTGCTCCACATAGATGTAACGAATGTTGTGTCCCCTATTTGTATTTTCTACCCCTCAGGTATCCATAAGCGATACGCCTGCTACAACTGGGGCCAGCAGGGCATCTCCGTCGGCTGCTGGGACACGTACCGCCACGACATCGACTGCCAGTGGGTGGACATCACAGATGTTCGACCTGGTGAATACATCTTTCAGGTCAGTCCGGTTGGAAAAGTACACAAAGCAACACAGCAAATTCTGCAGAGTTACGTCAACACTATCAGTCTATTTGGTCCTTATCAGAATTGGTGTTAATTTAACTCTTTCAGAGTTATTTCAGTAAGAAATTGAATAATTTTAACACTTGAAATGGTTATGACTACTCAAACTATTGTTGAAATAACTCTGCAAGAGTTAAATTAATGCCAATTCTGAAAAGGACCAAATGGACTCAGCATGGTGCTGATTTAACTCTGCAGAAATTGCCTCTGAACATTCTGGGAAGGACCAGTTTGGGGAAGACCTGGAGTTTTATTTTGGTACAAAAAAGGAGAGCATAAAGGAAATCTATATTTTCCTACATTTCCTGTTCCATCCATCCATCCATCCATCCTCTGCTCACCTCTGTGGAAATGAACGCAGTCGTTCAGCAGTTAATTTGCGTGTTTACACGTTCAAAATGGGCGGCAAACAGAACAGGTGTACTGTGAAAATTGTGAAAATCCTCATTTTAATCTTCTTGCTGAAACACCATCGGTGATTTTGGTTCTGAGGTCCCGAGTCAGGCTGGAAAGTGGGGGGAAAAAAGCGAAAAGCAAAGAGAGCATTTTGTTTTTCAACGTCTCGAGACTCACGAGATAAAGGCTGCGATAAAAGGCTGTAATTTTGTCTAAATGGCTCTTGGCTGGCTCTCCTGTCAGTCAGGTGTACAGCAGCAGCGCAGTCTTAAGGGTGTGTGCGTGTTTAAGAAAAGTTAATTTAGTCTAGATTTATATAGAAAGCAGACCTACTGTTAGTCCGCCCTTTATAGAGAGAACAAACCTAGTGGCGGTGGAAAAGCTCAGTCAGCACATTACAGGTTGAAACGTGAGCTCGTCCACATCTGCGCCTCTCTCTCTCTCTCTCTCTCCACCCAGACATCCGATCTGCTGCGGTGACCTACTCATCCCTCCTGCATCTCTATCATTTATTCTATTTATTCTCAGCAGCATCACCAGGACTGTGTTTACAGTTTTTTCTTTCTTTCTTTCTTTCTTATTCTGGTTGTTTGTGTTGAATTCAGATTGTTTACGTCTTGCACTTGTGAGATCTACTGCAGAGCTCGACCTGGCAGGACGGTTTTGAGGTCACCGATGATCTCCTCGTACCTCAACGAGAAGCGAAGTAGGGCGTCGATCCTCGTTTCTGTGTCTTCACCACTTTAAGCACCATACATTTACGCTTGATGAGTCACGTCCACCTCAGCCCCCAGTTGCACTCGCATCTAAAGGATCAGCAGCACGACCTTCTCAGGCTTTTTTTTTACGCAACAGCAACTAGGACTTTCATTGTCCCGTAAAACGGCTTGCGGCCCCTTTGTTTCACATTATTACAAGAGCTTTTAAGAAAGCACTAACTGTCGTAAAGCCGAAGCGTTTTACACCACGGCTACAAACGCACGAAACCGAAATCTCTCTCCTGCCGCCGCTCGCAGGCGCTCACACGTTAACGGATCAAGTTCACGTTGCCTGAAAGTTGACGAAAAGAATAGCAGTTATGAATATTTTTAACCCTCAACCCTGGAGCTGTAAATATAAATAGGACCGCACAATTTAAACGGTACATAAAAAAAAAATTTAAAAACTGGGCCGCTTTAATGAATATGTGGTCAGGTTATCTGTTTGATGTGTGCATCAGGAAAGTTCATTTTCTTATATGGGAGGCAGACAGAGTGGAAAATAAGCCGCCATGGCAACCAACCATGACTGCAGTCTAATGATAGGCTGCAAACTCCAAACCATCATCTGCATCTCTGGACTCTTTTCCTGCAACCCCCTTTCCCTCTGCAGAGATAACAGTGGAAAGTGATGTCATCCGTCGTCTGAGTTTGTACATTCGATGCCATATAGAAAAGCAGAAAACAATAATCCTGTGGTTTCTCGGTCCGGCGAGCTGTTCTTCCATGACCGTCCAGAGAACTGACTGGTTTTTTTCCCTCCGTTTTGTTAAAAGGACAAAATGTACAGTTTCGTTTTGTCCAGAGCAAAACATGTTTTCCCATGTGACCCGGGGAGCCTGGAGGAAGTTGGTGACCTCAGAATCTCAGACTCCTCAGTAATTTGAGCAGTTTGCCAAAGTGTTTCGAAACATTTTCTAAAGTTACAGCCGCAAACCTCCATCTCGTTGTAGTGCGATTCTTCATGCAAAACCAGATCTTAAAAGGGTGACATGTTCTTGTACTTGTCATCTTTTAATCTGATACCCCTAAATGAAATCCAGCACCATCGACCCCTTCCAGAAGTCACCTAATTAGTGACATAATCCTACTATAAATCCAGCTGTTATACAAAGACCGAGGCGCACAGAGAGAAGGTTGTGGTTGGCGGGGGTCAGCTTGCAGAACAATAAGTTTCAACATCTCAAAGAGACGCTGTTAAGTCCATCGTCTGAAAACTGCAAACCTACCAAATCATGGCAGCATTAATCAGAGAAGCAGCCAAGGAGCATGTGGTTTGTGCGCTCTCTACAAATCTGTCATTTATGTAGAGTGGGAAAGAAGGAAGTCAGTGTTGAAAGAGAGCCATAATAACTCCTGTTAGGGTTTGCCACAGCAAACATCTGGAAGACGGTCCCTCTGATCTAAAGGATGATAAGCCTGGATGCTCTGTTCAAAGTGCTAAACTGCATGGAGTGGAATATCGTGCAACACATCGTCCCCACTAAGAAGCACGGTAATGGTGGCATCATTCTCTCTAACTCTTTAGCAGCGACGGGAAAGAGAGTTGATGGAAAGATGGATGAAGTGAGCACCTGTAGGAAGGCTGCAAATACACACCTCAGTGCAACTTAAGGCAAAATTGATGTTCATATGTCATCTCAATCACAGTTTCTTTCACAAAAATTGGGCAAAATCTTCAGTTTCTAAATGGCATAATCCAAACATTCTCACAGCTGCAACAAAAGCTGGGAGCACAAAGTACAAAGTACACATGTTCATTAGTAAAACACTTTAAAAACAGGCCCTTCTAAAAATGTGTGTGGTTGTTTTATAAGTGTGTAGTCTAAGGCGGTATTTCTCACATTTATGTAACTTAACTATTTGTATTTTTTTTCAAGCTTGTTAGCATATGGCGCATGATTTGCATTACATACATATACATGTACAAAAAAATCTCACGCCACCCACTCAGCCGAGGGGCCCTTTATTTGTCCCACTTGAACACCGGGCCCCCAAAATGTCTGTGTACGCCACTGGCTGCTGTGCACCACTTTGTGTTAGTTTATCAAACAACAGACAAAATGTAAAAAGGCTCAAAATACTCTGAATATGCAGAAGGCGATGATAAGTCATGACGTTTATCTCTCTTGCTGTGCAGGTTCAAGTGAACCCCTCCCTGGACATGGCTGAGTCTGATTTCCAAAACAATGTGATGCGCTGCCGGTGCAAGTACGACGGAGCACGAGTTTATCTCTTCCGCTGCCACGCAGGTAACGCAGCGTAAAAAACTCCTCAAGGGTTGAAGAATTTCTAATGATTATTTGCTTTTTTAATCTCTCCGTTTGTTGGTTTCTCACCAGCTGACGCCTACAGCGCCGAAGAGGAGGACCTGTTCGACCACCAGCGTCAGCTTTCCAACAACTTCTTGTGAATTAGAGAACATGTACATTTAAGAACTCTACGACTCTTTTCCAGACCTCAGAAGTCAGGCGACGAAGAGTAAACAGCGGAAAAGTGGAGAAGCTGAGGCAGAGGGGGAGAAAGTGAACGGAAGGAAAGGACGGAGATGGCTTCTTTTTTTTTTGGTTGGGTTTTGTTTTTAGGGTCCGGTGATAGATCATTGCGAGAAGATTTGGTTTTTGTTTGAACATTAAATAGGAATAAAGAATACATGTAGAAAGAAAAAGGGATGCAGAGGAAGACAAAAGCTGGACCATGATTTGTGATAAAACAGTTTACAGATTCAAAAACATGCCTTTTTTTTTTTTTAAACAAATGTTAACGCCTTGTTTAAATCATAACCACAGTTATAAGTAGTGAGACGAAGGCACATGAGGAGAACCCGTATCGTGCATCACTCAATTGTCCACGCAGGTAAACAAAACGTTCAGCCGTCCAGGTGACAACATCCGGGATTTACTGTCAGAACTGTGTGTTTTTCTTTATTTTAGTTTTCATTTAGATTTTATTTCATCTCATGGTGCTATTTTGCTTCTGTTTTAAATAAATACTGTAATGTATTGCAAATGTATTGTCATGTACAGTCTTATATTACCTCTCTCAACTATTGTTCTTCAGGTTCTTTAATTTATGCAGAATTTTAATGTACTTTGAAGTTGAAACTTGATTGTATTGTTAATTTTATTATGACAAATACTTCCACTTTGTTTGATCTTTCCTTGTCAAACACAAGGGAGCAACACGAGATCTGGTTGTACCATTGCATCGAGCTTCAGAGTACTTGGTAACAGTAGCGAAAGAATAAAAGTCAGATTTACAAAATGTCTGATCATCTCAGTACTGGTTATTTGTGGGCAGGAAGGACCTGAGACTGCCAGATAAAATCGAAAGAGAAATAAGAATTAAGTTTAAGATGTTTCAGTCAGGATATAAAAATTCTACAAGCTGCTTCCAAAGACGTGTTGATTATTATTATTTTTGCTTTTTTTCCTTCACTTTTTAACCAGTCACAGCCTAGATCTTTAAAACTGCGCTGCTACATGTGTCTTTTCCTTTACTTCGTTAACTTTTGAAGCAGACTGGGCATGACTCAGGCAGCCACAGGTTCAACACGGTGTCGCTCTCATTCCTCGCTCCATTTTTCTTATCGTCACTGACTCAGCTCTTCGAACCACAAGCAGCTTAGAGCTTTTGCTGGAAACATAGAATTAAAACCGAGTGGAGAATAAAACTTTGTTATTGTACTTTTTCTTGAAGAATCTGCGGGGCCGACCCAAGACTTTTTGGGGCCCGGAGCAGCCCACAGCAGATGCTTTATCGTTCCTAAGCTGCTCTACTAGAGTGTTTAACATACGTAACATCATTAGACTCGTTTGTAATTAGCTATACAAGTGTTATTATGATTATTGAATTTAATGTTATAAGACGAACAGACTAAAAAAACATTTAGGATTTTAAAATTAACATCAGATGATAAACTAAACTTACAGTAAACAAGTTTGATGTCTTATATTTCGAAAGAGATTCGTCATGATTCCATGATTGATAATGGATGGATGGATGGATGGATGGATGGATGGATGGATGGATGATAGATAGATAGATAGATAGATAGATAGATAGATAGATAGATAGATAGATAGATAGATAGATAGATAGATAGATAGATAGATAGATAGATAGATAGATAGATAGATAGATAGATAGATAGATAGATACCAGCAGCTGCCTTGGGCCGGTCCAGGGAATCACACAAGCCTCCAGAGCAAACATATTTATACCAACATTAAATATTAAATTACACAGAAGTATTATTTTAATGGCTCCCATCTTATTACCTGCACTGAGATTTTCAGCAAAATGGGAACCAAGGCTGTGATCTACTGAGAGATTTAAACTTCATAAACCAAACCAACTGGTTGTTTTAGCATCTTCAAAGCCGTACTGACAGCATTTTATAAGAACAACTGCATAATTATTGGAGAATCGTTTAATTAAAAGATAATTGGACCAGTTTGAAGGAACCATGTTCAAAGTTTGAAGTGCTGCAGTTGGTATGAGGTCATTTTCCTGCAACGCTGCATTTGGTGTCAACACGTCCTCTTGGTGTCCAAATAACCCCGTTATAGACTTGTTCCTTACAGGAAGGGAGTGTGATTTGTGTCTCACTCCACTGAGAAGGAGGATGACTGTTCAGCTCTCTCTAATTAGGAGGGAACGTACTGTGTTTGTTTGGAGGAGGCATTTTGTTGGGATCTCTCATTTAGTGAAAAGTCCTTTCTGGTCAAGATTCGCACCTCATTGTCGTCTCTCACTTACAGTAACATAACCTGATGTTTCTTTCAAGGAGCTCAAGACACATTAATATTTACTTTATTAATAAATTATTAATTTGCTACATTGTGTCTGTCTTGTCATTCATCCCAGAACATCATTTATTGTTACATTCCTCTTTGGGGGGATGCAACTGTGCTAGAAAGGTGAACTTATTACCTGGTTCTGCAGCTAAATCTGAAAGCTGCTGTTCACAAACACTCTCCACTTAATCTGACTGAGCTTGCAAAGAAGAATGGGCCAAAGTTTCAGTCACTAAATGTGCAAATCGGGTCGAGACGAATCCTGAAAACCAGCCGCAAAAGCTGGTTACACAAAGCTTTAACTCCTGGGAGCCAAATGCTTTTTCACACCCCATCTTCTGTTTTTTTATTTGTAAAACACATTTATGTGTATTTTCCCTCTACTTCACAACTGTGTACCACTTTGTGTTGGTGTTTCACATATGAATACTTCTGCAAGCCTCTGTAATTGTATTTAAAGTGGCAGAGCCTCTGCAACAGCTCACTCTGAAAGGAGCTCAAAATAGACTAAAATATCATTATCTAAGAATGCAATGAACATGTTTGGCATAGACCATCATAACCTGCTCAAGCAAGCATAATAAGCTGCCTCTAGTAAAGTTCTGCTTTTGTTTTTTGTGCATTTGCTGCTAAAAACAGAGGACAAAGAAACACAAAATGTAAAACAAATGTCTTTGCTAAAAACGTCCATTTTCAACATCAGGGTTGCAAATTTGAAAGGCGAATCAAATGACGTAAGACAAACTTTCTGAGTGTTTGCTGCTAGGATACACAACACCCTCCTCCTCCAGGGGTCATTTACTGTGCCGGCACATGAGATTACTCCTTTATTTAGACCCTGCCTCATTTCATTTGCTTTATGACACTTTTCTACGCTTGGAGCAGAGCTTGCACTTGTGCTCACCACTTGCTCAGTAGTGGTTTGTGTTTGTGTTGTTAATCTAATGATTGTGTACGAGTCTCCCAGTCCGCTGCTCTGCGGTGCATCACCTCCTCGTGAAGCCACAATAAAAAGCATGACATTGTGGGCAGGGCTCGGATCTCACACGATGTTGGTTAACGAAAAAAAAACAAAACACAGCTTCTTGCTGTCTGTATGTCGCTAAGCCACAGGGACAACAAACAGGGCGGTCGACTGAGGATCTGTGCAGCAATTGAGCAAATTTTACTCCAGACTGTTGTCATGTGTCATTCTTGAAGGTGGAGCCTGGTTCTATCAGAACCGGGTCTGTCTTCCAGAAGCTGTTTGAAGATCTGACTCCTTATGCTTCCTTCTGAGTGGCTTATTGGTCGTTTTGGTATTACATTGTTTCTTTCCCTGCCAAATTTGCTCACACCCAACCAAACCTTTTCATGATACTTTTAGCAAAGGTTTACGCACAAAATTGGAAAAGTGCAAACAAACTGACACATGATTCAGCTGCGAATAAAAATGTGAACAGCTTGTGGCGCCAGGTTTTTAGTCTGGCCCAAGATTTTTTATTGGTTTTAGGTGTAAACCAGGTCTAAATGTGTAAATGCTCAGATTTAAACCATTTCATTAAAGCTGACTGTATATTTAGGATGGTGTTTGTTCTGGAAACTATACACCTTTCCCACTTTCTCCAACAGGTTTTCCATCAAATGTATTAGACTCCATTTTGATGTTTCACTGTGCTAGATGGTTTTACAAATATATATTCACAAACTAATATAGTTTGGTTCTCACCTTACCAAAAGTCCTGCAAACACAACTTTTTTTCTTGACATTCTCCTAAAACGTTTCCATTTTTGCACGCCTATAAAAAGTGCCCTTGGTTTCTGTCACACTTCTGTGCAGGGATCAGATTTCAGAACCGAATTGCTCCCACAGATTTTCTATTTCTGTGTAAAGAAGTTGAATTCACTTCTTGTCGTTTGCATCAATATCCTCCTGGAAGTTATTTTGTTTCTCTGAATCTGCCTGAAAAACTCTCGAGTGGATGTCTGTGACAAACTCACAGTAGTGAAGCAATATAGCTTTACTATTGCACTTGTTCCATGTAAACTCCTTTAAAAAAAGAACTTCATTTAACTTTTTTTTACACATCTGAATAAGTTTCAGTTTTTAATCCAGTTTGTCTACAATGTTTAATTTAGAAAGCTGCATCTGTTCATTAATCTCACTGCGTGGAGTAATTATGAGTTTCCATTACTGTGTCTTATTCAGGTGGCACAATGCAAGTTTTTATTAATACTAATCCCTAAAACCTACATATAATAAGCAGAAATGTGCAAAAGTAGCATAAGATGCTTCCATATCTTTTTGCATTATTTTCAAAACCAGTTGGTAGTCTCTTTAAAAACTAATTGAAATTCAGGAATCAGTCACTGTTTAACCGTTTACTTCCTTAAGTGAGATTAAAAATTGTGACGGCTGCTTTCACATCTGTTTTCCTACTTTGTTCTCTACATTTTAAGTAAATTATGATCAGTAAAACCTGCTTTATCTGTGAACTCTAGAACATAATGAGAGAACGTTCTCACCAGGTGAAACACTTTTAGTTTCTGTACAAACAGAAGCAGGAAATGTTGAACAACTTCTAATTCAAAATACTGACCCAGATGATTCTCTGATGCAAACACGTCCCCCGACATGAATTCCTGTGAGCTCATTTAGAGCAATGTTTTTTTTTAAAGGAACATATAATGATGCCTTCTCAGAAGCTGCTGCTTTTAATTTAGCTCTCTAAGCGCAACGTGGCACAAAGTCTCTGTCACTCTCAGGCTGCAACCGAAATAAATTCCTCCTATCAGTTTTGCGCTGACCTGATAAGAAGCTTCTCAGGGGACGACTGAAGCCCTCGTTGTGGACGAACATCTGACTGAAAGCAACCTAATCAGCAGATTTTTTTCACTTATTTACATTCAGGGCAAGGCGTAGATCGATTCACTGAACTTTCAACTACGCTCAAGTTAATAATATGTGGTTTTAACATAAAGGTGGCGAATCTACAGCTCTGAATGCACCTTTCCTTGTTCAAACATGGCATGATTTCTGGCAGAAGACGGGAGCAAGCTGCAGTGCCACATGGTCTGTGGTCAGCTGGGAGAAACCGCAGAGGAGGTGTCTGTCTGCATCTGCCAGAATACGCTCCTGTTCACGAGATGTGTGTGTGTGCGCGCGCGCACACTCAGTTCGCTCAGTTAAGAGAGCTAAGCCTGAATTAGAGGGCTGAATCTCAAAGTGTCATGATAGAGAAGGCTTGGTGCTTAAAAAAAAGAAAGTCTAGTCCAAACTTTCCAGGAATAAATTGCTATATAACCCGTTGCAAAAAATCTCTACACCCCATTAGATATTTTCATATTCTGTCATAATATAGCCACAAAGCTTAATGTGATTCTATATTTTTAATGGAGCATCGAAACTTAGCTCCAATTTCTCCTAATTTTGCAGCTCAAACATATTTGGTTCAACAGTCTTTACAAGACAGGTGCATATATGTTTGTCCCTCCTTATATCAGTTAGATGTGCAACAGAGTGCAACTTATTCTCAGTATAAATACATTTCTTCTGAGAAGGACTCAGCATCTCTCCTTGCAATAAAAAAATGGACAAAAACTTCAACCCAAAGGCTGGTAGAAGCAGCCGTCGTTTGCAGCTATAAAAAATGAGGTTCTTCAAAAATATAGACTATATTTTGATTAGACACCACACTTATAAAGATTTTTACTTGTTTGAAAAGCATGTTTTCTCCCTTTAGTTCAATGTATTTGACAGGGACAATCCACATTAATTAATATTTTTTGTATATGTGCCAGGATTAGTCAAAAGGCTACTTGTCTGTTGTCCCACTTTACACTTTTTCTGCATCACATTCATTTCCTCAGGCAGAACAAAAAAATCAAAAACATCAAAAACTTGAGCTGGGATTGTGCTTTATTTGTACTTGTTTAGGCCACAACTCAAACTAATGTATCAGAATAAAAATGCAAAAAAAAATTCATTCAAACTTGAAAAACAATGGAGATGAGGCTGCTACGTCTCTTACATCCTCAATCTGATCTTTACTCAGGAACAATCTGCACAAACTGAACACGATGTTTATCATTTGAAATAAAATTAACAAATTTATGTCACCAGTAAGCTGGACTTTAGCAAACAGGTCAAGACTTGAACAACAACGACGACAGAAAGATGCACGACACATGATGTCTGGAAAGTAACGCTTGCGGTTGGCCTGAAGCGGGTATGAGCGTAAAAATGTTAGCTATTACTGAGGAACAGCAGTAATTTAGAGTAAAAATGTGTACTTTACTCACTTAGCTTAGCATCAAATTCAACAATGTCTTCATCAAAGCAACAATTAACCTCTTTTAAAACATTAGAATGAATGCTTATGAAGCCAAACATAAACGCTTTGGATCAAATCATTTCTCATCGGTTCTTTAATAAAGAGGAACGCGAGGCCAGATGTTTGCTCCAATCGTGGTTGAAAGAAAACCACAGTTGAAGTTCAAGTCATTTTCAACAAAATAATAATAATTACAAATAAAAATTTAAAACTGTTGTGTCCATTCACTTTCCCTCCCAAGCGTCTTCTCTTTGTTTGGCTGCCAGACGCTTTTGTTCTGAAAGGTAAATCAAGAAGAATGTCACACACATGAAGACGTGGAAGCATCTACAGAAAAAAAGAGAAAGAAAAAAAAAACTCCCAGAAGGTGAATCAATGATCTAAATATACATCTACTGTTACCACAAGTAGAGCAGCGGTGGCAAGACTGAGGAGCCAGCTGGAAGTAATTTTTTTATATGTGGCATCACTTTCCCAGAACATACTGTTTAACACGTGATGCTGTTCTGTACTCACATTTACTGTGCATTTACAGATCTTAAATAAAGAGCCTGGTGCTGCGCCTATGCTGAGAACAAAGAAGCTTTTTTTAGTTTGCTGCAGTCCGGACCTCTGCTTCCTGGACTGACTGCTCGTTGGGCTGCAGTTGTGGTTTTCTGTGCCTATATACTTATGTTCCCTCCATGGAGGAAAATGGCTGCTATGCTGATTATAGAGCTGCAGTGATGTGCACAGCGACTGATGGAGTTCTCTTGGCTTCGGTTTGCATCTTTCCGCTCAGCTCTGTGTCGATGCACAAACAGCTCCCACTTGTGGCAGAGACCAGGCAATGCACACGCAGGTAGAAGGTGGGGAGGCTGCGCCACATTTCATCCATCCATCCATTTTCCTACACCCTTGTCCCTTACTGGGGTCGGGAAGGTTGCTGGTGCCTATCTCCAGCTAACGTTCCGGGCGAGAGGCGCGGTCACCCTGGACAGGTCGCCAGTCTGTCGCAGGGCAACACAGAGACACACAGGACAAACAACCATGCACACACACACTCACACCTAGGGACAATTTAGAGCCGCCAATTAACCTGACAGTCATGTTTTTGGACTGTGGACTGTGGGAGGAAGCCAGAGTACCCGGAGAGAACCCACGCATGCACAGGGAGAACATGCAAACTCCATGCAGAAATACCGGGGCCGGGAATCGAACCCAGAACCTTCTTGCTGCAAGGCAACAGCTCTACCAGCTGCGCCACTGTGCAGCCCACCACATTTCAATAAATTCTTATTTCAGGCCTTGGCTGGGCTTTCTGTCTGACACTCAGACATTCTGTCAGAAACTTTAACGGCTATTTTTATGATGCTAATGAAACACAAGTCTTCCATTTAAAACTCAAGCAACCCAATAGGAAGATAAGCCTCGTGTGTTTGTGTAAATGTACCTTTTGCCTGCTGGAGTTTTTTCTTCTCTGCGTCTCGCTGCTCCTTTGTTAAGTTGCTTTTCACACCGAGTGCTCCAATCACAAGCTTCCGAGCCAGCGCCGCGCTCGTCTGAGGTCGCTCTTTAGCAGGCAGGAGGTAGTCTTATGGTAAGAACAGGGAGGTAGAAGGTTTTAGCTAATAGATAGTTAACGTATTACTGTAAAAAAACAAAATGCACAAAAATGTTCATTTTTAGCTCATTCCAAGAGTCCAGAATCAAATGATCCGGTCTTATCCAGCTGATAAAACTAAACGATGCAGGAGTCCTCAAAAATGCTGTGTTTTCTTTTTAGTGTAAATCTTCAAGGTATCTCAAAGTTTCAGAAGATCAAATTTAAGACCTTTTTTAATGCCAACTTGCATTAAATTTATTATCCAACCATCTATCCAAATATAGGGGTAGTTGGGAGATTCTGCTGTATTAAAATAAAACTAAGCAAAAACTTAAATTTCTGGCTTGTGGCTCTTGGCAGCAGATTGAAATACAACAGAGAGGTTAATGTACAGTAAAAACACAGCAACATGCAGTTGTACCTGAGCAGCTGCGGGCTTTAGCCTTGGTGGCGTTGGAGGATTTGGAAAGTGGCCTCAACTTCATCAGTGGGTGTTTGGTTCTGAGAGCTTCACGCGCTGAAAAGTGAAAAGAAAAACAAAAAAAATAATGGAACAACAGACCTTGTGCTCCATTTATATTACGACATTAATACACTTAGTGATGCATTATGTGTAGGATTTGTGTTAATGTTCATACAGAACCATGACCGTTTCCTCATGACCTTCTCCAGAAACAAACCATTTCGTAGCCATGCACTGAAAAGCTTAGACCCATGTTAATATATTTCCTTTAAGTAGACGATGTTTAGGTTGGAGAGGATTACTTTAAATCATCTGCAGTCACAGCAAGTACGACGCACCTCCAAGGTCACGTAGACAGAGTATGAATTGATTCAAGGTTGGTACAAAACGTCCAGATACCCAAAACACCGGAGCTGAAATGACGTATTAAACGTGGTAGAGAGGGAAGGACCAGTGATGCTGCTAAGAGTGAGGCAAAGCTTCACTCACCTGCTATGGGGCTGGAGAAGAGACCCAGGGCATGCGCGTCATCGATCCACTTGATGTCGAATCCTCTCTGTCTGAAAGCGCAGCCAGCAGACACATGAATCCAGCACCAATCGTTTAATAAAACCCGACAACCCCTCAGGCACAGACAGTTCTCGCTCAGCTGATTTAAACTCTCCAGATTTTGAAGGTGATCAAAATCTGGAGACAGTTTAAATCAAACTAGATCAAGTTAGTTGTGTTGGGAATGGTTCAAACTTAAAGAATGCAATCGATTGTGTCACTGCCAATAATGGCAATAAAAAGATTTGGTGAAATTTCATTGGCTAATCCGCTGCTTTAAAAGTTTTTCTTCTGACCAAACGATCTAATATGACTTCAGATGCATGAGCATTAAGTAAACGGAAAAAAATAAAAGCTATTAGAATGAGCTTCCATAAATTACTTTACAATAAAACCCACAACTTTATGTCATGGCAGCGTGTTGAAAACAGACTCGGATTCAGGAATGTTACTCATGCAGTGAGCAAGAAGGGAGGCAGCTGAAGCGCGGCTGCCTTTGATTTTAGAAAAACTCAACAGACTCCGATTTAAACGGCGTAATTATGAAAATATTTACAGACTTTTTCCATAAAAGGCAGAGAAATGAGACGGATGCGTACTTACTGGTAGCACTGAAACAACCTGAGCAGGTCTTCCGTCTTGAACTCCGTGGGGAAGTCATAGATTTCCACAATATGGGACAGTTCGTCCTCTGTGAGGTCAATCTCGTCTTCGTCGTCTAAGTCCATATTGTAGTAGTCGAATCGAGGTTCCTGTTTCGACTTCTTCTTTCTGCCCTCGCTCAGAGCCAGCTTGAGTGGCGAGAGACAGGAGACATGAATGAAATGAGACACAAATGTACCTCTCCAGCTGAGCCAAAGTTTGAACAATCTCTGAGTTGATTAGAGGTGAAGCGGAGTCTCAGAATAGCTTAGGTTTTTCTTCATTATGTCCCTGTTTATTGTGGAATGCAGCAGTAAAATGATCCTCAGCATCATGAAGCCACCACTATGCTAGACAGTTGAAGCAGGACTCCTGAAAGCTCAATCTTTGACTCATCTGACCATGAAACTTTTCTCCAGAAGGCATTAAGGATCAGGTGGTCAAAGCTTGACCTTGTCCCTACTGGAGCAGGAGTTTCTTTCTTGGTCAGTCCAACCTGATGTTAAATTGAAAAGCTTTGAAGCTATCAAACAGACTTTTGGCTATGGAGCGCGACTTTTCTGAAGAAGCTGTACTGTAATAACTTGATTTTTAGTTTCCAGTTGAGAATGAGTGTGAGCTTTATTAGTTCCTGAACTTCCCTTCTTCTACAGGTAACAATTTAGGTTAGATGGCAAAAACTGGAGCACAATCAATCACAAACACAGTGAAACTGTTTGGGAATTGAGGAGTCGGGTTTCTTACAGCCCTGATCTCAATTCTATCAAGAATTTATAGACGAAGCTTAAAAAGCAGCTTTCTTCGACATAAATCAACCGATTTAAATGAGCTCCTCCATTTCTGACTAGACTAGTGCTGAAATATGAGGCAGCCAAAAGCATGCAAAAAATACAAAATAAATCTTATTAATCATGTAGTCATGGTGGCAGGACTCCCAGCTCTGGTCCTCCAGTGGCACATCTCTGCATGTTTTTCTGCTTTTATACACCTGATTCATCTGATTGTAATGGGTGTGTGCATGTTTGGCTCTTTCAAGACAATAATTTTGGTTTTAGTGGCCTGTCGGTAGGATTTCTTGCCAACATGCCAACGCCTGTTGATCAGTCATCAATTGAATCAGCTGGGCTGAAGCAAGGGAACGCCTAAAACATGCAGAGCAGTGTGCATTCAGGACCAAGGCAGGGAAACTCTGCTCTAATTAACCAAATATTAGTGGGGGTTCTTATATATTGGAGGTTCTCTGTACGTGCAACATATTGGAGAACATGAATGCTGATTAAGAGTCAGAGATGCTAAAAGCCACAAACAGCTCTCACCTCTTCCAGTAGATGTGGATCTAAATAGTCTCCTTCATCATTGAACAAAGTTTCCCAGCTGTCCTCCTGCTCATCTTGAGGGGATGCTGGTTCCTGCTGTGAAGAAGCTTCAGCCTCTTCCTGCCCATTAACCTGCGCCTCCTGCAGTCTCTCCTCCTGCAAATCGCAGCTATGAGCGTCTGCGCCTCCTGCAGCTGCGGTGTTGGCCTTGTCCTTCCTGTTTTTGGCGTTCTTTCGAGCCTTGTCTGTATATCGGGGTTTGGGTCTTGGCTTATCCTCACCCTGAGTAGGAGTTTTGTCTTTAGCGGCCTGGCGTCGCTGTTTGGGGACGTACAGCGCCTGGTTGGGCCTCTTTGACAGACAGCCGTCTGTCGCTGTTTGCTGGTTTGGAGCGCAGTCTTGCTTTTGCTCCTCTTCTTTTGGCTTTTCCACCTCCATGTTTAAATTAAAATGTCTGAAAATTGCAGTAAGTGGGGATAATTACTTTCGCAGCTACGTATTAACTAAAGGTAACCTTACTCGATACACTTACTACGCTAATTTCGCTAAGTAGCCTTCTTCCTTCGCTAAGCAATTAAATATTTATGAATGGCACAGATAATACATTATCAACAACATACTAAATTAAAATATACGTCTTTCATTCAAACCTCAGACATATTTTCGATTTAGCTTACCGTGTTTGGTTTGTTTAGCAACAGATTTTGTCGCGTTCTATGACGAAAACGACTTCAACAGCAAAGCATTATGGGAGCCGTAGTTCTCTACGCACCTAAACCAACCTTATAACGACTAGAAGCGTTGATGCATATCGAGATAGAATGTGAGGAAAAACATGGACTATCTTAATAGGCCGATGTTTCTGCTATAATGACAAAATACAAAGAAATATTTATCTTTATATAGATTACAAGTCAAACAAACGTGATTGGGTGCGCACCATATTTATGCCAGCTGAGGAAACGGCGTGGCAACCTGGAGTGGTGGTGTTGGTTTGCACATAATCTCAAACTCCTTGAGCCCAAATAGGTAAACAACCCGGATGCACATTTACTGTTTTTTTTTTGTTTGTTTTTTTGTTGTTGTTTTTTTCAGTCACAACGCTCATATTAAAAAATATTCTTGTGGTTTTGTTTGTTTGATTGATTTTCTTTGTTGGCCAAGACAAAAAAATTGTTTTAAATTAATACTGTACTAGTGAATTTACAGAATATTTAATACAGATTGATTATAGCCAGAACCTAATCTCTGAACATATATGTTTAATTCTTCATTACATTGTCCATGGTAAATGAGTTAAACTCAGATTGAACCAATTGCTGGTAGTGGTAGGTTTTCAGCAGTGCTGTGTGAATATATTTTAATCTAGTTTAAAGTATTAGATTATAACGTCCTGCAGTGTTTTTCACTGCAAGACGTTTAATGAATATCACTGGCAGTGTTTATCACTTTTGACTTAATTTGGGTTCTGTGATATGAAGAATCATCCTGCACTAACCACCGTAAGAAGGGTATACTGTAGTAAAAAAAGATGACATCTGACTGAATCTACAAGACATTTTGTCCACACAATGTCTTGAGAAAGGTTTGTGTAGAAAACCCACAGTGAATCAGCAGTTTCTGACACTCTTTAGCAGCGTCTGGTACAAACACCAAAACTACATTTACCATTTCAATATCCCTTATTTCCTATTCTATCATTTTGAACTGAAGTAAGTCAAAAATGATAGAATCCTTGCACATGCTTCAATGTGTGTGATTGGTGGATTCGCTGTTTGTGCTAGCAAGCAAAAGAACAGCTGTATCTATTAAAGTGGCCAGTGAGCGCATATTAAATCCACGCACTCGCTCCGCTTCCTCAACACTTTCAAATGAATCGTCTCCCGGCTGACTGTAAAGGAACGGACCCAGGGTCTCAGCTCACCCATTGGACAGACATATTTTCCTCTTCAGAAACGTGCTCTGTGATTGGTCAGATATGCAACATTACACAAGGTGTTTCATAAATGTAAAATGTTGCAGTTGTGTAAAGAACGCAGCGCTGAACACATTTTTTGAAACACTGAGTTGTGCACATACAGCTCACTGCAGGGGGATTACATTTGTGCATCTCTATTCACTGAAGCGGTAAGAGAGTAACAGAGTATTTGCTTTGTTGGGACTGTCTTACAACGTATCCACATATTATATTTATGTTATTCAGCTGACGTCTAAAGACATTTTATAAAGGGGTTTAGAGGTTGGAGTAAAGGGGTTTGAACAGAAATGCACAGCTTTATAATGACTGAATTATTTTATCATTTTATTTCTTTTTTTATTATTCCATTCACTCAATAATACAATTGAATAGATGATGTATCTGTCCATTTCATGGATGCTTTTCTTCTTTCTTCATAAGTTGTACTTTTGTTCCTTGAATTTGTTGCATAAAATCACAAGAAAATACATAGATGTTTGTTGTAACGTCACAAAATGTGGAGAACCTTAAGGAATGTGGATGCACTGGAGCTCCGTTAATTCTGCTAATCTCATACTGCTAAAAATACTGTTTAACAATTGATGACATCTAACATAACATAACTTGTCTTGTCCCATGTATCCCCAGTAATAAAGCAATAGAATTACTCATTTTAAACCGAGCTGCATTAACCAGCTTCCTTCTTCCTGACAGGTTTTAGTGATGTTGGGTTCAGGAGTGCTGCTGCTGCTGCTCATGATGTGCCATCGGTCCGATGGCCAGAACTCAGAGCCTATGTTCCAGGTGGTAACACAGAGCATGCTGCCACCTGACAGCGAGCACAACCCCACACAGCTCAACTATGGCATGGCTGTGACAGATGTGGACGGTGATGGAGACCTAGAAGTGGTGGTTGCCGGGTATGTGGTAATATTTGTAGAGATGGGTGTGATGATGGGAGAATTACACGTGAATAAAACAAACACCTGATCTGTTCTTTCTCTCTCAGGTACAACGGTCCGAATCTGGTGCTGAAGTACGACCGCAACCAAAATAAGCTGGTAAACATCGCCCTCGACAACAGAGACTCCCCATACTATGCACTTAGGGACAGGGCAGGAAATGCTATTGGAGTGACGGCCTGCGACGTGGATGGAGATGGACGTGAAGAGATCTATTTCCTCAACACCAACAACGCCTACTCTGGTAAACGTGACTTCCTGAACACAACAAAACTCAGCAATGCAAATTTTCTGCAAATGTATTTATTCAATGGCTGGCTGTGCAGGACGGGCTACGTATTCAGACAAGCTCTTCAAGTTTCGCAACGGTCGCTATGAAGATCTGCTCAGCGACGAACTCAATGTCCGCCGGGGTGTCGCGAATCAAATGGCTGGACGTTCAGTGGCTTGTGTCGACAGAAAGGTCTTCTCTTCAGGGATTCTCTGTGGTTTTCATCTGTTGTTTTCTATTAAAACAAATGTTCCACTCAACCTCACGGTGTTTTCCAGGGAACAGGTCGGTACTCCATCTACGTGGCGAACTACGCCCAAGGAGGGGTCGGTCCACACGCCCTCTTAGAAATGGATGAGAGCGCCAGTGACGTGTCCCAGGGAGTCATTGCCCTCTCCAACGTCGCTGCTCAGGCTGGAGTCAACAAGTTCACAGGTCAGAGAGGAAACTGCAAAGCTGGAGCATGCCACTTCTTATGAAGTGATCCTTAAAGCTTCACGGTGGTCTCCGCACTCTTCAGGTGGTCGTGGTGTGGTCGTTGGACCAATCCTCAACCAGATGAGGTCCGACGTGTTCTGCGACAATGAGAATGGTGCCAACTTCCTGTTCAAGAACAATGGAGATGGAACTTTTGTGGACATGGCCCAACAGGCGGGTAAGAAAAAACTTGAAAGAGAACAAAATGAAATAAAATTTAACCTGATGGGCCTTTTCCCCTATTAAAAAACCCCAGATATTATTCAATTTTGTTGTTTCTCTGAGTAAAGGTGTGGCAGACCGGGCCCAGCATGGCAGGGGAGTGGCTCTGGCTGACTTTAACGGTGACGGAAAGACAGACATCGTCTACGGCAACTGGAATGGCCCACACAGACTCTACCTTCAGACCAGCGACTTCAAGTTCCGCGTAAGTAAAAAGGGACAAAATCTTCAAGATCTTGGCTTATATAAAGTTGAGACTTTCTATATTCTTTTGAGGACAGGATGTTGCCAGTAGAGATTTTGCTTCTCCGTCTCCTATCCGCACCGTCATCGCTGCAGACTTCGATAATGACAAGGAGCTGGAGGTGTTCTTTAACAACATTGCTTACAGAGGAGATGCACCAAACAGACTGTTCAGGTTACATTTCAAGATTTAATGCAAAATCATACTTATTTAGCAATTCAAAGGTAAACTGAGGTTTTTTTTTAATCGGTTATTTTTAGCGGTTTGTGATTATCTGCAGGGTGTCAAGAAGAGTTAATGCAGACCCTTCGATCGATGAGCTTAAAGTGGGAGATGCTGCGGAGCCGCAGGGCCGAGGAACAGGTCGGTCATCTTGGATTTCAGATTTGACATCTGTTTCTGAGCAATGCAAGAGATAAACTGTGGCTTCATGCCTGATCAGGTCAGTACAGTAAGAAAAACGGGGTCTGTGTGTTTGGGACAGGTGGAACCGTGACGGACCTGGATGGGGACGGCCAGCTGGACCTGCTGCTGGCTCATGGGGAGAGCGCCCAGCAGCCAATCTCAGTCTTTAAGGTCAAACAGGTGAGCGTCTCTACATATTTGTTCTTTTCTGGCCTGAAGCGCCTCAGCGTCTGGCTGATAATCGATTATCCTTGTGGTCAGGGAGCGTCCAACAATTGGCTGCGGGTCATTCCTCGTACCCAGTTTGGGGCGTTTGCTCGTGGTGCCAAGGTTACCGTCTTCACCGCTCAGAGTGGGTCTCTCACACGCATCATCGACGGAGGATCAGGGTACCTGTGTGAGATGGAACCTGTCGCTCACTTTGGATTAGGTACAATGCTTCAACATGCTACTGAAGATGTTGATTGGGATGATCTCAAGTAAACAATTGTAGCAATTCCTGTAAACAAAATACAGTTTCCAAGTAAATATGTTGGTTTTATTGGTGCAGAACATATAATACATAGATTCATTCGGTACTTAAGTAACTGTATTTAAAACATGTATTTCTGTTTATTTTTATGATTAAGACTTACAGATAATGACAACTAAAAATTCAGCTTCTCATAAAATAAGATCACATTTCATCAACGTTTTTTTTAATGTGCATTTTTAAACATTGCATTAGGAAAGGTTGACGGAAATGGGAAAATTCCAGTAGACGGAAACACGCCTAATTCACACTTTCTGTCTTTTTTTTTTTCCCTCGCAATATTATAAAAGTTTGCTAAAACTTTGCATGGCCACTGGATGGAAAGCCAGGTTGGCTTGTCAGCAGCCTTCAGGTCATCTGGATTGTTGGGTCAAGCACAATAATGGTCATTGAGCGCGGCACCTTTAGCGCTGCTGCTCTACCGATGCTCTCCTCTCATACACACAAACTTCAACCAAACTGCTTAAACTGGCTAGAAGTTAAAAGAGAAAATTGATCAACATTCCACTCTTGAAATTAAAGGCCAAACATTGAGCAGGACTAAAAGCTTTTTTTGAGCTGCTGTCGCGCCATCAGGCTAAAGCAACGAGCAAAAGCATGACTGTTTCCTTTAACTCTTTAGTGTATTTTCTGGTTAAGGGTCACTCAACCTTTTTTAAACACATGTAACTTCCAGGCACAGATGAGGCGAAAGTCCTGGAGGTCTCCTGGCCAGACGGCACCACCACGTCTCGGGCTCTTGAGGCTGGAGAGAGGAACTCTGTGGTGGAAGTAGCCTACCCCAGAGACGGAGGCGTATCTGTGCTTGCCAATGACACGCAGGTACACGGCACCGATGCACGGCATGACTTGTGAACATGTGTAGCTCTTCTGTAAGTGAATTTAAGAATTTGACAACCATCTCCAACCACATCTCGGTCTTTACCACTTTAATTTGCCCTCATTGATAAAACTGTCTTGATAGAATAGAATGAGAAAAAATTACTTTGTCTTGATTTTAATGTTTTTCTTCTTTGTTTAGTGTGGGAACGGCTTTACTGTCAGGAATGGGCGTTGTGAAGGTAAGTCGAATAAACACAAAAATACTGAAAATATTTTTAGATATTGATTTGTTTTATTTTTAGTTTACGTTCTACTTTTTGTTTGTTTCAGCAGGTATTTGAAAGGAAAATCTCATGAAAAACCAAAAAAAGGGTTTCTGTGATATACCACAGAGAATGTGGCTTTGAATACTTTCCCTGTGGATCTGTGCTTTTGAAAAGGCCATCTTGTTTTCTTACTGTATGAGTAGTTTTATTGTTTTAATTTCCCTCGTTTTCACTAACTTCTCATTTTTACTGCATTAAAAAGCTGTTAAATAAAGTGCTTCATTTCACTACGTTGGGTCAGATTATCATTTTGTGGAATCGCAGCATGTCTGGCTCTCTTGCAAAAGCCTTGAAAAGCTCTTTACATCCCTTAAACGTTTCCACTTTGTCTGATTTACAACCCCAAATTTTGAAGGAAATGATAAATGTTTTTCAAAATCTGGAAAGTGCGGTAGGGCTTTAAATACCTTTAGCATTCAGTATGCTTTGGTAGCAGCTGTATGCAAAAGCTTAAACATTTAATATGTTAGGTTTTTAGCTGCAAGAGAAGAAAACAAGGCCAGTGTGAATGTGGTTAGAAAATTGAGTTCCTTTATTCCACTTTGTCCACTTTTTAGACCTTTGTCTCCACTCCATGTTGTCATGTCACCCTTTCATTGTTTTTGTTGTTGTCTGCTGTCTTTCTCCGTCCATGCAGCATTGGCGTCTTTTCACTATGGCCTCCGTTCTTCAGTGGCCTCCTTCGAAGCGTCCCATTGTGACACATTTTCACTCTTGTGTGTCATTGCGCTGTTTGCACTGGCAGATCTGAGGTGAGAGTTGTCTACAGGGAACTGACAACATAGTTTTCATCAAGCTCCACACGCCGGGACCAAAGAGCATCTGAAAAGACTCACAGTGTTTGACGTCCTGCTGCCTGGGTGTTACCGTTTTGTTTTGGCTGAAATGATTGCACGCGGAAACTGTGATCTGTTCTCTCCTGAAGGTTTTGGTGGTGTGTAACAAGTCATTGGAGACATAAATGCACACAGTGAACTTTGCATCAACAGTTTGCCACAAGTTTAAAGCACCAAACCATGTACTGAGGGTAAATCAATATTTTAAAAGATGCCCATCAACAGATCAAATGCTCAATATAGCAAACTAATAATAACTAATGATACTTCACAGTGTTTCACCTGATCAATGCTAGACAGATTGGAAAAAATAACAGTGTTGGTTAATAATGGAGGATACATTTCTTATAGCTCATAAAAAGTGCCTGTAAGGTTAAAGTAGAACAAGTTGTTTTTGCACATATCGATGGACAGAGAGTCAGAGATGACAAGGGGAAAACACTGCTAGGTGTGCTGTTTTCAATAAAAAAAAATGCAACAAAAGAGACCATGTTGTGCTCAGATTTACTTTGAATTATTTTTTTCTGGCTGGTGAATAATAAGATTATGAAATTTACCTAAAGATTGTGGAATCACTGGCATCGTCGTCAATTTGTGACTCAATGAACAACGCCACGTGCTGTGTTTGTTTTTTAGAACCTTTTATCTTATTTATCTTTTAATACACGTTTTTTTTTTTGTCTCAACTTTTAATAAAGACCTTTCTTGTGTCTGGAATAAAGGTTGACTGAACAACACAAGATTGATTTTCTGACCATACAGGAGATTAGTAGCAGCAATAACACAATCTTGTCCATTAATATTGATGCTGATTAATATTTTAAATATGCATGTTCATTTAGATCCACTAGAGGCCGCTGCAGCTCCCTTCACATTTCTCTATCCCATTCCCTTGGTTAAATACGATTGGCTTTGTTTACCTTCTTAGTAGCTGCAACGTTTAATTCAGACTTTTTTTGACATTGAATCTATAATACTGAATATTTTATCCTGTGCAAATATGCGAATGATTTTTTTACCACACTAAATTGAAAAGCAAATATTTCACTTGCAAAAATTTTGTTTTTCAGGATAAAAAAGGCCAAGTTAGTGTTTTAAATATGGAAGATATTGGCTGTGACTTGATGTATTCATCTTTTACTTTTTGCTTTTATTTTAATTGAATAGCGAAAAAGGAATTTCAAACACTCAGTGAGTTTTACTTGGAAGCAGACTTGGGTACACCTGTGTATTAAATTTGATCAAGGACATCAAGCATTTTTGAAGAAACTGAAAAGAAACTCAAATCAACAAATAGGACATTCAAACTTAATTACTTGTATTTTTACTCGCAATATCTTTAAGTCACACAGCTTAGAAAGAGCAAAAACGTTGCTATTCAAATGAAAGCCCAGCAAAACTAATATTAAGGATCCCTAATTATGGTTCTTATTGACATTACATAATATAAAACTTATCAAGAAGCTGCTTGGATTAAGTGTTGATTTCTCATGCGTTGAATTTTGATTTGAGAAATTAAACAATTAAAATACAGATGAATAACAGAATCAACAACAAAAGTTGTGATGAAACAGTTTATTTCACACTTTTTGAGTTGACCTTTATGCCACATATAGTAAACAAGCAGTATGAAAATGTGTATTTTCTGAAAACATCATGAAAATAAAAGCGACATTCACATTTATGAGCCTCTTTTTTTTGGCAGTTACAGTTCTTTGGAAGTTTGAATTAAGGAAGGGCAGGTGTATTTTTAAAATGACAAAGTAAGATTTGCAAAGACGTTTTGACCTATTCTTTCTCTCCTTCCATCCAGACATAACTCACAGTGAGCCGTTGCATAATCTAACTTAGGAAGAGTCTGCCTCCCTCGCTAAAGCAGAACAGGGTAGTTCTCGTACTTCTGCAGGTGTCTCCATGCCCAGCAAAGAAAATGCAGGCGTAAGTGTGAAAAAGACAGAAGATATGCTACATTATATACTAGAGTGGGTTGACATTCATCTGCTTTCAGGCAGTGTGGAAAACATCAGAGGTACAACAGGAAGAAATGCTCGACCCTGGTTAACTGAGCTTTTGGCAAGTGAACTTTAGCATAGCATCACACTGAATACGACTATCTCTGGATTAAATAACAGAAAACCTGATGTTGAAACACTCCTAAAGTGAAGAGTTGATTTGAATGAGTTCAGTAAAGCTTTAAAATTGGTGAGGGATCTGGGCTTTGTTGTGTACCTACTGGATGTTAGCTGAGGTATAAAGGTTTGGTGAAGCTTATGGTTTTACTTGGCTTGGCACCTCTTTCTTTCTTTCTTTCTTTCTTTCTTTTTTGTTTTTGCCTTGAAGAGGGTAGAAAGGAAAGATGGACAAATTGTAGCTGTATGTGTAGACAACAGATCCCATTCATGAATCGTAAAGGATAGTCCTTAAAGGAACAGGAAGTTAAAGGAATGGTCCCACTGAGCAAATGTGGTCACATTTCGTCTAATGTTAAAGGTCCAGCATCATCTCTGAAAAACAATAGGGCTTTTCCCTCCCATGTTGGTTCCAATGCTACAACAAATGTGGTTTTTGCAGAAGGAAATGTTCCTAACTGGTTCACTAAAAGCAATTAAGAATAAATTTGGTTTTCTTTAGCCAGCAAACTGCATTGGTGTCGTGTGAAGTGGTGCAAAAAAAGCATATGTACCTTATCGGGACACTTACTTTATCTTGATTCCTTACTGTTACATTGAGTGGGTGCATTGTTATGTGTTCATATCTTTGAGACGGCTAAAGTGCGTGTTTTAACTACCGTGGAACAACCGTGTGATGACACAAACATCACAGGTCACAAACATCTTCATGCAGAATGGTGAGTGCTCGCTATGAATGTAAAACAATAGGATGTGAAGGCTGTTGGAACGTGAGTGTTGTTACTGTCCTAGGTTTGCCTGCAGGGAGAGCTGTGCGCCCGGTCATCGAGCTGTGCTGCCAGACACCGAACTGCTGCCGGAGCTGGAGCCACTGGACCCTCGGTCTTCATAGATGGATATCTCAATCTGAAGGACGTAGTTAGGGGCCAACACAATGTGGTTTTTACTTCCACGCAGACAGTGGATTCTCAAGGATTTTGAGAACCTCTAACATACTTTTGACGAACATCTCTATCACCGACATGCAGAAATGCAGAAGAAAAAGGAAACAAATTGCATATTTACAGGCAACCTTAACAATAACCATAATAGCAATAACAAGCAGTTCCGTTGACTTCAAATGCTGAATAGTGTACTTCATATGACACTGAGATTTATTGTCAACTGTGGTTTTCTTACTCACTCTACACTAAGTGGAAATCCATGCATACTTGCAAGCAAGGATACAACACGCATTCCCCTTTCGATGGGGTCAGTGATGAGCAGACCTCTGGGAGCGTAGATCTTCTCGTTCTGCTCCTGAATGTACTTTGCTATTTTCTTCAACACCTGAAAAACAGATTGTACAAGAAAAGGTAAGAACCTGTTTGCCGTTTATATCTGATTAATCTAAACCTCGAGAATGCATTAACCTTAAAATCAGCCACTCTGACCTTCTCGTAGCGAGTCTCCATGCAGAGGAAGATGAGA
The DNA here is from genome assembly GCA_902982915.1 of Phalloptychus januarius. Classification (NCBI taxonomy): domain Eukaryota; kingdom Metazoa; phylum Chordata; class Actinopteri; order Cyprinodontiformes; family Poeciliidae; genus Phalloptychus; species Phalloptychus januarius. The sequence goes on along the minus strand of CADWAE010000251.1, from coordinate 1,037,155 downwards.
TAAGCTGTGGCACATGCCAGACAGCCCTCCAGGTAAGACTGGCCTCCAATCTTTTCTGCTTCTGCATAGAAGTTGTTCAGTGTCTTCACGGTCTCCTCAAATAGAGTCAGTTCAATCTGCAAACACATTATGACCCGCAATTAAAGAAAGATGAGAAACATTGGAAAATATGAGTGAGATATGGAGTCATTTGCACCCTCACTGCTTATATATCATAAGACGCTGCAGCGCACATAGATGTGAATCATGACAGCAATCAATGCATTACAACTTATACCCACATCCCGGTATTAGGCAATTCTGCATTATTTCCTAAAGCATCCCTCGAGTGGAGACTTTGGGTAAATACACATTGTAACAGCCACTGTGTAAGAAAGGAAAGAAAGTTCTTATTTATCTTGCAGAATGCAAATTGAAGCTGCTTTTGTGTCAGCACTGAACTAGTGTGTCAAACTGAAACTTCAGAGTTTGCTGCCAATTTATCCATCCATTTTCTATAAATCCTCATCATTAGTGGGGTCAGGAGGTGCTGGTGCCTCTCCAGCTAACGTTCCTGGGGAGAGGACCCTGGACAGGTCGCCAGTCTGTCGCAGGGCAACACAGAGACACACAGGACAAACAACCATGCACACACACTCACACCTAGGGACAATTTAGAGAGACCAATTAACCTGACAGTCATGTTTTTGGACTGTGGGAGTAAGCCGGAGTATCTGGAGAGAACCCACGCATGCACAGGGAGAACATGCAAACTCCATGCAGAAAGACCGGGGCCGGGAATCGAACCCAGAACCTTCTTGCTGCAAGGCAACTGCCACTGTGCAGCCCCCGCTGCCAACTCTCTCGACTTATTTCTAAGAGGCAACACAATGCTAATGCTACTGCCAAGGTATTTTAAATGTTTTATCTAGATGCCTTTATTGAAGTTGTTGCTTCATGTGTGCCTGAGACCAGGCCAGATTTCTAACCTTGTGATCTAACACAGAACTTAAGCGGTTGAAGAAGCTTGCAGTAGTTGAAATTAGCATAAAATCAGAAAAAACAACATTTAAACCATTCTTGTGGAAGCTGATTATTGTAAGTATATGAACACATCTGAATTTTGCCAAAAACCCTCATTTGAAATCGGGATTGCATCATTTTAGGAACAAACTTGCAGTGAAGATTTAGGCCTTTTTCTTCCAAATGCCCAAATACATAAAATTAACTGCAAAATATCACATTTTAAATAAAAACCATGTTGTTAAATTAAAATAAATGAGTAATTGCAGAATCTGGACAGAAAACAGGAAAATAATCCAGAGCAAATAGCGAGACAAAAACAACAGCTTTCTTTTAAAGCCATCTTACAAGCCGGCTCTAAATAGTAAACCTGTGATGTACAGCAGAAAGAATTGCGGATCTAGAGACTGAAGAAGTTCTATTTTCTATATGGCTTAACTTTGTCTAATGTTATAATCCTTAAACTATGATTCCAGATTTAATGGAAACATTCTTAACTTTTCTTTTTTCTTTAGCTGCATAAATATACTCAAATTAAAAGAAGATTTTCTCAAAATAATAATAATTTCTGGACTTTTCACTTTTTTTTACTATTGTAAAACCACAAGTGTCTCTTCACATGTTAATGGATCCCTCTTAAATCCTGTCCTTACCCTGCTCTCCAGCTCAGACGGGAACTTGGTCTGGAACCTGCATGTGGTCCCTTCGCTGTAGTCCCTCTGGATGAACACCTTGTTGACAAGAGATGCGCTGTGCCTCAACTCCTGCAGGTTATGGAACTGAGTTGGACAGAAGACAAGACAGTGAAGCAGCGTCTGTCCTTAGTGAGTGCCTGGAGAGATCTGTCCCTCTGCGCAGCTCATCAAGCTTCTGTGTGTGCAAACAGGAGCAAACAGGATGTGATGATCGATCAGTCTCTGACTGGAGTCATTCCTGCATGGTGAGCTGTTGGAGGAGAGCCAGTACTCTCTCATCCGCACGGCTGGGTTCCTTCCCATCTTCCTCTACGGGCTGGGATGAGGTGCAACATTTCACTACATCTCACAAACAGATCGAAACAAGAAGAGGCAGACACACCAAACAAAAGGCCAGATAGACATCACAACCGGCCTTGACACAACCAGTGGCAGCTGAAGGTCTGCGCGTGGCGTGGCTTCTGTCCGTGGTGCTGAACGCTTTCCCTGCGTGTTTCAGAGCAGGCAGACAGGCAGGCCTGTCACCGGATTAAGAAGGAACAACAGCGGAGGAAAATAGAGCTGCTTTCTCCAAAACAGCTTAACATCGCGGGGGTGAGCGACCGACCGTGAGTTCCTCATAAATTTACCAACCCACGTCACGCAGACGGAGCTCTAACCCCTCACCACGCACACAATTCCTGTCATTTTGAATAGAAGCGAAGACTCTGTAGCACTGCGTGTGATAATGTAGGACACGCTCCGGTCCAGAATGAGGGGTTAAATCAGTTTGACCGTGTGCAGACCCGATGCCCTCACCGACCGCGTTAACCGCATCAGGGCGGCATGCGGGGGTCTGTTTGTGTTTGTAGATAAGTGACAAAATACCGTCTGAGCGAAACGAAAACATAGCTTTGCTCGTCTTACCTCTGTCGCCATGTTGCCATCCGTGAACGTGGGGAAGAATCCCTTCAGGAGCTGAAATCGCTTTAGTGGGATGCGGAGGATCGGTGGGCGGGGCCTATCGTGCTGGGCGGGGCTAAATGTCATGGGGCGGAGTCAGCGTTGAAACAGTTGAACAGGGTGTGGCTGGTTATAGAACAGCTTTTGTTCTATAGCACAGGATTTCTGCTATTTTGTTTTTATTTCAAAATAGGAGTTTTCTGATTTTTTGGGTCAGTTTTGGGGCTTTTTTTTAAAAAATGTTCATAGCTATGTATAAAATCTTCTTGTGACGCTCTGATTTCGATGTTCCTGGTCAATTCCGATTCTGAATAATGTTTCTTGGTAGGGGTGAAATGTGGAAGACAGTTTTCTACTCTCAAGTTTTCTGCCCTGCATCTTTTCCAGAACACTTGACTCAAATGATTGCATCCTCTGCATGTCATCAAGAGTTGTAAAAGCCTTGAAATCATCAACTTGTGTATGGCATGAGGGAAACACCTAAAACCTGTAGGGCTGTGATCCCCAGGGACTGGAAATGGGAAACACTGCTCTGGCAAGAACATTTTAATCTGGACTATCCTGATGGATGCAGATAAGAAGATCCCACCAGTTTTCTAAGCAGCACAGGGAGGAGATTCCACCATGCCCTGAGAGCTTTTTGTCTTATCGATTTACTAATTAATGAAACGTAAGGTTGCTTGGTGCATCAAACTGGTCCTGGCTTTGAGGAGAAGCTGTCGCAAACATCCCTCTAGGTCCCTGGTGGTGATTACTGAATCCTCAGATCACAGGTGAGGGTCAAAACATCGGAAAGACAGGTAAACAAGGCTGCTGCTGGTTTCACCAACTCAAATTTAAGGCATATTTTGAAGATCATTATGAATTAAATTTAAGACAGATATCATTATGGAATAGTACAGAAGAACATTTTATATTTTATCCAGGCTTTGTTGCACAGATATAGTTTATTAATAATGTATGGGTAACGGAGGTGAGCCAGAGACGAAGGCCAACGTTGTCCAGCCGGCTGGCAATAAATTTACACTCATGATAGACACAAAAAGCTAGCTAGCTACTTAGCGGTAGCCACAGCCGCCTCACGTCACAGAACAGAATGTCTGAGTTTTGCTTCTGCGAGAAAAAAAAACTACATAGAATATAAGAGATCAAATAGTCCTACCACAATAAAATGTAAGAACTGTGATTGGTGCATTTAAGACCAACGTACATATTTTCTAATGAATTTAAGACATCTTAAGGCCTTAATTTTTAGATATGTGAATTTAAGACTTTAAGGATGCGGACAACCCAATAGAGAGAGCATTTCTTTGAGGCTTAGGTCTTTCTTCACCATGACAGACCAGAGCAGACAGACAGATGACCCCATAGGTCTACAATAGGAATTGAACCTAAATGTAATTTTACATCAAACTATTTTAATTATATCAACAATTAAAGACATGGGACCTATTTTATGACATAACAAAAGTGTTTATAGAAGCAGGAATATTTAATGAACCATAAGCATTTACACCATTGCTTAGTATTAACATTATAGCTCAGTTAAAAGACAGATTGCCTTTAAAGATTGAACCCAAACGTTTCAGTTATGTAAAAACACAACCTGCCAAAATTAGGCCATCCAGCATTAAAAAGAGAAACTGATTATATGTGTATACTGCTTTTAAGGAAAGAAAAGAACTCTGAATAATAAAATTCAAAACAAAATTTAATTCTTGTGCTAAAAACTGGGAGGAATGTTATAAGAAATTCAGCATCCAGTATTAAGCTGCAGTTACAATTGTTTTTGAATTAATACTAACGCTTTAATGAAGAAGAAAAAACAACAACCCTGATCTTCTCTGCTCAGATTTGATCATTTAAACTTTCCGAGTTTATTACAATAATATCATAAACGGACCTTTAAAATATGACCCTAAATTTATGTATAAAAACACAAATAGTCAAGTTGTTCAAATAAAAATCTGCACTTTCTGGAGTTTTAAATTAAATATATTAGATATAGAACAAATAGAACATATTACAATAACAGTGTATGTATATAATTACCATAAAAGCAAAGCAAACAGTTACAATCATCTGTGTCTGATTAAAAATCGACTCTTCACTGCGACACAACGTCAGTTCTTCAAGTCAAGTCCTGCTTGCAAGAGAGAGTGAGGCTGTGGTAAATGTTTCAGGTGGATTCTGGGACTTTCATCCAGCTGGACCAGAGTCCGTCCAGTTCCAAGAGAAGCTTCAAAAGTCTGGAGATTTCTATGCTGCTGCAGCACGTCGACAAGCGCATTTACCCACACGGAAGCAATAAAACCAAAGGGAGGCAACAAGTCGATGGTTATTTTGTAAAAGTCTTTGTTCTGCTTAACGTTGTGCTTTTTTTTTTCTGATTCCACGTGTTTTTCCTCAGGTCACAGGCAGTACTCCAGCAGCAGGGCCACTTCTGAAACACAACTGGGCATTTCGTCTAAATGTTTAGGCATAAATTATCTCAGGGAGTTCAGGGTAAAATATGAGAACTGAGCGACACTGTGCAATCTCGACATTAGCTGGACGCAGAACTTCAATCCATTATTAATTTAAACGCACCGACTCCAGTTTTGTCCACTTTGGAAATTCATCCAAAAGCATCTCACGTTTACAGAACTCCCTTCACTTTGTTCCTATAGAGAATTCCTCTCAGTACGACGCACCTGCCCCGCAGGACAGCAATCGAAAAACAGATTAAAAACCTAAACCAAGTTATCCATCCTGTTCGGATTTGGCATTTATACTTCTCTCGGCCTAGAGAGCGGTATAAATGTAGGTTCCTTTTATTGGGAACCCGTAATGATGCGTCGATCCTTAAAGACTCATGAAGTCCAACTGCAATTACTGACAGATTTAGCAGGAAACATCTAAAAACACACTACAGGAGCGATCCCACAAGCCACACGAGAGGTTTACAGAGGGATGGCAGCTGGTGGAGGCAGGAGGGTCCTGGAGTTCCACGTGGGAAATTGTCTGGACGGCGCATACGAGCCTTTACTACACAACCGATGTAGCATGTAGGTTTGGGTTTCAGTGAAGGACTCTGGAGACAAAAATCAGTTTGCCGTCTCACTGTAACTTGAGAAAGGAAAAACAGGCGGCACATACAAATACGGTCTCTCTCTGCGCCTCTGGAGCTGCAACAGAAACAGGAAGCAGAAGATGAGACAGCAGAAAAAATAAACAGCAACTGGAATCAACTCTCCGACTCTGGTCCTCCAAACCTAATTGTCCTGCAACTTCTACATGCATACAGGCTCTAACCTCATATAGGAGCCAGCCAGAGCCAAACGAATGTCATCCAGCCAACTGGTGCTAAATTACCAATGATAGATGCAAAACAGGCAGCTAGCAAGCTAGAACGGATATATAAGCTAACAGGTAGTTTAGCGGTAGCCTCAACACCCTCAATTCACAGAATGAAATGAAGACTCAAACCTTTTCCTGATGGAAAATTACCCCAAAAAGAAAAACTACATTAAAAAGTCCTGCCACCACAAAACTTAAGACCTGTGCTCAATTGAAATTTTTTTTTTTAGTTGTCACAGTATTTTTTTTAAAACCTTGTGCACAAATTGGCAAACCTGTTTTTTAAACCGCCACGGTAAGAACATTTTACTCCTGAAAATGTAATCATAATTAATGCTAACATGACTTATTACTATCATGCATTTTCACCTGTTGCCCCCATGAAGGATCTCGGCACCTTGCAGGAGCAGCATCGGGAGCAGAAGCTGTTGCCACAGTTGCTGCAGTTTCTCTGCAACATAAAGACACGTTAGTTCAATTTAGAGCCAGGGGAAATGATTCAGCTAGAATAGAGAATGATGGAAAAGCTAAAACATTTAAAAGGGTCATTTTGGCCTCACCCTCTTCTTCAATACTGAGAAGACGGCGTTGCAGCTGGAACAGTTGCCTTTGGAGATACAGAGAGAAAAATGAAAGGTTGGTACACTTTAAGGATTTTCTTCCCCATCAATGAAGTCTAAAAAAAAAGGCCCAGAAGACGAGTCGGAGCTGACTGACCCATGCTGGTGGCAGGGTAGCGTTTCCGCAGTCTCTCCGTCAGTTTGGACACTTTGCTGCGGATCGGTTCATTTCGACTCAAGAAGCCGTTCTCAGAAACCGTGTCATATTCAGGAACGCCAAGAGGTCCGTCGTCATCCTCCTTCAGAAGATGAAAAAAAGAAAATAAAGAAATGTTATCATAATTTATAAAACCTGAGTTTGTATGTCCTCCTTCCAGATTAAATGCAGCCAGAGATGATTCATCAATCACAAATTTTTGAAAACTTTACCAGCTTCAGTATTCAGCTTCAGCTAGTAAGACCACAAATGTAATAATTAAACCTCAGAATTCATGCATTTACAGTGCAAATGCATCCAGCACATGCATTAGTCTCATAATGAGCTCAAAGTCATGAAGGGAATCAATATTTTGGGCCTATAAGTTTTATGCTGGATTAAGGTCCTGGGATTAGTCTGAGCCTCCAATAATGCTAACGTTACTGCAGGATGCGGCTTTCTTACTGCCGTGTTTGAGCTTATTGTCTTGTTGAAGCACACAATTGAAGGAAATTTACTCTGACACTGAACAAACATGCTTTCAGCAGTTCATAACAATTTTCTCCCAGACCAGTAGTTTGGTTTTCAGGCTAATTCCAACCACAAAACTTCTTGCCAATTGCCGGACTTTACATTAGCTTTTTGTGATAGTTGCAGCACTCTAAGGTAAGTGTGGACCTTTCATATAATGCAGCTTGCATGTAATGCCTGCTGGATCCTTTTGGGATTTACTCTACTACACCTAGCAGTAAATTATTTCCCATGCAGAAACATCATTTCTACAAAAACCTTGATTTTGATTGAAGTGATGGCAGACTGCTATTCTTTTGACACAACTGTAATAAAAAAATAAATAAACCATCGGTCATCAGCGGGTCAGCTCACCGAAAGCCATGTCAGGTTTTCAGAAATAAATATAACCATATTAGGGATGCACAATCGCCATTAACATCGTTACTGGCCGTTAGTCAATTTATAAAATATTGGTATCAGACTAAAACATAAAAAGGGGCTGATGTTAGTAACGGGTGGTGACAATGTGGCATCCCTAAAATGTTTGTTATGCATAGATTCATGCATATATGTTAATATACAGAAGGAACAGGCATCTAGGAAAAACATCCCACAATATGCTTTCAGTTACAAAAGCATACTGACAATCCTTAATGACGATGTTTTAATAAATTGGATGGGGGAGAAAAGCTGATTTCACTAATGTGCCTCATGGATGGATGGATGGAATCCACTTACCAATAACAGCAAAGGGGTTTCCTTGTTAGGAAACAGAACAACACATGAGAACAACTTGAGATAACACAGCCATGCTTTGAAGGCAGAACCAACCACCACAAAAGGTCACGCATTACATGTGAGGTCTTATTTGTGGAGGAAAATGGGAAAAACTCACCTGCAGAGCGACTGAACTTTCCTGAGTCAAAAGGACAGCATGAGGGGAAAACAGGAGGAATCGTCAGAACTTTTTATTTCCAAAACCGCGAGTGGTAAATGCAAACCGTTTTCAAAATGCGTGTTGGAAAATGAAGAAAATACTCCAGAATGTTGAATGTAATCAAACTGGGCCCGTTTCATTTGCTTTAACAGAACAGTTTCTGTTATGTTTACATTAAAATCTGTCTGAGCCACATCAGTCATAGACATTTATTACTGATGCACCAATCAATTAGGCCAGTGACTGATAGCAAACCAATGCTCCTTCCTGTTCAGCAGGTCAAATTTCAAGGCAAGTCAAAAATAAAAAATACTGTCAGCCTCTAAAAGCCTAATATTTAACATCTGATGCAGGAGTTCAATTTGCATCACAAGAATGTAAAGACAACAAGGTTGTTTAGGCCTTGTGGAAATGTGATGCACATGACCACTGTGCATAAATGTAAGGTTAAAAATATACTAAAAAGAAAGAACATGTCCTAACTGTGTGACTACCTGGCTGATTATGTTTCTCTGAGTGTTTGGATGTCTCTTTAACTGCAGCCAGAAATGTTCAGTTCTGTGTCTGGGGATTATCTGAAAATGGGATTGTCTAAGCAAATTCTTTCCTGCGGTCATGACAGACTGTGGGATTACAGGCTCAGCAGGAAAGGGAGCTGGATCTTCAAATATCAGCGTGAGGTTTGTTTTTACCTCGATCGCATCTTTAAACTCGTCATCTGGCTCAGCCTCCTCTGCTTCTTCTACGCTGCCAGGAGAGAGGTCCTGTTGAAAACACACACTCGTAAGCAAATATGACCACTGTTATGCAGGCATCTTCTAAAACCCTGCTGCCCCCCAAATCAGCCCCCTGGACAGCAGAGATTAAATGGAGATCACAAGAGATAAATTCAAAAATAAGCACACAAATTAATGTCAACAGTGACGCTGTGTGTTGCCTTATTGTCTCTAATCTGAGGCCCTGACCATTTGTTTAATATGAGAAAAGAAGAATCAACATAGATGACAAGTCGCCATCTATGTCAATCTATGGATTTGAGCTACATTAAATACGATGAGTTCAGTAGACGTGGTAAACAGAATAAGAAGCTTACAGTTGTGGCTGGTTTTACCGTAAATCATCTGAAATGGTCTAATTTTTCTGTAATCTCACCTCCAGGCTGGTTGGGGTTGGAGTCTGGTCTGCCGCGTTGGCCTGTTCCTGCTCCTCACTCAGCCCCTCTAAGGTCTGCGTCTGACCCAAGTGAAACAGGCTCCTGAGGTCCAATAAAACTGAAAGCGCACATCAATGAAACATTAAAAAAATAAACCAATCAAAACCATCCGAAGAGTTATTGTTAAACGTGTATGAAGGAACCAACCTCTGTAGAAGTCTCTGTTCCACAGGAAGGCAATACTGTTAAGCCCAGCGAGCACCCAGCCCAGAGGAGCCACAAACAGCAGACACACCACTGTTAGCACTGCGCCATAAAACCTGAGAGGACGAACAATGGAAAAATCAGGCAACAGTTTTGGCGTCAGACACAGAATTTAGTCAATTTTGACTTAACTTTAATGTTTAAATACAATTATTCATTTTGAATATACTAAAAATTTTGTTCTGAATTAAGTTTTTAAGTTTGAAAAGAAGTAAGTTTATAAAGTATTACGAACTGTAAAGTATTACTAAAGTTCGTAAGTAAGTTTGTAAAGTAGTAAGCCAATTAAGTTAATCTATAAGAAAGTTCATAAATAAGTTTGTCCTAAGTGTGAACGTAAGTAAGTTTATTATATAAGTAAGTAAGATCATATATAAGGAAGGTTTAGATGATGGGACACAGAAAAAGTACAGACATTTTTTTTCTTACAAAAAAAAAAATCCAAACTCAGCTACAAGTCATCCATGAAGGGCAAGATGTATAGTATATTACAATTACGGTACTAAGTTCAGTAAAACAGCTGAATCACATGCAGCGTACATGTGTTTGTGTGTGGGTGTTAGTGTGCACACACACACCTTGATGATGTGGCGTGATCATCCCAGGATAAGACCTTATAAATAGCTTCTGCTAACAGACAAGCAGAGGACAACATTTCATCCAGGTGCTTCAGCCTGTTGGGGACAGTGAACACAAAGAGAAAAAAAATATGACATTAGAAGTTGAGATGTAAATGAATGTTGTAGCAAAAATATGCAACGTCATTGTGTGAAGCCATATTGCTAGCAAAAACAGATTCGGAGCACAAACGGGCTTCAGTTGAGAAACTATGATGAAAGTTGTCTGAATGTTATTGTGCTCACATGTGCAGTGCATATTTTGCCTCAACTTCAACAGCATTAAATCTCCCCAGTATTTACTTAAGATATCACAACCCTTCTCTTTCTTGACTTAATGACTCTGTGTTTTACACAATGAAAAAATATTTTCACCCTTTACAATAAAACTCCACAGTGAGACTGTAGTGGTTCCTGTGTTTGTGCACTGTCCCTGTGTGTGGAGGAGAGCTGCACAGAAAGCGGCTGAGACTGCACTCATTAAAACATTATGATGTCCAAAGTGAAATAAGAAGTTTATGCCACAAGAAAAAAGTGTTTCAGTAAGTTTCATCACAGGATTAACAAAACCACTGAACAATGAGTCATATCAAAATACAGAGCCAAAAATCTAGTATTAGCTTAGCCATTTAGCAAACTACCCAACAAGAAAACTTTTCAGCATTTCAGGTTGTGCTTTCTCAAAACATTGGAGTAGTTTTTCCCAACCCTGCTAACCCACTGCTGGAGTGGCTTTGATGCAGAAAGTCCAGCTGGGACAAAACATCTGCTGCTGGCAAGAAAAACAGAAGAGAGCAACTTTGTAGAACGTCTCTGAGGGAGTGAGGGAGTTAAGAGGGACAAAAATCACAATACTAATGAGCTCAGTTTTTAGTAAATGAATCACCTTAAGTGACTGGGATAAATATCAGGGACCAAAAACATCTTGCTTAGGTCCTGAGCCTCGGATCTGACTAATACTTATCAAATCTACAAGCTGAAGGTTATACGGTCATTGACTGTAAACCAGCAGTTTGTGTCTTACAGGTCTTTGATTTCCAACATGGCCTCCTGTTTGGTGAGATTCACTGTCTGCAGGTCTCTCCGATGCACAGCATGATGTCGCCTCTTCTGGAGCTCCGCTTCTGACGCTCTGCTCCCGCACCTGTCCTGCAGGTAACCCAAGGCAGCAGGCGCCGAAACTGCCACCACGCTCACTGTGAACCAGCCAGCTGACACCAGAGGAGAAAAAAATGTTCTAGCAATTATTAAAATGCATAACAACAGAGCAGAGTTACTATTTATGTCATCATACCTTCAGTAATTGTGCAAAAGAAGACATTAAGGAATACACACACGAGAACAGAGCACACCGGCATCTTCCATCTGAGCAAAGAAAAAACAAATATAACTAGAGGTCTGTGGAAAAAAAAAAAGAAGAAATTATAACATGCTCATTCAAGACATAAGCACCCGTACATACCCGAGCAGATAGCGAATGAGCTCCACTGCGTCCACAACCGGTTCTAGAAACAGAGCCATCCTCTTGTAGGACACCACCATGTTTAGGAGGTCAAAGTTCGGTGGGCAGCGAGGACTCCCCAACTCTGAGGCATCCGGAGAGCCTGGGATCTCTTTAGATGACGAGTGGACCAGCTCTCCCCGTTCCGCTGAACCCTCTCCAGTGCTGTGCATTGCCATCTCTGGGCAGCGAGTAGAAAAAAATAAAAGACAATCAGACCGGATGCAATCAATGAAACAAGAAACCTGACGGGGTGCAAAAGTCACCCAGTCATAAAAAGTTGCTTCCTGGAGCAGTTTCTCTTTCATGAAAGGAAATAATTTCAAAGCATAGCACATATTTCAACAACAAGGCAGTTCAAAGTGATTTACACCTTGGAAAAATAATACAGTAACCAAAGACGAAACGGCAGTAAACTGAATATTTTGTCAAAAACCATCATCAAAATCATCAAGAAAATATACATAAAGATCAATGTTCCAGTTATTTCTGGGTTTTTGAATATTGCAACAATTTAGATTGCGATGTAGTCACATTTCAACAACATGTCCTATCTGCTCTCCCGGAGCCATTGCCTCTTTGTTACCAAGATCAAAACCAGCTATGAGCATAAAAGACAGAGGAAATTCATCCAATGGCCAAATATATATTTGGCAAGCGTCGTTCCTGTGTGGGTTTCCACTGCCCAGAGTCCATCTAAAGAGCAGCTAGTGAAATATTATAGCCTCCTAAATTATGCATCCAAAGAGCCGTTTGAGAACTTGGACAGTATAACCGTGATGACTAATGGGGATGCGCATTTATCATACTATGTACTGTTGTAAAAATCTAAAATAAGAGTGTCAATTTATCATAACCAACAATGACAATAATGTCTTAAAACATCAAAGGATTCGTCCATGTTATATTTTTCACTGCTGATTTCTTGAGAAAAATCAATAAATAATCAAAAGTTTATTAAAAAATACATGGTTGTGTCCTGAAGAAGCCTTTTTCAAAATAGATGTTAATTAAGAGTAGTGCTGGTGTTACATCTAGTTTTTTAGACACACACTTCTGCCTAAAAACAGACTGAAGTCATCATTTTTTTTCATAAAATGTTATGTCCCCATTTCCCAGCGCATGTAATAATTGTAATTTGATTGTGCAGCTCTAGTTTAAAGCCGGAGAATGGTGCATAACTGAAAAGCAGCAAGTTGTCAGACTCGAAGTAACTTGAACTAACATCTGGATAAGTTTTGGATCAACGATCTCGTTCCTGCAATGTAATCTGATTACTGTGTTTAACTAAATAGTTCATGGATTAGCTGCAGCAATCCAGAGCTCAGGTGGAAGAACCAGTTGACAAGACTTGTAGAGTTCCCCACAAATATGACCCTGATGGAAGACTGGTGAGAAGAAAGCCATTGTGTCATCAATTGGCGCTATATAAATAAATGGAATCTAATTGAAAGAAAACCTTTAAAAGTTTTATTTCCTTATAAGGTCCCATTTGTGCCGGACGACACCGCAAACATGAGGAGAATGTGACGAGTTAGTCAGATGAGAGCAGAATTAAACTTTTTGATTGCAAAATGCTATGTGTGGTTTGCAAGTACAGGGAATAAGGTCAAAGGTTGTAGGTAGTTTAGACTGCTACAAAAGGTTCCCGACTGAGGCAGAGGCCAGGCTTCAGGCAGGATGACGGCTGTACTCATTCAGCCAGAAGTCAAAATAGAGTAAATAGGATCAAAGTACATGTTAGAATGACCTAATCAAAGTCTGGACCGAATCCAAGCTAGAATCAGTGATAAGATTAGAGTTATTATTTTAAAGAACGACCAAAACAAAAGGTCAGATGTTCAAAGCTGATAAAAATAAATAAATAAAACTAAAAACTATCTAAAACTTGCGGCCTATTTTGCAGAAAGGGATTACTTTCTAGTGGATGTTTATTCATCCACTAGAAAGACTTATCATTTATCAAAGACTTTAAACAAGAACTTTAATTTTAACACATCCACCATCTATTTTTTATTGTATTTGTTATCTTTTTTTATGTAAATTGGACTCCGAGTCTGTAATAAAATATATCTATCAATCAAAAACGTAACAAAAGGTGTAAGAAGGTCAAGGGGTACGAGTACTTTGAAAGGCGATGCACATGACAAACAGTGGAAGTGGCTTCCGATAAGAAAGAACTGGTGTAGCCCTTAAAAACCTTCTTGAACAGCCGTCTCCTTTAAAGACACGAATACTCCCAACAGAATGAACCGGCAGCTCAAACAATTGATGCTAGTAGCTGCTGTGGCCCGAGAGAGATGTGGTCAAACAGGAAAGTGAACTCTGAATTGAGAGCACCGAACACTACATAATGATACGAATGTGGGAGCATTTCGTGTTTCACGAAGCTTAAAATATGAGGTACGAGTAGATAACAACTCACTGTGAGCAGAGAGAGTCCAGGAGCAGCAACAGCAGCTGCAGCGGAGAAGAGAGAGGAGCTCAGGCGAAACTAACGAAACGCACCGACATCATGAGACCGGGGAGGGAGGAAGAGCCTCCAAACTTGACCAGCTCCGGTACCATGACAGCAGACAGTCCGTCCGAACAGTCTGGCTCATTAAAACTGCCACCGAGGGGGAAACACGACAAAACCCGCCGGTTTCTGGTTAGTTAGTGGAAGCGGCTAGCTTTGTTAGCTCGATGTTGTTCAGAGAACGTTCGCTTTTCCCATTCTAATCCAGGATGCATAGTCGATAGCAGAAAAATGGCTCATCAGTACAGAAGAGTCGATAACAGAGCAAAATGATCAATTTCAACATAGATATTTAGATAGATAGATAGATAGATAGATAGATAGATAGATAGATAGATAGATAGATAGATAGATAGATAGATAGATAGATAGATAGATAGATAGATAGATAGATAGATAGACAAAATCTAAAATAGATAGATTTTATTTACATTCTAACCATTAAGTCATAAGTTATTTCAGAAAAGAAAAATGTTGGTTCAATAAGACATTATTATCCTTACATCTAAATCTGAGAGGAAACTGAACCTAGATTGACCCCACCAATACACACAGCCTCACAAATCAACATTTGGGTAAATTATGTGTGGCAAATTGTAAAGAAACCATGATAAACTTCCAGCTTAATACTCATTTTATTGTCTAAATTGGTAGAGTTCACTTTTGCTTGCTGGCATTCTTGTATGGACATGACATTTAAGCTTATTTTTCAAGGTCAAGGCCATTCTAGAAGTTTAAGTGCTGCCTATTGTCAGAAATATTTATCTCAACAGGATAATGACCCAACACACAGTTAAAAGCATCCAAGAATGAATAAGAGCAAAACATTGGACTGTCCTGAACTGGACATCTATAAGGCCTGATCTGAATCCCGTTGCATATCTGTGGGAGGAGCTGAAACATGCCATCTGGAGAAGGCGCCCTTCAAACCTGAGAGAACCGGAGCAGTTTGTCCACTAGGACTCAACCATAATATCTAAGTGAAGACGTTTAATTGATAGTTACAGAAACTGTTTGATTGCTATGATTGCCTCAAAAGGTTGTACAAAATTTTTGTCCAGGCCTGACTTATTTGGGGTTTTTTATATATTCTGTTGAATTTAAAAGCAACATCTGATTTTCATTGTTCCATTTTTTTATTACTTCTGTCAGCTTTTTGTTCTTTAACAGAATGTTAAACACATGTGTGAATATTATTATAACCTGTATGAGTTTCAGCCCCCCTAAGTTATTAGAAGACACTGTGAAGAGAGAGGAATGCTGAATGCTACTCTTGTTGTTGAGCAATGTTCAGAAACAGAGGAAGTGTATACAGTTGTTGAAAAAGGAAGTTGCATTTTTTTTTTTAGCTCTTATCAGTTCAGTATTAGACAAGATGGGAAGTGAGTAGAGAACTTTCTGTCACTTGTTACAGCTGCTTTTTCTCAGGAAGTTTCTGACAGTGCAGGATTGTCAGATTAAAATAAGTTTCATTTGGAGAATTGTCACATTTTACAATAGTTGTGATGTTTTCCTAAACATGACCCTCTTAACGCAATAGTGACGTGGATCTGTTTAACTGGCTGGTAAAATATATTACTTGCATATTTCTAAAATGAAAATTCAGATTATTGTCAGATGAAGTTTAATGCCAAGTTTTTGGAATGTTTTTGACTGACTGTAATTGCTTTGCTTATCCAAACTGAGGCTCTGAATGTATTTGTATGTTGGTGTTTATTTTGTTTTTTGTGATTACCCAGCATGAGTTGAAATGGAGAAATGATTTTTGTCGCCCTCTACTGGTATCGCAAATAAGCTGACAAGTCAACAATTCCAGCTCAAACTGGTTCATATATTGATTTAATTTAAATACTAAAAATAGAATGACAAAAAACAGCACTTTGAATAAAATCAGAAGGCCCCACAAAACAGAAAATGTCATTATGCACTACCATTGTCATTTTCACAATCCACCATGCCTGTATACTGCTATCAAGATAAGTTAATCTAATACATTCCACTGTTTGAAGGTTTTATTAAATGCTGACTAAAAAAAGCTCCACCAAGTAATTAAAAAGGCTAATTTGTGAAAACACACTGTCAAAGAAACATTTTAAAAGACTCTGTAAAAAAACATGTATAAAAATATTTACCCTGAAAGCATCAGAGCATTTCAATAAATTAAAATGCAATCGAAACCCCTATTCTAACATTTCTTTTCAAAACGTGATACTTGCATATCGTATTGACTCACAGCTAATTAATCCTTCTTTTTCTAAAAATATATTTTTTTAATTTTATATTGGAAATTTATAGCAAAAATCAATAATGGGGAAGACTGCTAACAAACTGATATTTTTAATCATCTATTTTAGATTAATATGCTTATAAGTTAATGCATTAAAGAAGTCAACACACTCTAAATCTACTGCTGGTGATCGCTGTGAGAGCGCTGGTGGAATTTGAGCCCACCACAGTTCCTGAACGACTTCCCGCACTGCCCGCAGACGTACGGCTTCTCCCCGGTGTGGATGCGGAAGTGCCGGGTGAGCGCTCCCGAGTGGCGGAAACACTTGAGGCACACGGAGCAGGTGTATGGCCTCTCTCCGGTGTGGATGCGCAGGTGGGTCTTCAGGTTCTCCAAGCGGTTGAACTCTCGGCTGCACACGGTGCAGCGGAAGGGGCTGCAGCCAGGAGGGTAGAGCTGCAGCCTGGTTCGCGCACCCCCTGCTAAGGGCGGCAGACAGCGCTGCTGGAGCCTCTGGCGGCACTGGCCGTAGTGTCGCCGCAGCAGGCTGGGCAGGGGGAAGGTCTGACCGCAGAACTTGCACGTGGGAACGGTGGATTCGCTGCAGCCTGCTTCGATGTGGAATCTGTGGACCTGCAGAGGAACTTGTGATACGGAAGCTTGTTCTGCCAGGTGGAAGATGTTTGGAAACTCTGGGGAGACGGACTGACGATCGGAGGCTGGTGGGAGGCTGCTGCTCATGTCTGGAGGGAATGAAAACAAGTCAGATAAAATCATAATGTCATGATGAAAAATGTAAGGTTTTGTTTGTCACAAATAAATTATATTTTTCTTTTAGCATGAAAGAGTGACTTTTTTTTAATGAATAGAGAGGGGAAAATGTCTCTTGTTGACTAATGGGCCAAACATTTAAAACCTCAAATAAAAATGCTCCTGCACATTTGAGCTCATCTGGTTTGCCTCTTACCTTGATCTACCCTTGCACCGAGAAGATGAGTCTCTGGATCTTGACTCTGAACATCCGTCTCCTCTGGTGGCCACCCGATGCCCTCCATGCTTAAGTTTTCCTCTTTAATTAATTCCAAGCAGCAGGACGCCCCACTCCTTTGCTCTTCCAGTCTTTCCTGCTTTACGATAACTTGCTCCATTGTAGATTTTATGGCAGTGCTGAGAGGCGGTGATGACTCTGGAGCTTGTGGGTTTCGACATGTTATCACATCTTCATTTTTCAATGCAATCCTCTGAGATGGCATCTCAGTGGGATCTATGAAAAAAATTAAGCAAATTGTAAAAAGAAAAAATTTCAACGGAATTTTTTTTGTACTGCAACAGTGCACATACTTTTTTTTTTTAGTTTTTAATTCACCATCTGCATTTTGCTAAACACTTTAGGAATGACTCCTTCCTGTTCAAACATGACTATGCACAAGGACAAAGCAGAGTCGATAAAGAAACAAATGATCAAGTTTGGTGTGGAGAAACATGACTGACCTGCAGAGTCCTGACCTCAACTCAATAAAACATCACTGGGATGGATTAGAAAGAAGACTGCAAACCAAGCCTGGTTGTCCAACATCAGCGTCTGACCTCATAAGTAAGCATTTCTAAGAATGGTCATTGGTTCCCCCAAACATTGCAGAAAGCTTTCTTAGAACTGAAGCTAAACAGGAACAGGATGAGCTGATATAAACCTTTAACACTAATGTTCGTGTGTGAGGGTAAATTAATGCAATCAGCAATGTGGTGTAAATGAAACGTAACACCTATGTGAACAGACATGTTGCCCTACTTTTATTATGACCCTTTTCTTGTTCCGAGGCTACATTGGCCAGCAGCTCCTTACGTCTGTTCATATATTCACCTCGAACATCCGGGCCAGGGCAGCCGTGACCTGCAGGCTCGCGCCTGATCTCGGTGCTTGCTGTTGTAGCATTCGTGCTTGGACCGCAGGCAGTGGGGTGGGGCACCTCGCCCCTTCGCATACCGCCACCGTCCTCCAGCCGCTCACATTCAGCCAGCATCTCTTCTGCCCCCTGCAGCTTCTCTTTCAGGGACTCGTTTTCCCTCCGCAGCTCTACATACATGTCGCTAGTCGCCTGACCGACGAGCGTTCGCACCTCCCGGACCGCGATCTCCACAGCCACTTCCAGAGCTCCGTGTATCGCAGCAACAAGCTCCTCTTGAATTGACCGCATAGCCTCAGATCCGCACAACGAAGGCGCAAACGCTCGCCTTTGCGCCCCGGACAGCTGCGGCTTCATGGCGCATTCAATTTTTTGTAATATTTTTCGTTTACTGACCCGGGTTTGCTGCTGGTTTGTAAACTGAAACTCCACTTCCGCACAATGCTAGATGTATGGAATTTCAGTCGCTCTAAAAAAAAAAAATTGAGGTTCGGATTCTGGTAGCTCCCACACATCGCGACACCTAACGGCGGGCGGGCTGAACTGCAACTTTATCCACAAAAAACCCGCACACCTGTCATGATACTAGGCTTTATTGCAATATCCAACAATATTCAAATCACATATTCAACAGAAAGCACACCAAAATGGCTCTCCGGCGTGTCCGCCATTACTCTCGGCCTTTGTAGTGGTCCAAGTTTGAAAGAATCCAACCGGAAGGTCCGAGGATGGCCACAAACATCACAGTAAGGACAAACATAGACTCCTTTAGACAAAGAAACAAAAATGAAATAAGCCAAACAAGAAGCAGTTTCATTTTCTAACAAAACATATCAAAGAAAGTCCATTTTGGTGCTTTGAACTTACCACACCGCCTAGATTATCTTTGGGTGGTTTATCATGGATGTAAGTTGCTCTTTGCTGAACACACATTCTGGAAAGTTGAATCCATCGAGATTTCAGCAGTCCGGCAAAAAGTCTACTCATATTCAGTTTTTGAAAACTCTCCAAAACAAAAAAAACTGAAGTGTTACAAATTTGATGAAGTGGAGCCATATAGGCTTATATTGCACTCACACACCTGCTGGCTGATTGACGGTGCGTTCAGGTGTCACAAGGAAAATTACATACTGTGAAATCAGAGAATTTTATAACTTTATCATATGTTTAGAACACCTGTTTGTAGAATCCATTTAATGGGCTCTACAATCAAATAAAGCAAATGTTGCACCAAATGAGCCCAATCATAATGCTGCCGCCTCTTGTTTACTGCAGGTTTTTGAAGAATTTTTTCTCTAATGAAGAGACAGTTGAGAAATATTTAGTTAGATCTGATTACTGCAGTTTATTTGAATCATTTTTACATTTAGTGCACCAATTTGTAATTTTCTCTTGACCCCAACCCAGGCCAGTCTTAATCTAATTGTCCTGTCTGTTGTAGTTGTATTAAATATCTCTTGCTGTGCTTTTAATTCTCAATTGGATTACTGTTTTGTTGATTCTGTTTTCTCTTACTGAAGCTCTGCGTTCTGTTCCAGATTTTCTAATTGAGCTACTAGACAACTTAGACTACTTAATCCCAAAGTTATTTCCGGTTTGTTTACTCTACCCAATGCTTTTAATGCCCATCCAACTAAAAACAGATTAAAAAAACATCAAACCTCTTGTCACTCAACACACTTTAAAAAAAACAAATAGAAATGTGCAATTGGCCTGCTAAGCATTCATCTTGTGCCAGTAAAATGCATTTAAGTCCAACTCTTGGAAATAATTTTTGGGATCTTCCCCATCCATGATTAGATGTAGTTCAGGTTGATTGACCTATAAAGTAACATTTGGGCATCTAAGTAATACAACTGGGCTTTTAGATTTAAAAAGTCACTCAAGGAATAAAAAATGTCTCAAGGTCTACTTTTGAAAGTAGTGCTTGAATGGCCATTTTCCTGCTAAGTAACAGCTCAAAAGAAGTAAAAGGCTTTTTTATTGTCAAGCACGCTTTGCATGCACAGGCAAGGAAAACCTCTTGTACAAACACATATTCCACGGTACCTCAAACGAAAAGAAACAGAGTGCGACATAAAGTGAGGCCCCAAATGACTCCTGATGGAGTATGAACAATTTAGCTTACTGGATGTAATATTAACATGTTGGCAAGGCCCAGCCAAAGTCCAGACCTGAATCTGATAGACTATCAGTGGAGGGAGCTAAAGATTAGACTGACGGCAGGGGGCCTTCCAACTTCAGACTGTTGTGAGTTACAGCACATATCTGCGGCTGTAGGAAACTGATGTGTAGTTCAATATTCAAATAACAGAAACATTCCACACTTTTGCTT
The DNA here is from genome assembly GCA_902982915.1 of Phalloptychus januarius. Taxonomy (NCBI): domain Eukaryota; kingdom Metazoa; phylum Chordata; class Actinopteri; order Cyprinodontiformes; family Poeciliidae; genus Phalloptychus; species Phalloptychus januarius. The sequence continues at coordinate 1,016,452 of CADWAE010000251.1, read as the reverse complement.
TCTCACTATTTTTTCCGAGGTAACTAATCTCACTCAGCCTTGATATTTCCTCACATTCTTTTCCTGGTTGTTAAAGTCTTTCTCCCTCTTTGTTTACAGACTGACGCTGAGGTGATCGCCTTGGGCTTGACGTCACTGCTGGATTACTCTTTGATTATTTCTTCCCCCGGGGCTCTATTTGCCTCTGACGCTGTAGTTAGAATTGGGTCAGCTCAGCATTAGGTGGTGGTGAAGGCTGCAGTCTAGATGCTGGTTCAGTAATTAGGTTGTCAGTGCCTGACTGTAGTGTAGAGTCAGACCGTCTCATTCAATCCACAGAGCCTAAGGTAAGCATTATGATTGGACCACTCCGCATTTGTTTTTTCCTAAAGAACTTCTCAGAGTAAGCAACATCATTTCTCGGTTAAGAAAAAAGTTTTTGCCAAGTGTCATTTAATTGCTAAATGAGAAAAAAACCTCTGGGCTGCCTTATAAAAATGTGATGAGAAAATATTCAGTAATTATTATGTTGTTTTATGTTCTGAAGAAAGATCATTATTCATTAATCTGGTGGGCATCTAAAACCAGAAGCAAAATTGATGATTTCAATCGTTTTCTATCCAAACATTTTCTCCGAGATTAGCAAGACGGCCTAAATTTGCAAACGTGGATGACTGGTTCAACAGTGTACATTTTTTGTAATTTATTGAAAACTGTATTTAATCAACAAAAAACATGAGATCTCTTAATACGGGACCCTTCAGGAGATGCATGCATTGCTGCAGACATGAAAAATTAAGCAGATTTGATTTATTTGTGTGTGGAATTTGTTACCAAATGATACACTGCTGATAGGTTTTAGCTTGACATTTTAGCTTGACATTTTTGAAGATTTGACATTTTTCTTAGGATTCAACATGTATCCAAAAGTACTTACCTACTTTGAGAGATGTTTGTGTCTTTTGAGAGACACAAACGTCTCTCCAAAGATAATAAAACTTCATGTAAAATATTACATTTGAAAAAAGACAATTCATCTAAATCTATTTACTGTGTATTAACATCATGTCTCAAAATTATTAAAACTCTTGCAATAATCAATGTAAGAATTCTAATTTGCTTAGTAGCAATCAAACCATTGTTTTATGTGCTGACCAGCCTTTTGCCTGTTCCCAATGTTTTGTTTTTGGTTTTTTTGACGATCTATATTTGAACATAAGTCCTTGAGGTCAGAAGACTACTTTTGGCCTAATCCAGTAGAGGAGTGAACATTTGTTGGCTTAACTGTGTTAATAATAGAATAAAGTGACTTTTGTCTGCTGTGGCAGAACGTTTCCAGATGAAGTCTCTTCTATTTAGTTTGAACAGCTTTTCTTCTTTTCTTAGATTTCCCCCATTCTTTACAATAATTCCATCTTCCAGTCATTTTTTCAAGGTTACCTTTGTTGATTCTTGTGCAGGATAAAAAAAGAAAACAACTAAGTCGTCTGACATAACACCATGGCAGAGGCCTTAGAAGTTAGCTCCACTGAGGACGGTCTGCCTGCGGAGTGGAAACCTTCCAGCCGACGCAGTAGGAAGTCGGGCTGTTCCAACATCTTCTCAGGAGTGAACCTGCATCAGCTGCACAGGCTGTTCAGAACCGCAGGGGACAGAAACGCGGAGCATCGGGCGAAGCTGGTGTGGCAGGACGTGGAAGGAGCAGTGGAGGGAAAGCAGAGCGAAGAGGAGCAGGTAGAAGATGAAGTGGGCCTGGCCCAGGCCTTGGTGGGGCTGAGAGTCCGAGCCAGGAATAAGACTGGAATAAGAGCGGAAGGACACGGTGAACACAAGTGGCTCAGGACGTCGGGGTATCTCAGGTATGTGAAAACGTCTAATATTAGGATTCTGAGTTTGAAAGGTGTGCTTAATATCAAGGACCTGACATACCAGCGCTGACCTTGCAAGACTGAGTTCTGCTCTGCCTGCAAACCTTTTCGCTAAGATGCCTCATACTTCACATTCCTCACTGCGATAAAGCCAAACTTTGGCTAGTAATGAAGAACCACACATTATTAAAAGTATGTGTGAGATTTAACTTTCCTAAAAATCTAATAACTAGACAAACCTTGATTCAGAAGGGGGATAAATCAAAATGATGCAAATCAGGAGATTTAAGGGCCATTAGGAAAATGTGACAATAGTAACCCTAGCTTATTCAGAATAGCAACTGTGGGATCTTCCTGTCACAGCACTGTAATGTGTCCTGTTGTTTGTTGCTTTGTGTTTTCAAGGTGAAGTGCTTTGAATTGCCTGGTTGCTGAAATGGATTATACAACCAAGTGTGACTTGATTTATCTGAAATCAGGTTTTCAAACTGTTGAAAACCTCATTCTTGTTAACAAATTATTGGAGCTGTATGTGAATAAACAAAGTGCTGTTAATAAGAGCACTAAACATAGTTCTATCAAAAAATAGTTTGAGAGATTTGCATTTGCTGTTCTGTCATAGGGATGCACCCAGATTAGAAAATGTTCATGCATGAAAACTATTTGTTGCATTTGTGATCTTATGTTCTTTCTTGAATTATTATTGTTTGAGGATTTCATGGTGGTCAGGTAAACTTACTGTTGCCTTTTTGTCTTCAGGGTTGAGGAGCCACTATCTGCCTACTCTGTCGAAGATAACGCTGATCAGTCAGAGAGCCTGGAGACATTTAAATCGCCAGCTGCGGAAGACATTACAGGGCATCAAAATCCCTTCAAGCCGTCATCGTGGAGGATGGGCATTAGGATGGAGAGTGCCAGAGACTCTGAACGCTACCTTCACCGCATCCTCCACTGAAAACAATGCCTACTTGTAGAAGACGGAAGGACAGTAATAAGTAAAAACCCTGGTTCTGCACTGGTGGAAATGTGTTTTGTTTTCAGCTCTGGCCAAAATTTATCTTGAAAAACTCTGAGTGTATTATTACAGGAAAATCTCTTTGTTGTTGTACCTGCTAGAAACAGATTGTAGCTGCACCATCATGTCAAACTATGCGTGTTTAAAACAAGAAGCTATTTAGATAAATATGTTGTATAGTAATAATGCTTTTTTAAAACATTTGAGCTTGTAAATATGTGAAATGCTGATGTCCTTTCAGGATAGAGTTAAAATATTACAAAAAATTTCATCCAATAATGACTTCTGATTTTGCATGAGTACTCTTGCACACAAGAAATGGAGCTAAACAGTAAAGCAGTTATTTAAAAAAAACAAAAAAAACAAAGCTTCATCAATAGAAATACTCCCTGCAGCTTTTTCTTGCATTCTGGATTAATACATAATCCATCCTACAACACTGCCAGCAAAGAGGTGGAGTCACAAAGTTTGAGAATATGTAATATGGATAAGATGTGAAACTTACATTTGATTATTTGTGTGATGACCTTTAAGCATAAAAGCTTGCTGTTGCAGATATATGGGGTCCTGATAGTGTATTATACTTTTGGTATTTCATTAAAAACAGCGACGTTATCAGATGAGAGGATGTTCACAGTAGAGAGTAAAACAAATGGAATAAAATCAGAGGAATTAAAAAAATATATATATATATTTATATATAGATATATACATATATTATAGATATATACTATAGATATATATATATATATCTAAAGATATATATATATATATCTGTAGATATATATATATATATATATATATATATATATATGCAGGTCAAATTATTATAAGGTTGGGCTGCTTTCAGTTTTAACCAAGTAGCTTCATCAGTTCAAAGGATTTTGCAGGGTTTTACAACTCTTAAATGCCTTCACACAGTGACCATCTTACCTACAATAGTTAACTCTGTTGGCATTTTCATATAGCTTAAATTTAGAATAGTTGGTGCTGAGGAGAGCTAGAATGTTCACAGCTTGGGAGAGAAGCCAAGACTAAAACAAACTCATTGATAGACAAATAAAAATTGAAGAGATTTACTCAAAGAGCTTTTAGGCGGTCTTCATTTTTGGGTTGTCTATTCAGTCAGCAAGTTGAACATCATGGTTCATAAAAGAAGCATTTAGATAAATTACTGATGTTGAGCCTGGATTGTTTTACGATGGTAAAAGTCTGGAAATTCAGACCAGCTGCTTGGGTAAAACGGTCTGAACCTACACGGAGCTTTAATGCTTGAAAGTATTTTCGCCCGCCTTCGACAAAATGTTTTTATTGAGGATATTATTTTCAGACAAGAACTGGATCTACCAACTCAGACAGAAATAATGCAAAAGAACACAAATCTGTATTAATTGAATATATTTCAGTTATAATCTGTCATTAAATATTACATACAAATTATACAGTGCAATGTGAAAACAATTCGTGTCAGTTCAGCAGTTCTGTTACTTCTCGTGTACCTGGGTCGACCCACAAACTTCCAGGGAATCGTCACGACTAAGAAAAACAGGGCTGGGTACAAACCACGCACCTGCTTGGTTACAGCAGAACTTTGCTCTTTTTTAAATTATTTAATTAATTTGCAGGAGAAAAAAAATTAATAATTAGGCAAACAAGTAAAACGGCTCCCATTTTATTCAATCTCTTTAAATGTTCATGCCTCCGTTTTGTAACGTCACCCCAGATGACTTGGACGTAGATTTTGATTACCATAGAAATGATGCATATTTTGAATCCAGTTCACATGGTCAATGTATAGAAACACAAACCGCTTTAGTGCCCCTCTTCCTCAGTGTGCTAGGGGTTAACCTCATAGTTGATGAAAAGCAAATGTATTGGCACTGCCGTTGTCAGCGTGGGAGAGGAAATCTCGAGGCGTGCGAGGAAAACAAAACGAAAGAAAAACAAATGGAATGCAAAACACCTTTCGTCCAAAAGAAACACACACACACACACACACACACAAATGAACGCGAGGGTTCTGAGTGGTGTGCAAGTGGGTGTGTGAGCAACCATAACATGCACACAGGAGTGCAGAGAAATGTCATTGCACAGAACCTTCTTCAATCGTATTCGCACAAGGCACGGATGCAAACAGGGAAGATATTCTGGGAAATCCCTCTTCTTTTGGCCTCATTCCAACATCCAATAATATTCCTTCTGCTGCAAAAAATATGAAAAAAAAAAAAAAAAAACAAGGAGAGGAACGGTGGCAGGACCTTTTTTTCTTCCCAAAACAAAACTGTTTTCTCCTCCATCCATGCACAGAGGCTCTGTCAGCACAGCGATCTGCTGCTGCTGCTTTTCTTCTGCACTACCACCAGGTGAAGAAGGGTCTTCTGCTCTGGAAACTCTGTGTGTAGGATTCACTGTTTGCTCTCTGAGGTGCTCTCGCTGTTTCAACAATAACCGGGGGCATCTGGACCAATTGCAGCGGGGATTTACCATCTTTCAGTGCTTGGCACAGGTTTAAGATCTGAAGATGGAATGATAGGAATATGAGAAAGCAAAAGCATTTAGATCAAACTTAAACATCCCTAAATAAAAAATGTAGATAACGTTCTTCCAGTGGGGGTTTCAATTTTAGATTTTGGAGCAATCATAGGAAAGGGAGGAGAGAACTTACCTGGCCCCTCATGACAGATACTTGCTTGTGAAACTGTCCCCTGTCGAAGCCCGGATCTTTCTGTAACAAAAAGTCAACATGCGCATGTTGTTACCTTCACGTAAGCCAGCCACCTTTCACGTCAACCACCGATTCGCTTTACAGCTACAATTTACATCAATGCTGAGGCTTTTCTTGCCTTAAATAGTTCATAGAGATCCTCTTCCAGGTCTTTGATGAAGTTCGGATCAGATAGTTTGGGGAGCACCAACTCTCTGATTTCCATGGAAAAAGCCACTTTGGCCTGGGACAGCCATGCCCAGTAGAACGGGTCTGCAAACCAGACAATAAAGCCGTTTCTTAACCGTGTCTTGAAACAATATAATCATTAACACTGATAATCTGCTGCTATGTCACCAAAACAACGAGAGAAACAACAAATGCACCAAACAGACTTTTGAGAATACGTTTGTGTGAGGCCTCAATCTACTGGTAAGCGATAAGCATGAAGAGTTTCTTACAAGCTCTCCAGGAGTCGGGGTGTTTGAGCGGAAAGGCGAGGCCGTTGTCTATAGCTGCCAACTTGATGATGGGTTCCTTGACTACAACCCAATCTGTGTCCTGGAGGGGAGAAATGCAAACATTCAGCATAAACAGCACAACATATGAGTAAAACCAGAAGTCTCTCAGTAAAACCGGGTCTCCCAGCTAGCCGTTTGCCAACGTCGAGTTGGGTTAGGTTCAGTGACATTTAAAGCCCAACCACAAAATGAGACTCCTGTTAAAATGCCTCTATGAAAATTGATGAATAGGTAGCAATATTTGTCCGTGTGTTTTTAAAATGTCAAAAAACACACAAACATGTCATAGGTTTTTATAAAAATATTTCTCTCTTACTAATCGTAACACTTACTCCCTAAAGGAGCAAGGAGGCAACAACAGGAGATGAAAAATTAAAGTTTCTTACTTCAAAAGAGTAAAACTTCAACATTTACCACAGGTGCATTTATTCTTTAATTTCTCAGTGACTATGTAGCAGACCGTACATTATAGCTGAGAAAACGATGGTGTACAGGTCTTTACTTATGTCACTTTTACTGAAAGAACGAGTCAAAATGAAACTACTGATCCCAAATAGGTTTGTGTGCATGTGTGTAATTGAACATGCTAAATATAGAGAACCAAAAAACACATTTAACCAACAAAGGGAAAACTTTTTTGGGAAGTGAGGACATTTTTCTAGTCCTCACTTTTTCCCCCCATTGTACTGAGCTTTTATACTTAGCTTTAGAGGTATGGTGTGAGTTAAGTATTGGTACGGTTAGGGTCCGAATATAGTGGTATTGGTTAGGGTAAGAGATTTGAGATGGGCATAAATGCAGTTACTAAAATGAATGGAAGTCAATGCAAAGTCTTCAGAGCGATAGAAGTACAAGGATATGTGTGTGTGTGCATGTGTGGGTGGGTGTGTGTGCATGAGCCAGGTTTTTATAACCTTATGGGAACCTACTTCTGTCTACAATGTGGGTTATGGGGACCATTGGTCCTTGTGGGGACATTTTCTTGGTTCCCATGAGGGAAATTGTTGTTTCTGGATTAGTGGTTAGGTCTGTCGTGGTTAGGATTAGGATAAAGGTTAAGGTAAGGGTTAGGTTGGAGAAATGAATGGAAGGCAGTGTGAAGTCCCCACAAGTGATAAAAACACGACTGTGTGTGTGTGTGTGTCTTTACCCTGTTACCCCCAGAGTCCATGGGACAGTCGTATTTCAGCAGCCAGTTGTCATTTCCTCTATCTAGATTTTAAAAAAGGCCAAAAGCTGTAATCAGCGGTGACATCTCAAAAGAAGCAACAATGTTGAGTTTCTAATAAAATTCGATCGAATAACTACACTCGTCCGATCCAATATCGGAACTTGACTATTTATGTTTTGAGCACAATTACCCGTGTTCCTGATGATGTAGTCGAGGACCACGAGACGTTCAAACTGCAACTGTAGCTGACGGTTTGTGTTTTCCGGCAGAGGCTCCGCTTCAAACCTGCGCAGCCAGAAATCTGCATCCTTGTATCCGTCGACAAACAGTTGGAAGGACCCGACCTGTTCAAGTTTAGAGAGCAAAAAAACAAATCCCAACACATGTGGGTGGGACATTTTTTCCTCTTTCAACTATGCACATCAGAAGATAATCCCGGCATATTTTGGTAACATAACTTTCTGATCAAAATTTTTTCTGAGGTATTAATTTAGCTTCAATTTCTTTTCATACTTAAAATATGAAGAAAATAAAAGCGCTGGGAGAAGCAAATTATGCGCAGCCTCTAGATGTACAGCAGATTTTATTACCTTACTAAATATTAACATCTGTTTTGCATTTATTGTCACTTTTAGATTACCGTTTGAAAAGACGAAGAACAGGTTCTACTGAAGACTATTTTTGGCAGCCATGTGATAAACTCTTAATACTGATGACTATTTATGTTTTGAGCACAACTACCCGCAAAACAGCATGATCTGCTGTTATGCTTTTGTTTTCAACGCATTTTAAATGCCTTTTGAATTTGAGCTTATTAAAAAAAAAGTGAATCCAACTTCTAGAAAATGTTTACATTGGAGCAATAAATGTAATTAACTAAAATATTTATACAGTTCACTGAAAAATAGGCAGGTAGTGACTGAAGATTTTTAAGATGTGCAAAGCTCATAAAAAAAAAAGATTTCTAAAATAATCATTAATTCTACCTTAGGTGGCAATCCAATTCTGTGGAAGCGCTGACCAACTTTGGGCACCTTCTCCAGAGCCAGCCTTTTCCCTCGAGACTTGACCCTGTCTATGGCACTGTAGTTGAATGTTTCACTTGCCAAATACACCACCTGGAATGACAACGACGACTCAGAAATTGAAGCTGAAATAACTGTTTCATGCTTTCCTGACATTTCTCGACAACATTTCGGGAGGGATTAGACTTCTGGTTAAAGACGGATTAGAAATAGTAGAGCCGTTACGAAATTACCTGTAAAAGTGAAACCCTGCTTATAGCTTCATTTCATACGGAAGCAATGTTTAAAAACGTACATTTATTTTTGGTAGGATATAAAATGTCAAGTCTCCAGTTTGACCAGTTGAATGAAATATACGTTTCCTAAATGAGAGAACCATGTGTCTCACAAATAAAGGTCTACAAGAGAAAATTTCCTTAAGTTGTGCAGCCCTAATTATTATTTAAACAAAAATCACTTGGAAAGCATTGGAGCAACAATCTACTCATGAAAGGTCACATGGATTTTTATTAGGCAATCAAAAAGATTATTTCAATCTGAAAATGTAATTTGTAATAGTGTAGACAGATTTTTCAAACTAAAGTCTTTGAACAAAACTATCAAATTACTGAAGATAAAATTAAAAAATCACATTCCATAAAAATTACAAAAGCATGGTTGAGTACAGGCACCATACGGACCTGCCCACAACTCCCCTTCTGCTGAGAGTAATTCAATTTTGAGAAAAAATTGAATTACAGCTCTGTACTTTTAAACCGTGGATATGCATGAAGAACGATTTTAAACATCAACATAAATATAAATATGCAATAACACACCCAAAGCTAGTTTTGTTTGGCAGCCAGACATAAATAGAAATATAACATTTAACTTTCTGGCTTTTTCGACTCTCCTTTTGGCCTGCTGGATCAGACCAGTTTAAGTTCTGCTAGCATTTAGTTGACGTAGATCCACCTTTTGGGGAAATATGTAGGCAGTGGTGTGAGTGAAGATACCTTGGTTCTGGGGACAATGTTGAGCTCCAGCTTCTGATCAACCAGGCTGGCCCCGGCCTCTGAGAGGTAGCCTTGGTTAAGAACCAAACAGTCGCGGCCAAAGCAGCAAGGACAGCACAGTTTCTGGAGCCATTTCGTCCACTTGGGATTCAGCTGGCCGTACGGTTCTTCGTTTTTTGGCTTGAAGACACCAATAATTTTCTGCAAAGACAATGAGAAAAAAAATAATGCTTGTATTTTGTACCAGATGAAAAGTTTAAACTGAGGACATACGAGACCATCATTAATCATAAATCCACGCTAAAACAACGTCTTTACATATTACAACAAACTTCAATGTGTCTTACTGGGGTTTTATGTTACAGACAACACAGAACAACAGTAAATTTTACACACGGCATTTAAATGATATTTACAAAGAGATTTCTGGAAAGTGTGTCATGCAAAACTTTAAAATTGCTGTTCTGAGTCCATCCTTACATGAACTCAGATATATTTAGGAAGAATGTGATTTTACTTCCTAAATATGCACTACTTCAGTCTATCGCATAAAATCTAAAAGATTTGTTATTGTAATGTGACAAAATGAAAAAAAGAAAAAGTTAAATGGCTCTGAATAATTTTGTAAAATGCTTTTAAACCTTTCATGCATGAATTATGATCCTTTGTGTCGGGGTTTTTTTCCACATTTTTTTTTATTTTCTTAAGGCATAAAAACAAGGTAGGAAAAAAATTTTTTTTTTTTTTTAAATGTTTTTTTATTTTTTATTTTTTAGGTGATCAAATATAATTTTCTCCAAATACAAAGTTGTTATTTGAAAAATACATCAGTAGTATTGTTCTTTATGGGTTATCTGATGTCACAATATTTTGAATGGGGTTGGTCGGCATGCCTTTTTGTCCGTCGGCCATATTGGATTTGACTAAAATTATTTCTTGCATTTGCAGGTGATGGCCAGTAGTTGATAGTGTATTTTATGATGCATTAGTGTCCATGTCAGTTCTCTGTGTGCATTTATAACATACAAATCCACAAGAAGCACAAGAAAATGGATTTCAGATAGCTGCCCACTGTAGTGACCACTATGCATGAAAGGGTTAAAGAAAGTAGTGTGAAAAGGGATTAAGCTGAACACTATGAAGACACTATAGAGAGCTTCAATGTGGGTCTAACTGTTGGAACGTGCACAAACTAAAACTACAAACAGCTTCCAAATGAGCTGCAAACGTTCCTTAACTAAAAAAAAAAGTAGGAGGATAAGAAGTTTCACAAGAGGAGGACAGATTTGGGGTGTGCCATGATTTCACAGTTCAATATAGAAATCACATGTCTCTCGTATTACACACACCCCCACCAATAACAACAAAAAAAAATCCTCAGAGAGAGGTAGCACATGACTACTTAGCACAGCGGTGACTAACTTAGGAAAGTGCAGTGGTGGGGGTCAATGCCAGGAGGTCGCTGTGTAGAGTAAAAACCTCGTACGGTTCAACCTACAATAACCTTTTCTGTTTTAAACTGCCTCAGGTCAAAATGAGAGAGGTAAATGAAAGGCTGTGGTTCTTTTTATGTCCAATAGACTGAAACTGAAAGTTTAATTGTAAACTTCAAAAAGACATTTCCGTTTTTTCTCATTGGGTTTTTTTCCCCTCTTTTGCACAACATTGGACACATTGATGGGGACATATTAGGAAGGCATGGCATGCGAGTGGCTCAAGGTTCTTCATTAAATCTGGCGGCCACTAGGAAGGTTTAAAGTACTTATTTGAAGAGGAACGCTCTACAATTTCTCCATGGCAACTTGGTTTTTATCTGAGTCACCTTAAATCAATTTGGAAAGTTCCTGCTACAGCAAAGAAGGCCATGCGAGTCCAACATTTTTGGTCCAAATTGATACCAAAGAGTCAGTTTTCTGTGGAGAAAACAAAACACCACAGAAAGAAGAAGTTGCATTGTGAGAAGAACTAAAGTAAACTACTCATTTCAGCTTGTTTGATCAATGTGATAGAAGGATTTAAACAAGCACTGACAGGCGACTTTTTCCCCCATTAGATGAACCTGAAACAATTAGCATCTGTCTGCACAGACAAACTTAAACGATAAGAGCATTTTCCAAAGGACCTCAGCTGTTATCAGTGTCACGGTATGCCAAAGGTAAAAAGTTTACAGTTTCAAAACCACAAAAATGTCATCGCAACGTCATCGCAACGTCACCCCGACGTGTTGCTGCATGATCCGTTAGCCGAACAACAAAATAATAATTTTTTCTAGCTGACATAAAAGCCTAATGTGTCTCTTTAGAAAAACTTTCAGTTAAAAAAAGAAACAAACAGTCAATGCTTGGAAACAAGTTGCGCAACCAATCACTCTTCAATCACTAACACTATCTGAAACTACAGACAATGAGTTGCAGGTCTGTTGAGCAAGTAAGAGCAGACACACTGTCCCAGCAAATGATTGGTTTTCAAACTAGTTTAAACCAAATAAACTATTATTAAAATATTAAACTGATGCCATAATAAATTGCAATGCTATCTTAGTCCCAGCATGCATTAGCATTGTGTCTTTAAGGCTTTCCAGGAGTCTGGAACATACCTTCACAATGTTTTAACCATGAAAAAGCAAGACTTGTTTGGAAAACTAAATCAATGAAATTTATTTTTTAAAGACCAACAAAAGGAGCAGCTAAAGCAAAAGAGATGGATGAGCAGTGCTCGTCAACAGCTGATAGGTGTCATCCAGGACATGTTACTGTGAAATACTGTCTCTGCTGCACAGATATTGAGCTGCTAGCACGTCATGATAGTCATGAGACTATCACAAAGCATTAGTCTTGAGTCAGAGGCCTTTTCGGAGTAGTTGTAAGACTGAGTGCTACTGGAGATCTTTCCTGCCCACCACCTACAATGACTCTTTGAAGACATTTGGATTCCATGAGTTATGACCACATTTGATTTCCTTTTGGGTTAAATAAAGAGTTTTTGAATTTGCTTAATGGGATAACGAGGCATTTTTGACTGGGTCTTGTTTCATCAGTTGTCTGTCATAATGTGGTCTTTGAATACAAAGCTTCTCGTTAGTGTTCCCTCGAGATTAAAGCTTTGTTTTGAAAGTGAATTTATTAGCTGGAGCACTTTAGCAAGGATCTGCTATAGGAGAAGAAAAAAAAACAATAACTCTTTACCTAATGATGCTGTCAAGAGGCTGTTATGTTATATTATGCCTAAATGTATTGCATCTTACTTTTTGCTGTGTTAGCTGGGTAAAAGTGTGTATGAATGTGTTGTACTCCATCGGCCAAGTCATCACCGCATTGTTAGAGAAGGCCTTTATCAACAATCGACCACAACTCTGTCCCAATACACCTGTAAATATTTTTCAGGACTACAGAGGTCTTCAAGCTGAACCCCAATTCTGTCAGATGTGTGAGGAGACAGCTCTGGGAAGCTTTCAGTAACCTGAGGATGTAGATGTGAAGCCGCTCCTCTTACCCCCTGAGAGTCTTTGACAAAATAGCTTCCACTGGAGCCCTGGTAGATCCTCTCTGGGTATATCCCTTCCTCTATGGCTCGCTCGGCCTTGCGGATGATCTCCCTGAACTCGGGATCTTCCGGGAACTCGTTCCTGTGCGGCTCCCGAGAAGCCTGTCCTCGCTCCCTGTCCAAGAGCGGCTGTCTCTCCCGGCTCCGTCCGGGACTCCCGGCCGGGATGCGCACCACGGAGCCCGGTGTGCTCCCGAAGGCGCCTCGGGGGCTGTTAGGCTCCGTGTAGCTGAAATCCCCCGAGTCCCGGAGCGGAGAGACAAGCGGACTTGTCTCGTCCATGGTTCGAAGGTACCTGAGGAGTTATTTTATCCTCTGCTAAGAGACGACAAAACGGAGAAAAAGGATGAAAACAAAAGGCAGGACGGTTGTTTTTGCTGGTTAGCTCTGACGCTGGCTAACAAAATCAGATGACTGTCATCTTCCGGGAAGAGGCGGGACCTATTGAGTGTTTTGATCTGCATCCAATCAGCGTTGAGATCCTTCTGTCAGTAACCTAATTACAAAGCCTGATTGGATACAGTCACCCTGCACACAAAATACATGTGAGGGTGTAGTTAATCAAATCAATTACCTCTACCAGAAGGCCTTTGAGAAACATTCTGAAATTTATTTCAACTAAATTGGATCTGAAGCATCTGAATTTCTCTGAAATTGCAGCTGAGCCCTGCATAGAGCCCTATTTATTCATGAAATAACTGCAAGAAGCAGTTTTATTTTATTTTCAGAAGGACATTAGTCTGCTGATGAAACCCTACTTGATTTATGATTCTTATTGCTCTTTTTTATAGTTTACATATTATTTGCAATGAACCATTGTAGCTTACTGTACCAACATCCCACACCTCCAGACAATACTATAAATACAGGAGAATCACTGCACAACTCTGTTGTGAAATGACTGATCAACAGGCCCAGCTTTAATTAAAATAATACACTTTTTTTAATTATAAAGACAGGTATACTTTCACATCAGTCATGTTGCATAAAATACAATTTATTTGTCCTAATTTGTTTTTTAAGGTTTTTTTTATTATTATTTTAATTTATTCATGAATAATTTAATCCAAAGTTGTTCTATGGTAAATGTATGCTGTGTGTGTCGTGTTCATAATAGAGTGCGCTGAGTCGAACTGTATCAACGTGATTAGTTTATTCGGGACCACAAAACTTCCAGCATAGGTCATCGACATAGCAATCAGCGTCACCTACATTACCTGCGCCTGACGGCCTTTTATGACGTCATCGCAGGTGGCCATTTGTAGTTTTAACCATGTGCAACATTAACACCACATGTACAAACAAAATAAGCTTCAATACGTTTCATGGCTTGTTTGTGTAGAAGACGACTGCGTGTCAATACTGACCCCTGTTGGACACTATGGGTAATACACAAACGTTTCTCACAAATTGATGCCTGTAATGCCATGTCAGAAGCAGCATCCTAATAAACTGTGCCAAAAGATTTGTGTCAATAAAACAAAATAAGTCCTAGTAGTTAACTAATGTGACCAGCACTTTTCAACTGTATGGATGTAGTACTGCAGAAAAAAGGGCAGAGTTTTTCCAAGGTACCCTAGTTTTCTGACAACTGAAGCCTCCTCTCCGCCAGTGACATTCTGCTACATACTCTTGTTTGGTGGGATTTATGATATTGGATGACGGACATTTGAAGAAACAATACATTATCCTCTCAATATATTGTTGAGAGGATAATTATTAAAACCTTTAACTCGTTGCCTTTTCTCGTTTCCCCGAGTCCCACGCGTCTAAGGGTGAAAACACATACACAACAATCCACTGTTCCACTGCAGACATATATAGAGTTTATTCAGACAATTAAATGCATAAAATCACACCAACAGCACACCAAAAATCATCAGGAACTCAAAACCACAAGACAGACATTAATTAGCAGAAAAATTGACAAATACAAAGACAAATATGGAGGCGCATTGCGTCTCTGGAGAGCGCCGGTGTGGCCGCACACCAGTGATCTGACTAATTATTTTAGCGCCAAAACATTTATAGGAAGGAAGGTTTCCTCTCAAATTTATGCAATTTGGGAGGATTCCTGCTTGCCTAAGAAGTTTCAAATTTCAAAGGGACAATATTCTAAATGATTTTATGACTTTTCTTGTGAGGCTTGGTTGGGCTCAGAGAAAGTATGCTCTTCCCGTCTCCTGAAGGAACATTTCACATGTCAGTGTGAGATCCTTGAATCTCTCCAGGATTCCTCCTATACAAAGACACAAGAAAGGACCCCAACTCTTATATGGGTTCAGAAAAAGGTTATCCTGACACAGACTTCTGTTTTATTGTCCTGCTGAGCGACTCCTCTAAATAAAACAGTTCTTCACTGTAAACTAAAAGTGACACGGAGGCTGGTGGGGCAGAGTTCTCTTCTAACCCAGAATATCAAAAAGGCCGATTTGGATATAAGAACTGGCACAATTATCTTCGACTGATCAGATTATGTTGATTGAGCCATGACTCTAAATCTAACTAAAATTGAGGCCTAGACAATATTGATCTGACCAATATTTAAGCATGTGTTTAAAGTTAAAACTAGCTTAACTGAATTAATATTTCCACCAATATCTAAAAAAAATACTGTGATTTAAATATTTATTTCTGCATATCTACATCATCACCTGTCATGTGACTATTAAAGCTTAGTCACATGACCTTCCATGTCGCCGTTAATCTTGGATATCTGAGACCCGATCCTGTTTGGTGGGATCTTGAGTTTGGATTGCATGTCATCATTTTTGCAATGAATCGAGTGCGTCTTAAGTTTGCAGTTAACATTGTAGTGGTTTATTCGCCTGAAGTCGTGTTTAAATTCGGGTAAAGTTATCGAGAAACCCTTTTATTTGTGTAACAATAAATATTGTTAATTAACTTTATTCTGGTTGTTTATTGCCCTTCAGCTTGAAGGAGCCACAACATATGTAAACATTCAAGGTAAGGAAAAACGTGCTCCAAATTATTACAAATCTATTTAAATTAGTAAGGATTTGACTGAATGTTCACCTGCTCTATTTTTCCCTCCAACACTTAAACGCCGCAAACATTCGGCGTGCTAAGCTAAATATGCTAACACCGAGCAACGTGACTAAGCTAAATATGCTAAAACGGAGCAACGTGGCTAAGCTAAATATGCTAACACCCAGCAATATGTCGAACGTGACGTCTCTCATACATGTTGGGCTGAACTCAAAATAACAGTTGTATAAACCATCTCTGGAAAACAAAAGACTTACAAAGCATGGCGAACAACTCAGACCTGTGAATAGCAAATTGTTCTGAAATGACTTGGCTTCTGTCGCTATCTGTGAGTCAGAGTTATCGATTTCATTTTAACAAATTCAGATACTGCGGCAAGGCGTAAAGGCTTTTTAAAAAAAAAAGACCAGGTCTTTATAAAAAAAATCCCCAGGACTAATACTTTTCAGTCAATGCTAAAACCTACATCTAAAAAGATAGAGGGATAGCGAAGAGAGGTGAAAGATAGAAAAGATAAACTAATCTAAGTGGATCGTTCTTGCAAAAGTGAGCCTGCAAGACAAAAACCCAAAGTTTAATGACCAAAAAGTCTACATTCAAGACTCCGGTTCAGTCGGTCATTGACGTCAATCTGTGACGCACATTCTTCGGGCTTTGAATGTGCCACAGGAGGATCACGTCACCAATGACGAGTTGAGCCAATCAGCTGCAGTATTTGAATGCAGACCCTTTTACTTTTTCGTCTTGCTGTGTAAAACTTGTCAAAGTGAAATATCTCAACTAAAATGTTAGTTGAGATATTTCTAATATCGCAACTATATTAGAAATATAGCTGGGATTAGCCTACAGCTAATCTAGCAGGCTCAAATGAACTATGACAGATTTAATTTCAACACTTTTAAAGTGTTCCCATGGGAGGAAGCCGGAGTACCCGGAGTGAACCCACACATGCACAGGGAGAACATGCAAACTCCATGCAGAAAGACATGGACCAGGAATTGAACCCAGAACATTCTTGCTGCAAGGCAAGAGCTCTACCAACTGCGCCACTTTGCAGCCTGCTAATTTAACTCTTTTTGGAGAATTGGTACCGTAACTCTAATTAAGTGTTAAATAGCAAATCTGTCTGGAGTTGGTCATTTAACACCGAGTAACACTAACCCAGTGTTAGATCTTAAATAACAATTATCCCATAGTATTTAGATTATAGATATAGATGTATATCTATAAACCATGTTGTGGTTTTTATTTTTAGTCCCGAGCAGCTAAGCTTTGTGAAGGCCTATTGTTTTTATTTTTTGTATTCTTTTCTACTCACACCGCAAATGTATCTTACACAAACGTGGTGTAATTTAAGATGAAATACAAAGCTTTTTTTAAAAAAAGTATTAATGTATCATCAAAAAACAGTCAAATGGGGGGCGGAAGATCAATGAAACCATTGACTTTGCTGCACATAGTACATGTACAGAAATATTTATTTTTATAGTGGTGCTTATTATTTATACATTTGTTAAAGTGGGATTACTTCTCCATTCTTTAAAATTAAAGATTGTATTATTTAAAATTTTTCAGTGATCCCTTTGTATTGTAAAAATAAATACATTTATTAGACTTTTGTGTATTATAGTATGCATGATTCTCTGCAGTACCACAGTATTCTACAGTTTATGGACCGATAATTGTATTCATAAATAAATACACCAACACATATATATTTCTTTTTTTATGTTTGGGTGAAAATTACAGATGTTTGTGTCAGCCTGGAGGACACAGAGCTATGTTTGGTTGTTTATTGCTCTTCAGCTTGAAGGAGCCATAACATATGTAAACATTCAAGGGAAGGAAAAACGTGCTCCAAATTCTTATAAATCTATTTAATTCAGTAAGTGTTTGACTGAATGTTCACCTGCTCTATTTTTTCCCCTCCAACACTTAAACTCCGCAAACATTCGGCGTGCTAAGCTAAATATGCTAACACCGAGCAACGTAGCTAAGCTAAATATGCTAACACCCAGCAATGCGTCGAACGTGACGTCTCATACATGTTGGGCTCAACTCAAAATAACAGTTATATAAACAATCTCTGGGGGAAAAAAAAGACTTACTCAGACATGTGGATAGCAAATTGTTCTTGGCTTCTGTCGCCTTGGTGGGAACCTGTGGTCCTGGGAGCGAAGTCAGTGAGTCAAGAGTTATCGATTTCATTTTAACAAATTCAGACTTTGTTTTAACACTCGCTTGTTACTCCTAATAATATACACCCAGATTTACATAAACAGAATGTGACTCTGTAGAGTAAAATTAACTCTGCTCCTCCCACAGCCCAAAGAGTGCCTCCTGCGGCAAGGCGTAAAGGCTTTTTTTTAAAAAAAAGACTAGGTCTTTATTAAAAAAATCCCCAGGACTAATACTTTTCAGTCAATGCTAAAACCTACATCTAAAAAGATAGAGGGATAGCGGAGAGAGGTGAAAGATAGAAAAGATAAACTAATCTATCTAAGTGGATCGTTCTTGCAAAAGTGAGCCTGCAAGACAAAAACCCAAAGTTTAATGACCAAAAAGTCTACATTCAAGACTCTGGTTCAGTCGGTCATTGACGTCAATCTGTGACGCACATTCTTCGGGCTTTGAATGTGCCACAGGAGGATCACGTCATCAATGACGAGTTGAGCCAATCAGCTGCAGTATTTGAATGCAGACCCTTTTACTTTTTCGTCTTGCTGTGTAAAACTTGTCAAAGTGAAATATCTCAACTAAAATGTTAGTTGAGATATTTCTAATATCGCAACTATATTAGAAATATAGCTGGATTAGCCTACAGCTAATCTAGCAGGCTCAAATGAACTATGACAGATTTAATTTCAACACTTTTAAGGTGTTCCCATGGGAGGAAGCCGGAGTACCCGGAGTGAACCCACACATGCACAGGGAGAACATGCAAACTCCATGCAGAAAGACACGGGCCAGGAATTGAACCCAGAACATTCTTGCTGCAAGGCAAGAGCTCTACCAACTGCGCCACTTTGCAGCCTGCTAATTTAACTCTTTTTGGAGAATTGGTACCGTAACTCTAATTAAGTATTAAATAGCAAATCTGTCTGGGGTTGGTCATTTAACACCGAGTAACACTAACCTCTGTAATTTTCACCCAAATATATAAAAAGAAAAATATATATATTGGTTTATTTATTTATGAATACAATTATCGGTCCATAAACTGTAGAATACTGTGGTACTGCAAAGAATCATGCATACTAATACACAAAAGTCTAATAAATGTATTTATTTTTGCAATATAAAGGGATCACTAAAAATTTTTGAATAATACAATCTTTAATTTTAGAGAATGAAGAAGTAATCCCACTTTAACAAATGTATAAACAATATGCGCCAGTATAAAAATAAATGTTTCTGTACATGTACTATGTACAGCAAAGTCAATGGTTTCATCGATTTTCCCCCCTTTTGACAATGTTTTTTGATGATACATTAATACTTAAAAAAAAAAGCTTTGTATTTCATCTTAAATTACACCACGTTTGTCAGTAAAATACATTTGCGGTTTGAGGAGCAAAGAATACAAAAAATAAAAACAATAGGCCTTCACACAGCTTAGCTGCTCGGGCCTAAAAATAAAAACCACAACATGGTTTATAGATATACACTTAAGCAGTGTACAACTATATCTATATCTATATATATATATATATATATATATATATATGTATATATATATCTATATATATATATATATATATATATATATCTATATTTAAATACTATGGGATAATTGTTATTTAAGACCTAAAACTGGGTTTGTGTCAGCCTGGAGGACGCAGAGCTGGGTTTGTGGACGTGCCGCAGAGCGCATCCTCTTGACTCCGTCCTCCTTCGCCTCACTCAGCTCGCTTCTGATTGGTTTAAACCACCCGGAAGAGAAGCAGGGAAGCCCTTTCGTCACTCACGCTTCTCCTTCAACCCTTCTTCACTAACACTCTCTTCCTCTTCGGGTTGTCCAAAAATACCGACTCCTTTTCTTAATACCCTCTTTAGAAGCTGCTGCGGAATCAGGACTAATCCGCCGGCGTCACTGCAGCATTTTTGGAAGAACCAACGTTACCGGAAGTACCGCGCAGAGGGCATTGGGGTGAGGATGGCTGCCTACAAGTTGGTTCTTATCCGCCACGGAGAGAGCGCCTGGAACCAGGAGAATCGCTTCTGTGGCTGGTTCGACGCCGACCTGAGCGAGGCCGGAGAGAAGGAAGCGAAAAGGGGAGGACAGGCCCTGAAAGGTAGGATACTGCGGGCACGGTCAGCAGGTCTAATCGGACTCGCTCTCTCTAACTCGGTTAAGCCTCTGAAAAAACGGTGCTTATGTAACTGGAGGATGAAGAAACAGGCAGGCTGGGGACTCCATTAAACAATTCAGCTGCAAACAGAGGACGTACAAAAGAAAGGGAACTTTTTCGGATTAGATTAATGCAGTTCAGAGAAACCTGGCAGACAAATTAAACTATTACTGGCATTGATTGCTTCACTAGATTTATTCACATGTACATAAAAGAAAACGTGTGCAGAATTGAAGGAGCTTTCTATGCCTCCCTCACAAAGGCTCTTTCCAGATGGAAAACGGGGAGACTATTGAGAAACAATTTCTCAATTTTCAGACTTTTGTTCTCCCTTTTGTCAAGTGGAAATTTCCTATGAGTCACTGAATTTTGGACACGTGTTCATGCGCACCCACAGTTAATTTGACCTCAAATTCCCCGGTAGGCACATCATGCAGAGCTCATAGTCAGGCAGTACCATGTGGCCCATGACTTTCAAGAAGAAAATGCTTTATTTCTTTGCAAAGTGAAATGTAGCATGAAGATAATTTTTGGAACTTGTAAGAAATATTTCCCTTCATATTTTAAATGGCTTAAAAATCTGTGTGCAGCACCTTATAAAAGGTTATCTTCCTTCTAATACAAACCAGATGCTTAATTGTGAAATAGGACAATAATAAATGGTGTTTTTAATTTCAATTACAATCTGAAAAGTGTGGTTTTCTACAGCTTTATCCCTGACCCTTCAGCTGTGCCCTTTAGCCTTTGTGAAGCCGTTTGTTCACTTATACTTTCTAACAAACAGCTGAGGTGCTCACATAACATCTGTATCTAAATTTCTTGTCTCAACTTTCTCACTACCCTCAGATGCTGGCTATGAGTTTGACATCTGCTACACCTCTGTCCTTAAGAGGGCCATCCGGACCCTGTGGTTTGTCCTGGACAGCATCGACCAAATGTGGCTGCCCGTCCACCGGACCTGGCGGCTCAATGAGCGCCACTACGGTGGCCTGACGGGGCTGAATAAGGCAGAAACTGCTGCCAAACACGGGGAGGCTCAGGTGAAGATATGGAGGCGTTCCTTCGACGTTCCTCCCCCACCTATGGATGAAGGACACAACTACTACCAGAATATCAGCAAGGTGAAACCTGCGATGCACGACCTGAGTTTATATTGCAAATATTCAATTCATATCACACATAAATAAGTTTGCTCA
Organism: Phalloptychus januarius; assembly: GCA_902982915.1. Taxonomy (NCBI): domain Eukaryota; kingdom Metazoa; phylum Chordata; class Actinopteri; order Cyprinodontiformes; family Poeciliidae; genus Phalloptychus; species Phalloptychus januarius. The sequence continues at coordinate 995,074 of CADWAE010000251.1, read as the reverse complement.
TTTAAAAACGTCACTTCTTGTCACTGTCTTCATCTTTTTTGCCGGTAGTAACATCCGTTTGTTGATGATGTGACTTGTGTGATGTGAAAAAAGTTTTTTTCCGTTACAGTTTTGCCAAGTGCTCTCATTTCAAAAAAGGCCAAAAATCAACTCATCCCAGCACAAAAACTTTATTGGAAAAACATGAGTTTCCATTTAGCAAATGTATTTTTGTTATTCCAATTTGTAGTCATTATGTGGTCTATAGAAATGCATCTAATGAAGCTTTTTTGCTCATATAAAACATAAATGTGTGCAGTCTAACCAGGAAACGTTTGACAGCTGGAACTCTTGTCTTTTCGTGGCAGGACCGACGTTACGCTGACCTGACGGGGGATCAACTTCCCAGCTGTGAAAGTCTCAAGGACACCATTGCCAGGGCACTTCCTTTCTGGAACGAGGAAATTGTTCCCCAGATCAAGAAAGGAAAACGGGTGCTCATCGCCGCTCATGGCAACAGCCTGCGGGGCATCGTCAAGCACCTCGAGGGTAAGAGAGAAAAAAACTAATAGAGATAAAACCCAGATGTTGTAATTGTTTATCCCCTGCTTAACTTTTGCTCTTTTGTTAAATATGTTGTGTTAAGGTTTTTGTGGAATTCTTCTGAATGAAATTTATAAGATTGAGTTTAATTTAAGATAATAAAAAAAAGCACAAAGAGAGGCATGAACTGCAGCATGATGACCAGAGATATTTATTATGAATTTAATCATGTAATTAAGCCTGTGTCAATAAGCAGTTATTTAGATGGATGATGAATTAAAATAAGCGTCGTCATTTTCATTCTGATTTGGCCTTAAATCCAGTGTGAGTAACACTGTTGGGTAGTTTACTGAATGCCGTATGAAGGTGTTTAGTTTATGGAAATTAATAGGGATGCACAATATGTTGATATAAGCCGATGTAATTCATTTTTTAACATATTGGCCGGATAAGTAAAACTGGGCCAATTTAAAAACAACAGATGTTGTCATTTGTTTCTAGAGGGTGTTGGTCACATGGGTTTTGTTTGGTGATGTAGAGCAGAATAAAAGGTCTTTACATATCGGGTTTCAGCCATAACAGCAGACGTAATATCAGATATAGGTGTCGACCCAAATTTTCAAATCGGTGCATTTTTATAAATCAGTTGATAAAGCAATAAAGTCTAACATTAATTTAGATTTTTTTTAATGAGAGTTGCCTTGCTTAGGTTGAGCAAATTAATCATATTTTCTGCTTTGCGCACGTTGCTGTTTTCCAGGGATGTCAGAGGAAGCCATCATGGAGCTAAACCTGCCCACAGGCATTCCCATCGTATACGAGCTGGACAAGAACCTGAAGCCCACAGGACCCATGCAGTTCCTGGGAGATGAGGAGACCGTCAAGAAGGCCATGGAAGCGGTGGCCGCTCAGGGCAAAGCCAAGAAATAGACTCGTCCAACCGGGTGAAGCCCAGAATGAAGACCAATCGTGTACTGTTCCCACGTTGAGTTGAAAAAACGGTTATTTAATATTTGTGGCATCACAAATCGAACACAATTAGATCCAAAATGTGCACTTTAGAAATAATACTCTGCTTGTGTTTATTGGTCTTTATTCTGTTATACACTGAAACATGCATTTCATTACTAGACTATCGAGAATAGTTGAAGCACTGACCAAATCGGAAATTAGGGACCAGAGAGCAGAAGGGAGTTTTGATCCAGATCTGAACAGTGGCTGCAAATAAAGCTCCATGGGAACCGGATCGCCACTGGTTGTTGTTATTGAAAGGGCAAATGCATTGTTCTGTTTTGTTGTACGATGGTGAACTTTGTTTGCTGTGGCAAAAACGAATAAATCTTGAGACATAATTTAATGATTACCTTTTTTTTTTTTTTTACAAGTCTTTGGTCTTTTTTTCTTCCACCAGCACAACTTTCTTCTAGGAATCAGTGTTTTTACCTGCCTTATGTAAATTAAAACTAAGGCAATGTAGGGGGCTATCAATACCCAATTTGTTCTGTTCAAAGTCAGAAGGATGAGGTTACACAGTCTATATATATATATATATATATGAGTTTGGTTTTTTTTTTTTACAAGATGTTATCAGAAATATGTATTAACTCTAGCTTTTTAAAGCAATTAATGAGGAAATGTATAAAGTCTTATAAAATGTGCACACACTTTAAACTTTTTATTCTTTGTTAAATTTTTTATGCATTCTATTAGGATCTGATAAACCAGTATAAGTGGTGCAAAAGTTGTTGAGAAGATAAAAGCAGAATCAGGTTATAAAACTGTTTAGTAAAGATGAACAGAGCGAAATACAAGAATACTGAAATAAAACATAAAACTAGAAAATTAAAGATTGGAATGAAGGATCACTGAACATGAAGCTGTGGTGGAAGGATTTCATCAAAAGTTATTTGCTCAAAAGACTCAAAGTCCAGACCAAGTTTTTATTGAGAATTTGTGGCAAGACATGAAAAAACTATTTATTCATGTTTGCTACCTAATATAACCTAATGAACTGTTTTGCAAATAAAAGCAATCTCATGATATGTAAAACTATTCGAGACACCCTGAAAGTATTCAAGATTTTGGATCAGGGGCTCTACTTGCACACTAAGACTTTTATTTGTTAATTAATTAAAAAGAAAAACGTATATTTTCCTTACACTTCACAACAAAGCACTTTGTGATATAGATTATGTCACATAAAACCACAATATAATGAAACAAAATGCAATTTGCAATTAACACTCGTTCGTTTTTATATTTGAGTGGACTTAGAACATATCAAGACATATCTTTGTATTATAAAAGTTGCACATCTCTAATCTAGACGAAAACTTCTCAAAGGAAGGCTGGACTGACAGAATGAAAGATCTCGTCAGTTCCAATTCCTCTCCACTAGGTGGCTCTAACGTAGCCGACGGTAGATTGGCCAATCGCCAAAAAGGGGGACAGACGAAGAAGAAAGAAAACCGTCCAATAGAAGCTAGAGCAGCCTTCTTCATAGCCAATGAGGTGGCTCTCTGCTCTTCCCGAAAACATGTCGCCCCTGAGATTGTGTGTCCCAGGTGAGTCCTCCGTTTAAAGTGTTTAAAATGTATTTCACTCGGAATTTAGACCGTGTTTGTAGCGCTGCTGATGTTTCGGGTGATGGAGAGGCTTTTGTGTTGCTGAAAGGTTAAATGCAGCTACAGTCAGACATGCTGAAACAGCTAAGTAGCCACACGTGAACAGAGACTGGCCTCTCCTTGTGGACTTACAGTGCGTTAAATGTTATTGATGGCCACAAAACGAGATGGGAGAGATATGTTATAGTTAAACTTACTGCTTTTTATTTTTTGGTATCGACTTCGTTCAGCTGTTTTGGTCTCTGCCCTGCCCATCGCCCCAGGCATCGCTGCACATTCCTCTGCGCTCTTGTTTTGACACACCGACTCCACCCGCAGCTTCTTTCCCCCCATTCCGTTTCATTATGAGAATTAGCGTTATTTATTTATATATTTATCACTAAATAACGGGTTTAAATTGACAAAAATAGGTTAAAAACTACAAAAATCCTATCTTTGTCTGTTTTGAAGCCTCTTGTACTGTATTACACTTCTATTAAATGTATTACAATACAATACAACTTAGATTCTACCTTCAGATTTTCACCATTTAAACTGAAGCTGGTATTTCTTGAAATATTTTTTTAACCATTATTATTGTAACTCAGTGTGTAGTCATCTTGTAATTGGAAGGTTGTTGGTTCGACTCCAGCTTCCTCCTATCCCACTTCCATGTGCTGTGTTAACTCCAATTCATCTACCCATCAGTAAATAAAGAGTTACTCAGCCAGATTCTTAGATATAAAATAATTTTATTTCAGCCATGAAATTTGTCTATTAAATGATATGGGGAGCTTTCAGCGATAATAAAACGTTATTAAAGTAGTTTCAACATCGAATGCAGTATTTTATGATTACATTTAACTAAATGTCAAATATGATTTGTAGCTTTTCTCAATAATCAACAGGCAATTGATTTATAAGCATTTTAAAAATACAATCCTTCATGTTTGCGCTTGATGATTTATCTTTGGTGATTTGAGGTTGGACGTTCTCCTTTCCATCGCCTTGATTTTCTTAGATATTGCTTCCAGCCAAAGAAAATATTGTGCTCAGTTTAAAATATCACTTTAGGCCTAAATCTACTAGAGGTATGACTCATTTTGCACATAGCAGTATGTAAATGTTCCCTTTACTCACTTCTTTTCTGTTTGTGTTCAGGTGAGAAACTGTGCAGCGTAGAAGACTGTAATCAAGGCACTGGAGTGTATCAGCGACATGGCTACATCTACTCCTCCCTCGCCGGCTACGTAATGAGGAAAAACGAGGGAGAGGAGGTGAGGTTCACCAGGCAGAGGCAGAGGCAGAGTTTATTTGTGTAGCTGGTGTGGATGACAGATTTTTGGAAAGCTGCCAATGAGGTTCACAAAAGGGCCTGAATAAGAGCATTGTGCAATGTGCAATTTGTGGTCGTGGCTCACGCAAAGTAATGAAAGTGAGCAGCTCGGTGTGCATTGTCACTTTGTTTTGAGCTGATTGAAAGCGGTCACATTTTTGGATGACTTTCCACAACAGAAAGTAAACATTTGTTTAAGGTCTGTTGCATGACAGCAGCAAATTATTTTAAAAGGGGAACTGTTAATTTCTTACTATTTGAATATTTTAACATTATAGACATAATCTCGCATCCTGGAAGAAGGAAATATGTACAAGTGCATCTTTTAAAAAAAAAAAAAAAAAAAAAGACGATTAAAAAAAAGTTAAATAAGGATAAGTGAGGATTTTTTTGTTTCTAAAATCTGGAGTTATTTGGTTAGTTTTTTTATGAAATATTCTTAGTAATTCTTTGAACTTTTTAATTGTCCTGGAACATTTGTTTTCTGCTATTTCTCTAGAAGCCAGAAGGGTTTTTGTCAACCTGTATCTTGAGTGCCTTTGCTGCAACTTGTTTTTTGCTCCTCTATTTGCATACCATTACATTCTCACTCCTTGTTCAGCTGTTCAGTGAGCTACTCCAGGATTCCCACTGCTCCTGGAGCTGGTTCAGACAAAAACGATTTCCCAGTTTAATTAAACCATGCTTTTACCCTTTAGAATACATTTTGTAGTTGTGAAGAGTTTTAGTACACATTGAGAGAGAGAGATGCAGCACTAAGCAGTTGCTGCAGTTTTTATTTCATTGCCATACGGCCAGTTTTCAACAGCTGATTTAAAATCTCTTGGAAGTTCAGCCAGGGGTTTAAAAACGATGTTTGAGAAACTTGTTATTCAGATTTGTGCTACTTCCACATAGCCTATGTTAAAGAAACGTATCGTCTTCATCTGTGGCTCAGAGTGTTTTCCACAACCTCAGTGGAATAATTTGTCTCATTTTGTTGAAAGAGTTTAGCTACAAATCAGGAACAAAAGAACAACCTGTATATCTGGTTGAGCTTAATCTGTAGAATAAATAAATTCTTCTGAAGTTTGAAGAGGATTTTGGAACATGCGGCAGTCTGAAAATAGTGGTTACCATCCAGCTGTTAATGACTAATTATGAAATATTACAAAAACAGTATAATCTGTAAGGTGCATTTGTTTGCCTCAGTCTGTTTCCATTAAAAAAACAGCCTCAGTTGAAACTATTTTTAATTATTTCAGATTCACTATTTTTGCTCCTTCACTTTTGTTTGCATTTGATTGTTGTGCACAGGAGACATTGTGTGCATTTATTTTAATATGTGATGAATATTAAATATTGAAGGAGCTTTTGATGGAGTTCATTGCTGGCTTGTAGCATTTAAGCTACATTGCACAGATGCATATATGTCAGGTATGTTCAGAGTCGGTATTGAAATGTGAGCAGTACTAATTTTTTGTGATGGAGTTGACTGAGGTTTTTGTTCCCTCCCAGCTTCCGGTGATCTCAGTGGTGAGGGAAACTGAAGCGCTGCTGCTGCCAGATGTAGGAGCCATCGTCACCTGCAAGGTCTGCTAATTTATTTAAGTCATTCCTATAAAAGAAACTTATTATAAACAGAACTACACATTTCAATCCTTTATTTATTCCTTTTTCCTTCTTTAACATTTTTTCTTCCAATCCACCTTCCATCGTTATCCTTTTTACACAGCAAGCTTATTAATGCTGCGAATAATTTTTAGAAATATTTGAAACATACTAAATCATCTGCGACTGATTTACAGGCACGTCTTAAATAAGCTAGAATTTCATCTTATTATTGAGCTATTCAGCAGTTAGCCTCTGCACAGGAATGCAGGGGCTACTCCTGTCAGGATCACTTTTTTCTTCCACTCAACTTTTCATGAACATGCTTAGAAACTGGTGCCTTACCCTCGTTGTGGAGGGTTTCAGTTTTCATCTGCAGTTTTCCATTATTTTTTGGAGGGCAAAAATATGATCATAATAACATTTCTCCTTTAAAACTTCTTTTTATTGGTTTTATGGAAATTTTTTTTGGAGGAACTACATTTCATTTAATTTCTACTAATCAAAATGAACAGATATGTAGACTTAAAATAAACCACCATATTAGTGATGCATCTGTAAGATGAGATTGATTTATGGAAATAGATTAATCAACAGTGATAGATAATGTAGAGCACAGTAAATCTGTTTACTTTTGGACCACATGAAGAACTTTGACATATAGTAGAACTTTGTCTTTCCTTGTCCACAAACAAAAACAAAACACAAAAAAAGTATTTTTAGACTTTACCAATAGTTGTTGTACGATCTTGCATCTCTTTTACGTTTCAATTTGAAAGGTGACCGGCATCAACTCCAGGTTTGCGAAGGTCCATATCCTCTATGTGGGGTCCACACCGCTGAAAGACCGCTTCAGAGGGACCATCAGGTAAAACAGGAAGTGTCTCCTGGTTATTGACTTATTCCCTTTTCTGAGGAACTATCTCATTCTCTCTCTCTCTCTGCCCCACCAGAAAGGAAGACGTGAGAGAGTCTGAGAAAGACAAGGTGCGTGATGACTGACGCTTTCACTCAGATGACCTCCCATGACCCTCCACACTTCCCCTTCTCTTCATGTGTGAATATATGCCGAGTGTAAACTTTCCCCTCTTCGTTATGTAGGTGGACATATACAAAAGCTTCAGACCTGGTGACATTGTCCTGGCAAAAGTTGTATCCTTCACTTATTTTTAAGAGAATGACTGACACGGTCATGTAACAGGTAAATTACTGTGTGAATGCAGAAACTATGGAGCTCATACCTCAGATTCCTCCGTTGTTGCTGATTGACATTCCTGGGCTGCCGGTGACTGCTTCCCACAAATTAAAAGCCGTAGCTGAAACAGGTGATTTAACTGTTTTCTTAAGAGCAGGTGACGAGTGTCACAGTCCACACACTGATGCACGGGCGAGTCTCAATAAACCTGAGTAGATTTAAAATGGTAATTTTAAATTGCAAATAACTGAGTAGATTCATTACACACAGATATACATTTCAGGTGAATTCAGTTTCTCGCATGATCTTACAGTCTTGAGGAAAACGGTTGTCAAGGAGGCGGGAAATGACAACAGCAACAAAAAGCCATTGCTTTTTGTTGCTGTTGACAACAAAACAGCGTTCTGCTTGACTTCATGCAGAACGCTGAAGTCAAGCGTTCTGCTTGACTTCAGAACGCTGAAGTCAAGCATTTTGATGGAAAGTTTTATGGAAGGAAAAAGTTATAACAACTGTCATAACTACCATTGTTACCCATAAACCCCATATTATTTTCCCAGTTTGTTACCATGTGTTATCTACTCGTTTTACATTTTCCTCTTGACGTTTCTTTTCTTATGTGAACTTTAAGTTTCGATAATTATTCAGCTTTTGTTTTCTCTGTTCCTTTATGTGCTTGTCTAACACTTTGGCTTTCTATATAAATGGTGCTGCACAGCTTGTGGAGAGTTAAATCCTTCACCGGTGATGTCAGATTTCGCTCGGGGACGTTCAGTCTACCTACCTGCTGACAACAGCTGAGAATGAGCTGGGCGTGGTGGTGGCTCACAGCGAAGCAGGTAAATCTCACTGCTCGGCTGCAGCTCCTCAACCTGATCAGTAATTTTGATTATGAACACAAGGTGGCGCAAGTAAAGGCGAGATGTTTACTTTTACGTATTTGCTTTGTGACAATAAGTACGGTTTTGAATTTTGACTTGAATTTGCAAGAAACTTGATGTTTTCTGTTTGTAGTTACCATCAGCCATGTCAAACTCCATTCTTGTTTGTTGATGTATTTTTAAAAATATTTTCCTACACACCAGGTGCCCAGATGATTCCCATCAGCTGGCGTGAGATGCAATGCCCGCAGACCAACGCCAAGGAGTTTCGTAAAGTGGCCCGAGTTCAGCCCGAGTATCTGGAAGCCTGAGAGACCCTGAAAGTCTGTTGCACCACCAACAAACGACTCCCAAATTCTTCTTCTCTGGGTGACATTCGGTTCCTGGGCTACTTCTCATATTGGCTCATTAAGTGTCTTGTTGGCGGCTTTACTTCTGCACGTTTCCGTTGTGCTGGATTGAACCCAGAGAGCTCACACTAACGAGATTTATTTGTATTCCAAATAAATGGAGTTCATCTTTATCGGAGGTCCTCAGGCCAGCAACAGGCGTATTCAAAGCCATCCTGAATATCTGCATAGAAGTGCGTCAGATCAGGGTTTTACAGTTGAGGTTGCCAAGATTTTACAGAATCAAAAAAGGATCATTTTTGCACCAACAGAGGAGAAGTTTCTGTTCCAAACGCAGGATTCAGGGTTGTATCGATAAGTATTATGGCAGCATCAGCCAGATCTGTCTTTGCCACTGTTTTGCAGGGAGATGAAACAGTGTTATTGATAAAATCCAAATGTCAGAGCCACTTCTGCAGAGGCCAGGCCTAGACCCTTATTATAATTAAATGAATTATCAGCCCCGTCTGTTTTGACTCGGGGTGGATTTGTATTTTGGATTTCCGGCCTTTGTGCGTTTAAACTGTCACAGAAAAAAATAATCTAAGGCTGGACATCTAGCAAAGTTTGCTGCCAGATCAGTTTTTATTAGGAAAATTCCAAACCAACATCAAACTGGGGCTTTCTAAAGTAATCACACCGCTTTAACAGTTTAAATCTTCACTTATCACAACATGTAAAGCATTTAATTAGGAATTTATGAGATAGATTGACACAAAGTAGTGCAGTAAAGTGAAATGGAAAGAAAATTATGCATGGATTTCAAAGAATGTTTACAAATAAAACATCTGAAATGTGTGATGTACGTTTGGGTTCGACAACTTTCACTTTGATACGGCCTCCACCTAACAACACAAAGTCTCCTGATAGGCAGATGGAGGCCATCTGTGTGTGATTTAATGTCAGTGTGAATCCAGATGTCCTGTGAAATCTTCAGACGTTCATTAGACAGCAAACGGCAACATTAAGACCAACAGCAGACAGATGAGGAATAGCGTTGCGGAGAGATTTATAGAAAAGAGTTGGTGGTGGCGGCATCATGCTATGGCGGTGCTTTGCTTCAGCAGAGACAAATAAGCTGGTGGGAGTAGAGAAATGGAGGGCAGGTAGAAAATATGTTGGAATGGCCCAGTTTAAGTTGAAACCAAAATAGAAAAAAAAAAAAGTTTAAATTGATGTTCAGAGACTTTCAATCCAATCTGACTGAGATTTAGCTTTTTTTTTTTTGCAAAGAAGGACAGACAGGTGCAGCTCAAAAGGCTTTCCTCCATGATTGCACAACAACGGGGTTTTACAAAGTATCACCATAAGGGAAGGTAGATTCAAAAGCACGACGCACCTTTCAGATGTTTTATTTGAAAACATTTTGAAACCCATCCATCATTTTTATTTCACTTTAAGATTAAGCACTACTTTGTGTTGGTTTATCATATTAAAGTCCACTGAAGCTTGTGGCTGTGATGCGAGAAGATGTGAAAAGCTGACTGTACCTGAAACCATTTCTGCATCATTTTCTGTAAATCAGCGGGTCTCAAACTGCTTTCCTCGAGGGCCGGCGTCCAGCAACTTTTAAACATGTCTCTTGTCCTCCACGCTGAATTAAATGGCTCAATCGTCTCACTGACATGCAGTGAAGCGCTGCATATTAGCTGATGACCTAATATTGCAGTCATCAGTCTCTCTGTGCTGAAGCAGAGAGACGTCTAAAAGTCGCAGGACGTCGCCCATGGATGACCGGAGTTTGAGACCGCCGCTTCACAGGGAAAGTTCGGATTTTATTTGGGGTCAAATGGAGTATTTCTCTAAGAACGGCTCCATTATAAATGAAATTTCTGCCATCTGAAATAAGTCGGGCTTCTAATGCGACTGCTTTGTTCTGTATTTCTACGCTGCATCTTTTGGTTGGTCGTAACATTGTGACACAGAACGTGTTGACATGGACCAACAGTACACTAACGGTTTCAACACGGACAGTCATAAAAAACAAAGGCAAGGTCAATTTAAAGGCGCCTCTTTAACCTCAGTGAGGTTCTGCCGAGCGCCTTCTCATTTACACGCACTCTCATTTTATACTGCTGTTACATGCGTATATATGAGGTATATATTTAAGAATATCAAGGGGGAATCAGGCGGACAGTCCTGCTCAAGGGCACTACGGCACTCTGTTCCCCCACCTTCTAATTGGAAGAATATTACCCTGCTGTGGGTAAATGGATGCAGTGAGGTTGTTTTACAGCAACATGCTCACTTGAAGCTTTCTGCTTGAGTAGACTGAGAGGGTGGAAAGTTTCTCCTGAATGGGCCTTTTCTCTGAACTTAGACTGCTGTCTATTGTTCAAATACTCCTTTAAACCCCATCCAAAAAAACGCCTCATTGTTACCTTCTATTAATTTACAAAATTAAGTGGAAACTAAACCTTGAAGTAGTTGGAATTTGGATATTTATCATAACACAGACTCTTTATAGAAAAGACAGAATATTTCCTGCAGATTATTGCAAAGGTTCTATGGCTGATCTGTCGATAAGAATTTACAGAGAGATGATCCATGTTGTATGGCCTGTATTTTTTGTATTCTTGCAAGACTTTTTGTATTCTTAAAGGTACAACTGGAAAGCGACTTTAACGAGGCTGCTATGCTTGGATTACTGAAACACGATGTACGATTCCAGCTCAATATTCCAGCTGAATGTCTGTGAGCCATCAGTAACAAACTTGATTTTCTGCTTTTCTTAAAGTTAACTTTTTCTTTTATTCAGTCCCTGACTGCTAATGTGCAGGAACGAAATTAAATGACTATCAGAGCATTCGCTTGTGACTTTTTATTGAATGTCAGCTGCTGCTCAGCCCAGTGTGTCCAGACTTGCACATTTGTTTAGGCTGAGGAAAGGCTTTTATTCCAGTGTTTAACCTTTAAAAAAAAAAATTTAAATAAATAAGTAAATAAATAACACTTTTGAAACCAATTTAGGCAAATAACACATTGCCAAATGAAAAAAAGTTAAAATCAAGATTGTTTTTGAGAATTTATTAAAATAATCATCACAATGTCTTGGGAGAAATTTACCAAATCATACAAGTCTAGTCTCCCAAGTCTGGTATGTAACACTACGCAGCACACAATTAGCCAATTTCTCATTTATAAAATGTAATTATATACATTTTGATGAGTTATAAACTACAGCCTCCAGCCCTAGTTAGTCATCAAAGCGGACGGATCGAGACGCGTTGATGTTGATGGAGAACTTCTTATTGGAGGGCGCCGTAAATCCAAGTCCCGCCCCTCTGTTACTGAAGTCCATTTTCCGTGCGTGCGCTCGCTCAAACTCTCCCAGAAGCCCTTGCTGCAGATGCTGCTGCGCGTCCTTCCCCAGCGCCATGTTGGCTCCTCCAGCTGCGGCCCCGGCCGGCTGGAAGCCCTTCTTGAAGCCGCCCATCAGCCGCAAGAATTTCTGCTGCTGTTGGGAGCTGTCGAACTGAGCGGTACTCCACTGACCCAAAGCCTTCCAAAGACAATTAGGAAGAACATTTCGTTTCTGAAGCATCGACACCTGAATCTCTACATTAGAAAGCTGCAGTGTTGAGGTATTAAAGGACTGAATGAAGCTTCCAGGACCGCTGTCATCAATGCTCTAAACGCTTTAGTCAGTGGTGGGCACACTTATGCTAATGCGCTAAAAAGGAAGCTAATATTTTGTTTAGCGCTTTAGCTAGCTCGGAAAACACACTTAGCTTTCTATAAACGGCGTTTTTCCATATAAATTCTGAAGCTTTCACATGAATTAAGTTCAACATCTGTTGATGTTTTGGTTATCCACTGTTAGACCTTTATATTTATGCTCTTATGTTTCCTATCATGTTTTTTATTTTTAATTATCCATTGTTGATGTGGATTTACAGATGTACCAGAAATGCAAACACAAAAGATTCTGGGGTTCTTTTGTATGGAAAGAAAAAAAAGGTATTACAATTTTCAAGGCTTTAAAATCGATCAAATAAATAAATCGAAATGAATGTGTTAAAGTCCTGGCCCTAGTTGCAAAATGGTTTGTCACTGACATATTCAACATGGTTGAACTTGGCGCATTAGCTTCTGTTAAATACCATGTTCGCATAGCCCTTTAAGGTTAGTCTAACTAACTTTTTAGTTAGCAGTCCCCTCAACTAGGTCTAGTTATAAAGTAGAAAGCATTTATAGTGCAGGCGTACTGTAGATGAGCTACCATGAAAAAACAAAAAAAAATATCTACTAAATATAGCTATGAAGCTCTGCACGCTCTCATCACTACAACTCACTCAGGCTGGTCAAATGTAGCAATGCAGTAATCTGGCCTCTACTGGTTAGATGTCCTAAAAACTAACATCTAATTGGCCCCCAAAAAATGCAGAGTATCACTTAGCTTTACCATAACTATCTGGAGACTCAACAACTTCATGAAGCATTTAAAGTTTTAAACGAATGATCAAAGGAATTCAAGAGAAATCCTGATACTGACTCCAAGTTTATCCGGTTTCTGAGATTGGGACGCCTCCTCGATCTCCATTTGAAGAGCTTTTCTTCTCTCCTGTGACCAAAACATCGTATTACACATCAAAATATATAATGCATAAAGTTAAAGTCCATGTCAGGAAATTGTAATTTCTAAACTAAACATTCTTCAAATAACACTTATTTGGCAATATGTACTTAGATGGGGCGATTGATCCATGGTATCATCCAACTGAAAAGGTGACACAGATAGTGGGTCACTAAGAATCCTTTTATTTATTTTTAATAAATACAAAGTTTTTCAAACCATGAATCGGGTTTTGAAATCAGTGAAAAATAATTCAGTCCAGGTTGAATCAGTCTCAATCAAAGTTGATCCTGACGCTTCAAATGCTCTGTTGTATGATTTTTTTTTTCTTTCAAGAAAAGGAAAGTTCTCATTCAGGAACACAATCCCACAGTGGAAGAGATGTAGAGAGATGTTTCTACCTGATTAATGGCGACCTCGTCGCTGTTTCCAGTCTTTGCTGATAGGAAAACGACATCGCCTTTGGAAAAGTCCTAAAACACGAACCCAGGCTGGTTACTGACCACTCCAATACTTTAAAACCAACAGTTATTTTTTTGGCTCACCTGTGAGTCTTCGTTTTTTTTCTTCTTCTTCCCCGTAGCCTTGGTCTCGGTGTTCATGTCCTGATCGTCTTTAGTCGAGTTTTTCTTCTTTTTGTTTTTCTTGCTCTGCGGTTCAGGAACCATATCCTCCTCATTCTCCTTTATTCTTCTCTTTTTCTTCTTCTGCGGCTCCATCTCCTCTGCTTCTACTTTCCCATCTTCCTCTTTGGCTTTTTTATTCTTTTTTTTCCTTTTGATCTTTACTTCACTTAAATCTTCCTCTAGAGCAACTCTCTTTGTTTTTTTTCTTGGAGAGAATTTTATCGTCCTCTGTCGATCTTTTCCTCTCCGCTTTGATTTCATTTCCAAATTCCTCAGATTTACTCTCCTCTTTCTTCCTTTTTAATTTAGCCTCGCTGGCCTCTGTCTCTTCTTTTTCTACTTTTGTCCCATTTTCCAACACTTTCGATTTCTTTTTTGCTTTTGTTCCGCCAACGCCATCTGTAATTACAGGAGTTTTCTTTTCTACAACTACCTCTTTAGTCTCAGGTGTCCTCGAAACTAAACCTTTGCCTTTTTCCTTCTTGGGTTTCTTGCGATTATTACTTCCGATCTGCATTTCCTCATCTTCTTCGACCTTCATAATTTCTGGTTTGATTTGTACACATTTGTCCTTGAATTTTTCCTCTTTCCTTTTCTTCTTTTCCAATTTTTCAGTCTTTAGGGTAACAGTTTCTACTTGATTTACACTGCATTCTATCGACTTCTTCTTCTTCTCGTCGTCATCCGATTCAACAGTTGAAGAAAGATCATTGTGTTTCTTTCTTTTCTTTTTTTTGTCTTTTTTCTGATTGGTTTCATCTTCCTTTTCTTTTGCCACTGCTTCTACTGTTTTCCCTTTCTTTTTAATCTTGGCTTGGCTCCCGTTCTCAGCTGCGCAGATTTGGGTTTCTGCCGAAAATATTTGTCCTCTCTTCTGTTTTTTCTCCTTCTTTATTATATTTGCCTCACCGTTCTCCCCCTCCATCTTTGCTTCAGCACTGATCATGTGGCTCGTCTGGTTTAAACAAGATCATGCAAAAAATAAAAAATAAATAATACTGTTACTTTGGGGGGGAGAGAAAAACAAGGCTCACAAACACATCTTGTTCATGCCAAAGGAGCCAACACTGACCAGAGGTTTGGCTGGCTGTGTGGGCTGGGACTGCTCATCAATGTCTCTCTGCAGAGCCAGTAGCTTCTCCTGCAGCAAAGCCAAGCAACAAATCTGCCTTGACGTTCGAGTGCATAACGCGAAAAACATTAACGACAACTACCACATTGTTGTATTTGCGCGCATGTCGTTTGTAGGCTGTGCAAAGCAGAGCCTAGAGCTGCGTTTCCTCCATCAGTTTAATTGTGTGCATTAAGTCACAGGGTAACAAACTGCAGAGGCGTTAAAGAAATGCTGAAAATCATAACGTCTGAAAGATCTAATTTCTATGCTTTTAGGTTCGCGAAGTGGGTTTTGATTTTATCTGTTCAATGATTGAAAAAAGAAACACTCAGGGGCAGTGTGTGTCTCATCTTATGCTTTTCTTTTTTTTGCGTTTTGTCTTATCGCAACCACAAAGCGCATAATGTAGTGTTTTTGTTCTGTTTGTAAAACTTCTGAAATTAGGAGTGAAGGAGCTATGTGTGGCTTGAACCAGTTGCAAGTAGATCCACTATAAAAAGGTTGAGTTGACAAAAAGCAAGTTAATCTTTTTTAGAGTCTCCGTTTCTTTTTTTCTGGCGCTGTTTTTTCATAAATAAATACATTCTTCAATTATATTTATGTGTTTTTTTAACGTGTTTACATATTAAAAACAGAATTAGGAAAAATAGAATCAACCTCATTTAAGAGAGTAAATGCTGTATATGCAGAATTAACGCAGCTATGAATCGACATCAGAGGGTTTCTTTAAGAATAGAGGGAAAAAATAATAAGTTTTATTGTAAAAAGCCTCTTGTGTTAATTTAAAACCCACTTGGAGGAAATGTGTGATGGATGTTAAACCAGCAACTTATATGATGAATTAGACATTTTACCAGCTATGCTAAAAAGATACTGAATTACTCGTCAAGAGACAAAAAATATAAGTAATGCAAATGTTTGCAATTATTAACAGAGCCTGACTGTAACTGTCTAAATGTCAGCCATGTCTATTTACAGATTATTTGGGAAAAGTGATCATCGTGGGAAAACTAAGTCAAAGCTACGTTATATTACCTGTAACAGTGTTTTGATGCGTGATAAATACATATTATAAAGACAGTTAGGTGTTAAAGTAAATTATTACCATGTCGAGTGTAATCTCTACAGGTTTGGGTGCAGACCTTTCATAAACAAACACCACGTCCTCATTGGAATCCGTCTGCAATGGGAACAAAAGTTGATGTTTTCTGATCTTTAAAGTGGAACAACCGCGTTTACATTCGACTCAACACAATCGTAACCAACAGTTGAACAATCGACAAACGGGATAGACGGGGCAATAAGAGTAAAACTGACTAAATGAACATACTAGACTGTTATGTCATTCATTGCCGTTGCTAGCATTGTTTGCTGGCTAGCTGCAGCATTATTGAAATTAGCCACAAATAATATGAGAATAGAAAAAAATCAGGGAGCCACGAGAAACTCCGACAAAACAACAGTTGAAACGTGTTTATAAAACCGCAGTTAGTGAACTGCTTACTTACTTACTTTGTAAACTTTGATAATTCACGTGGAGACGCATTCACGCTCAAAGCGGAAGTAGCGAGTAGCGTTTTCTCTTCCTGTTAGCGACGAAAAGGCGTCCCTAGCAACGTGTGCGCGCATTAAATACGGTCGGCGTTTTATTTTCGATAACATTTCGGATAAATGTTGCTGAAACATCACAAAATGGCGATTATTATCTTTGTGTGGATACTTTTGGCTTCGTCGTGCGGTGCAGAAGAGCAATGAGAGGAGAAACCGAAGTCAAATTCTTTGCTTGTATTCACAAATTTCTGATTTCAACACTGGTGTTGTGTCTAGTTTTGTTGCCCCGCCCAGATGGATCACGTTTTCCCGACGTCCTGTGCTCGAACCGAACCAGACAGTTCCTACAGGTAAATTACTTACAAAAATAAATAGTAAATCGAGAAAACGGTCAATATTTCTTGTCACTAATTTTATAAAGTTGAACCTCATGTCTTACAGTTCCAATGCACATATAATGAAATACTTAAAAGTCTCTCGCATCTTGTAATTTTAACGATTATTACAGAAAATGATGCTCGTTCTGTGGAATACGTTTGGTTCAAGCAGACTGAAAAAAAAAACCTAAACCAGCTGCAGTCCAATTTTTAAATTGCAGCCCCTGCAGTTACACAGCGATGACTCACTTAGTATTGAATGGTTAATTTTAAAACACTCCCACGGGCAGCAAGACATTTTTTAACTATTTTGTGAGATTTGAAGTGTTATGTCATGTGGCTCAATATTCACAGACCCATCATTGTGCTTTCAGTCGATTTTGAAGTTGACTAAACAGCAGCTAGTTGGCCTGCAGCTTTTTTCTGACTGTTGATATTGCAAGATCAACTTAATTTCATAAAGATAATTTCTTTAAACGTTTGTATTATCGACACAGTTGGTCATCACTGTTTAGTCATTTTAAGAGTGCAAACTGATAAATAATTTGCACATTTCTTATGACAGCCTATGTGCTGTATTGAAACTGTTTTGTTGACACCTGATATTAAAAGCAACAGATCCTTAAGGAGAAGTAAGTCAAACCAGACAGTAAACTGTGCAAAGGATGTAATAGCCACTTAGTGCAAATCACGTTACAAACATTCATTTTAACGCTGCCAGAAAACAGTGACAGTATTGTTCTTATGAACCCATCTGAAAAGCATTCTTTCCTTACAGTAAAAGTTAAAAAGCAGGTCAGACAGAGTTTCACATACTGACATATTGATCCCATATTTTCATTGTACAATGTACAAACACTCACCTGCACACAAAAACAAAGCCATTGACAAGATTACTTATTTTTGATTTGAGCTACAACAAAAAGGACTTGCATACACAATGCATTAACTGGATATACTGTCTCGGCTTGAATTCACTGTCGCTCAGGAAGTGAAGCTGAAAAACTCATGTCAACACAAAACGGTGTTTTGAAGTGCCGGTTTGAAAAGCTGTTTCGAAGTAGAGATATCAATGCAATAAGACTGCAATAGAAGCAACATACATAACGTATATTTTTTTATAAATTCACAGTTTCGGATTAATAAATATTATCTTTGTATTTCCCAGCAGTTAAAATAAAGAATTGTTTATTGAACCTTTCCGGTTATCTGCACTGATAGCAGACACAAAGTTAAGAGACACCAGAGCCAACAATGCAAAAGAGCGAAGTGACTCTATGAAAGCAAGCAGGACTTCCTTCACTGCTGAGTGGAGCTGCAGGTCAGTCTCCTCCATGCCGTGTGGTACTGATGCAGTGATTTATGCCAAGTACTCAGAGGACAAACTGTCCAGTAGCTTTCAGTAGGTCATATGTTTTCATATTAAAATGCTTCTTTTTTTTTGGTCTTATGCAATATTCAGATTTTTTGAAACTGGATTTGGGGGTTTTCATTCGCTGTAAGCCATAAACTTTCTAGTTTTGAAAAAACATTCTCTCTTTGAGCAATGAAGGGATATGGTATGCCATTTTCAGTTTTGGACTGGAACTACTGCTGCAAGTAATTTCTTGATAATATAAAAAATTTCATCGAGATCCATCTGTTAAGATTCGCATGATAAAGTCTTCCAATATGACTGGTGTAACTTGTGATAATAACTCAACAGAAAAATAAAGAAGCTTGGATTCATGCATGACTACCAGGACAACACAGTGGAGTATTTGAGGCTGTTCTAAGCGTTGACATCTTAATATTAAACAGAGGAAATGCAACCATCTCTTTTTTTTAGTAAAATTGCAGACAACAAATCCCCCAAATTTGCCACTAAAAAAAGTCTAGCATACTCTTTACGTTCGTTTTGGTCATTACCAATTTGTTTATGAGATACTCTGGAGTCATGAGAAAATGTGCAGTCAGTGTTTTCTTTTGTAAGGCAGGATCCACTTTATGTGTTGGCTTAAAATAGACATGATTGATTTGATTAATTCTTTATCTATGATGATAAATTCACTATAAAACCACTGTAACAAGAAACTCCCTTTGCTATATATATATGTATATATGTACAGTACATATAAATGTTTGTATAAATAAAAAATACTTAAAAAAACATCCATAAAATGCAAACATTTAGATAAAATACGGTTACCCCAAATTGTGTGCTTTCACATGCAACTTAAACAATCTTTAATTTAACAATTCCACCTTGATCTCTGTACTGATGACTGTCTGTGCAGGTTTGGTATTGCAGTATCAAATGGCTTTTATTATATGCTTCCTTAAAGCATAACACTTAAAAGTATAATTACTGAGTTGGGACATTTCTCTACGTCTTAACAGCACCAACTCTTTGAAATAAAAACGTGCCAAAGTGTCCCAGCGAGTCAGAAGGTCACTAAGAGAGAACCCTGAAATGCAACACAGAGGTTAAGCAAGCTTTGTAGGCATCTGCTTGTCATTTACATTAAAGTCCTAAAGGCTGAGTTTACCAAAAGTGCAGTTTATCGAAGTAAGCATCGCTTAATAACAGAAACCAGATGCCGTGGCACTGGTGTCCAGGTGCTTAGATAGGACGTTTACTTCACCACATTAACTTTCACATGTTCAAATTGAACTTGTTCAGTAATTCGCATTAAAATAAATCTTGTTCCTCACATCTATGTATTCCTCAGTGTAAATATGGCCACTATGCTCCATCCTTGTCATATGTCGTGCTTTCAAATCGTTCTGTAAAATAAGCTAAAAAGTTAGTCTGAAATACCATTTGTAGTTGTCTCTTAAATATAATATTGAAATATGTGTGCAGAAACACAAACACATTAAAACACTTCTTCTTCTTCTTCTTAGGTAATGGGAAACGCTTCAGCGTCACAAAAGTGGCTTGGCTGTAATCCTGTCTCGTGTTACCATAAGCGCCTTCCAGTGTAGTTAATGGGAGCCGTGGGCATCTGCAAGAGATACAGGAATATTTGGGAACATATTTACAGATTTAAAAGGATGTAGAGTGTTTGTGCCTGTCGGTACTTACAGTACCGCCGTTCATGACCAAAGCCATCTCTGTCGGTTGGTAGACGTGGCCTCTGAAGGCGATGCCCGGGCGCATGCTGCCATGGCCACTGTGGTACGTTCCACTTCGGACAGCTGAAATGTCGATGCAAAAAATAAAAAATCACCAGTGTGGCAGAGTTTACATGTTGTGTTTTTAAAATTCCCTCAAACACACCCGTGCATCTGGAGGTATATGAGTCATAGGTGTAAGGCATGACTCCTCGTGAACACACTTGGTTTTAAATGGGTGGATAAATGGAATAAAATGCTCTGTGAGGATTTGAGTT
The DNA here is from genome assembly GCA_902982915.1 of Phalloptychus januarius. NCBI lineage: Eukaryota > Metazoa > Chordata > Actinopteri > Cyprinodontiformes > Poeciliidae > Phalloptychus > Phalloptychus januarius. The sequence continues at coordinate 974,940 of CADWAE010000251.1, read as the reverse complement.
TTCTGTCAGTTGAGTCTCTGTGTTGTCCCGCTCATTGATCCCCTGATTGATCCCAGCTGTGTCTTGTTCCCTGATTACCCTCTGTGTATTTAAGTCCACCTGTGTCTCATGTTTCCTTGTTGGGTTCTTGTCTCATCTGTCGTTGTTGTTCCCATTTTGAGTACCTTCAACCAGTTGCTACGAGATTCGCAGCTCCCTGCCTGTGTTCTCCTGTGCTGCCTGGGTTTTGAGCTCTTCGTCATCATTAAACTGAAAATTATTCAACCTGGGTCCACTCTGCAACCGCATATCATGACATGCTTAAGTAACAGCCACTGATTTTCCAAATTAAGTTTCTTTTTTCTACATAAAACTTATGAAACCAGTATTCACAGTATTTGATGGTAATCGATGTTTGAACAGTAAAATACCTTCAGTGACTAAATCTAAAGACTGTTGACCTCCAAATGGCACAAACAGCTCAGCAGATAGAAAATAACTTTTGAAAAATGAAGCTTGAGTACCAAGATGAAGTTTCATTTGACCATCAAGTAAGAGCAGCAGTTCTCTACTCATAATAATCTTATTCAGGTTAAAGTAAAAAGTACATTGCAGTACATCTCTAATTAGTTACTTAAGTAAATGTAGATAATTACTACCCACGTCTACATGAGCCTTATTGTGAGCGAACACATTTGCTAATTTAGAAAAATATTTATTTAAACCAAGTTAAATAAATATATCAGAATTAACAGATACTATTGTGGTTTCCAAGTGATAAGATCTTCCCCTCCTTGAAGATATAATCATAACATTTTAGGAGTCAAATGGTAAATGTTGTACCATTTAATTGTTAATTGTATAGCGCTTCATTAAGTCCAGAGAGCCCCAAAGCGCTTCACACTACCTTCCCACACACATACGCACATATTCACACACTGACGGTGGCAAACTACTACTTCTGTCTACTACTTTTGAATTCTCACAAATTACACAAACAGGAGGATGCTACACTCTTATAAAATAAATCCTTGATTATAGTAAAGTGACTGTAAAGTGTTAATAAAGCATTTTGTTTTTCAAATATATGTTAAACCTGAAAAAGGTTTAATTAACTGAGATTTATGTGCAAAAACTGCTGAAAATATAAAATGAGACAATTCAACTCCTCTGGAAAACATGCCTTTATAATCAATTAATCATATAAGAAAATCCTCTATTTAATAATTGTTTTTGTTTAAAACTGTAATGATGAACAATAGGGGATGACAAGGTGTTTCTCATTACCCAGAGGTTTAGCTTAACCAAATTTAAGAGATTTGAGAATTACTTAACACTAATAGGACTACATGAGAAACAGCCTGACTTTCACAACAGTTTAAATTTCTCCAACCATTTTTGGAGTAGAAAGATTTTTGTCAACAACAGGGTCTCTTCTGCACAAAGGCAAACGTCTTTCTAAATTTTACTACGTGTGGGGAAAATCAAAAAGGACGGAGTAAAAGTCTTGAAAGGCAAAAATCTTCCTTCATAATGTGAGTCGTAATGAAATGTTGACCATTACCCTGCGAGGACCAAAAAAAAAAAACAAATTTCACATGAAGCTTTCCTTAGGGTGGATGAGTCACAGATCATGTAGGAAGCCATTTTATTTTCTCATTTGCTTCTGCTAACAGCCTTTTCTTTGCATTTTTAGCTTTTTTTTTTACTGACTAAATGAAACTTTCCTTAACATATACTGGCAATACCAACAGGGACAACTAACCAAGACAAGCATCATTTAACTAGATGCCCATTTGCATAGCTGTAGTGGCTAGTGTATGCTTTTTCCAATAAAAGATCATAACAAACAAAATAAAAGAAAATCCAACATATTAGCTACATTCTTTGCTAATTTTATTGTAAAATGAATCAAAATGATGAATCGTGTGAACACAAAGATTCACTTTGCCTTTGTGACCTGGATTTTTCTGCATTTGTTCTTCAAAGCAGCTGCGTGACTCTGAACTGTATCACCCATATGAACTTTCCAGACATTTTGCATTTAAGCCCATCAGGAAGAATATCACTTTCTTAAAACGACCGCCTGCTGGATGGCGTGCAGCCCAAACAGCCATTATTCCTGTTTCTGACTCACTGTGCTGCTTTAAGAATAACTGTGCATGAGAATGGCTTCATCAGAAATTCAGCAGCACGGAAATGCTGCAGAAGAGAGGAGAGACAGTTGAGAGGAAACAAACAGATGGTTGCTGCTGAATCCGTTTTGCAGTAGGTAATTTGGAGCCCGTCTAAAGCCTTGTATGTTTTTCTGTGATATCAGTTCACTCTCTGTCTGGAACGGCTGCTCACTGGCAAAGCCTACAGACACAGCGGTCTCCAAGGCAACGTTGATATTTTATGTCATTTCTGTAACAAAAGAAAAGTGTTTTCAGCGGAGTTGGAGCAGCACCATAAAACATACCTGGCTTGAGTTTGGGATCTTTTCTTCACAAAGATAAAAATGAAAATTATGTACAATTTGTACACATCTAAACTGTGATTTTTTTTATTTTAAGAAGCTTAATCAATAATGAAAGGAAGTAAAACTCCAGTTTTACATGTCTTATTTTCTAAGATGTATAAAGGAGATTTTAAACTTTGGAACAACTTGAAAAGAAAGGATTCTGCTGACAGTAAAACATTTCTATATTTTAAAATGTGCTGCATCACCTTTTAACTCCATCAGACACTTGGTTGTACGTTGCTCCTGTAATTAACTCTGATTCGTTAATATCAACCGTACAGTAAACACAGTAAAACCTTCCTGCAGAATGCTTGTCAACATTTCTTCACAATCCACTTTTTTTTTTTTAATCAAAGATCAACTCCTGATATGTGCATCTGTGTTCAGAAAAATGTAGCGGTTAGTTGAAGAGGAATGACTCACAAATTTCCATCTTGTGAAGACTGGTGGATATTCAGACATTTCATGAGATGTAATTGGGTTGTTTTGTTTTGTGCAGCAGGTAGTTATCCTTGCAGCCCCAACCATAACCTCGTCCCTACGAGGTTATGACCCTGGCAAAATAAGCAGTTACACTAGATGGGCAGACTGATTTACACAAAGCCACAACAAAGGAGATATTCAAACCTTGATGTGACTCAGATTTAAATGTTTTTTTTTGTACCCTTATTCAAAACATGGATGCCGTCTAAATTATGTAAATGTACCAGATTGGGGGTCAATCCATTTATATAGTCCATGTTCCCTTTATACACACATTTACAATAAATTATATTATAAAAAATGTATGACAGAGGCATTGACATCAATTTATAACTTTGTTTGTAGATGTTTAGATTTGCAGTAAAATAAGTGGCTGTCATGATGTGTGTCGATGGTGGACCCAAATGCAATAAGGCAGAGACAGGGGATAGTTTGAAGTGATGAATGTTTAATGAAAAAAATGATAATTAAAAAAACCTTATAGGAAGCCAGGGTAGGACAAAAAACACAGGAACTAGGAACAAAAAAACACTAGGGAGAACACAGGGAGCCAGGGTAGAACAAAAACAACAACAGCAAGATGAACAGGGAAGCAATGGGATATAATGGGAGGAATCAGCAAGGAATCAAAGCAGGAGATGTGTTTAAATACTGTGAGGCTGAATGCTGGAGCTATATACCATAAAACAGAACAAGGCTGACGTAATTAAAGAAAGAGACTAAGGAACACAGAATAATAATAAAACTAGAATCAATAAAAACCCAAAACCACATAGGGCCTGACAGTGATGTCAGTTTCATCATCCAATCCAAGCTGATCCAAAGTAAGTAGATATATTCCTTCAGAGATTCCCAATAGATTTTTGATAAATTTCTGAAGGTGGATATAAAGGCATAGTTTCACTATTTGTCATTAGCAAGGACTTATGTAATTTGTTTTGGAAACTAGATAAAAAAAATCTCTGCCAAATGTGAAACTTCAAACAACATTGTGGCTTTGGTCATGGTTTTCACCTGGAAGAGATGTGAACTTACTGTAGTTTTCCCTTTCTGGATTTTACCTAATTGTTGAACTGACACATTAAAAATAGCGCTGTCTGTCCAGTCGGTGACACCACAGTAGGATTATTGCATTATTGATGACTAATAATTCATAATGACTTGCTACGTTTAAACATAGGAGGAGCCTCTATTTGTCTTTGGCTGCCAGCTTTATTAATTTTATTGAACTGTTCATTTAAGATAAAAACAAGGCACACCTATAATTAAAACTTTATAAAATTATATAAGATATATCAACTTCACAAATATACTTTCACAAAATAATCTGTTTATTATTGTATTGAACACAAGCACCAGAGCTGACATTTCACATGCATGAACCTCTGGTGATTTAACGTTTGGATGCATTTGTGGTCTAAATCAAGTCAATGAATTTTTTTATTTATAAAACTAACTCATCTCTAAGTTGTAGAAATAGTTTATAAAGCAGTTTGTGATAATATCTTTATCTTTGTGTTTTTAATTGCATTAATGATTAGCATTTAAAACTTGGAGTGATTACTGATAAAAATAAATGTTTGACTACGGTTGTTTTTTTTTTTCTTAAAATCCAAAATTGAAATGTAATCAGACAGAATTGATATTAAATACATGTTAATGTGACAAATACACAAGTATCTCTCTGCTTCTTTGAATTTATGATGGTTGAATAGAAATATAAATAATTTTTTTCAGGCTCATGTACTTGTACATTAATATAGTTTAATGTTTTTGTTTTTGAACACAAATTTGAAGATAAGTAAAGATATATGTTGTTTTCCTATTTAATTTGATATTCTCCATTAAAAGCTGGTAGATTAAATTACTGCTCCATGTATTTATTGCTAGCGGGAACCACGCTGTTGGAAATGCTGCTTGGTGTTAACATCTTCCTCTCTGTGAAGATGAGAGCTATTTTTAGAAGTACATTGTGTTGATTTGCACTTGTTGTTTGAGGTCTATTTTTAGGCACTTCGGACCAATAATTGTTGAGGTGTTGAACTGGATATAATTAATTTTATCCACTTAGCTTCTAATGTATGGTTTCACATTCTGCAAGGAAAACTGTTGACCCCATCCAATTGTCAATCTACCTGTGCTATAGGATCACATAATTGTCTGAAAATGTCAAACCTTTCCAAAATGACTTACTCTTGTTATTTTATGGAGAAACTGCACTGGGTGGCAGTTTTCACTGCTTTCACTTTTATTTAGATTGCCTAGACTCAGTTGTTTCACAGCTTACTGTAAAACGTCGTTCAGATTTTTTTTTCATTAATTAAATGCATTCATTATTTGAATGTGCGACAGACTGGCGACCTGTCCAGGGTGTACCCCGCCTCTCGCCTGAAACATTCGCCTGAAGATAGTGGAAGGACCCCTCCCCATCCCACTAGGAACAAGGGTGCACAGAAAATGGATGGATGGATTTGAATGATTCCATTATTTTCATTGAGCTCTGTAAAAATCTGTTTATGATTCACTTTGTCAATGACATAAGTGGCAACAGGTAAACATCCCTCTAACAACAAACGTAGAACCACAAGCACACATTGGGCTTACTTGCACTGTGCTCCTCCATTGAGAAGGCTTGGTTTTCTTGAAAAGACTGGTGAGAATGTGCGGGGTGATCATCTCCGAAATGAGGAGCGGGTGACGCGCGGCCGGTGTCGAAGAAATCTTGTGTGTCAGATTGTGTTGGATTTTGGAGACACAGGTGGGACTCTGGGATGGCGTGGAATAGCAGCAGGATCCAGCCCTGGATCACCAAGGCAACAGCCAGTGCAGGCTCATCCAATACTTTTGCTTCCTTGTTTCCTCCTCTTTCCCTGCTCCCTTTCCCTCTCAACGCCTGGTTGCCGTAAAGATAAAACCCCAGCCAGGCCACCCAAAGCAATGCGGACGCCAAACTGGACAGAAAGACCCAGACAGCATTACACTTCCATCGTCGCTTTTCAGTCTCTCCTTCTCTGTCTTCTTCTCTGCCGTCTCCTCCATCTTCTCCGAACTCTCCTCCGCAGAGCACCACTCCGAGAGAGAGGCCCATGGCTATGAGGAGCAGGCCCAGAGTGTAGCTGCACATCAGAGCAAAGTCTAAGGGAGGATACTCGCATGCTGGGTGACCCTCTCTCACGACAGTCAACAGAACCCATTCAGCAGAGATTATCCCCTGAACCAAAGCCAATGCCAGTCCCAGCGCTGCCAGCGTACTCCCCGTGGGGCTTGACTTCCCAGCAACCAGCCTCCTTAGTCTCACACCTTGCACTAGTAAGCAGGAGAAGCAGAGGGCAAAGAGGGGTCCCCAAAAGGCCCTGCGCACCACGCAGAGCACCTGGGTCTTCCCCACCAAGAAAGCCAGAGAGATGGTGAAGATCCCAAGGAGGGTCCCCAGGAGCAGGAGCAGAGGGCCGAGGCCAGAGCGCCTGGCTGGGTCAGAAACCCCACGCAGCTTGATGATGAGCAACACCGCAAGAACCAAAGAGGTGAGGCCGCCACTGCAGGCCACGGCCTCAAGGACGATGCCCCAGACCGCCTCTATGTCACACAGCACTCTGTAGGGGGCTTCCACGCCCACGCTGCATCCTCGGGGAGGTGGGGGAGTGGGCTGAGACGAGCTGCAACTCAGCAAAGCCAGGAGGCAGATGACAAAAGGGCTGACGGCCATCTTGGTGACAAACAAGGAAAACAGGGCAAAGAGAGACACAGAGTTAGATAAGCAACAAGTCATTTCATCCATTCAGGTCACGTGGCATTACATGAGCACATCAGCTGCTCTCGCATCTTCATTATGAGCAAAATGGTGAAAACAGCAATTTCTGCTGTTATTCCAAAAGCCTCTGGTGTGATGCTGTTCAAACACACACACACAGGCAAACACACACTCGCTGCACAGAATAGCACAGGTTTTAGCACTGGGCAATAGTTTCCATGGAAATGGGAAACAGCGTGGGCTGGATACATTGCATACTGGGCTTTTCAGGAGTCGAGTTCAGTACCTAAAAGCACAGAGCAACACAACACTCTGCACACACTCATACATACACAATAATTATTCACACTTGGATTGATTTAATGAATATAAGACATTTCCCAGCTCTTACCAAAGCATTAACATGCACCTTTAAATTAGCTGTTACTTTGATACAGAAAGCTTGCACCAAAAAAAACAACTGTAAATCAGTGCTTTCTTATGGTTTCAAATGTAAATTGTTGCATAAAATGAAAACTACCACATTTCTCACAAAGACGTAGAACTCACCTCAGATGAATTCTTGACCTGAATTCTGGATTACTCACAGTGCAGATATATCATCATTTCCCGCACATCATTATTTGACATGACTCTGAGTGTTTTCAGATTCTCACTTAATGAAGTCCTTGAAGCAGCAGAAACAAAGCCGTTTCCATTTTGTCGCTGCCTTTCCTTTCAGCTCTGACTGCTTAAAAGTACGACAGCACACTTTGAAAGACCTCCGGTGTCTTGCTGATGTAGTGACTTGTCCAGCTGCTCCAAGAAGAAGAAAAAGAAGAAGAAGCCACAATTATGATGCATGCCTCGAGACTTCACACACCCACACGGTCAAATATATCTTCAGCCTCTTTCGCTCCTCTCTCTCTCTCACTCCCTCTGTCCTCATCTTTCTGTTCATGCAGTCTGCATGTCTGAGTTGCTTTCTCTCTCTCTCCCAGCTTCACGCTGAATCTGCGGAGGTGTCAACAGAGAGAGAGAGAGATGCAGTCCCAGCTTACCTCTGCTCGCCCACACACACGGGGCAGCATGATTATCTGTTGCACTTGTCTCACCAGGAAGAAAAGAGGAAATAAGCTCAATACATAAGCATGGCAGTTCACAGCCTGTCCGTCATTAATCACTTTGTTTGCCCATCCTGGTGTTATTTCGTCTTGGTGTTATTTCCCGCCTTCATGCTCCCACATCTTCTTCTTCTCAGTCCCTTCTAAACTGTGGGGGATATTCACTGATGAATGATGGATTGACGTGTTATCAAGAACTGCTCTGAAACGGAGATGAAGATGGGACGCATGCTGCAGAAAATGGGCATCTTGGTTGAGAAAGAGCAGACGGTCGCTCTAAAGACAGGTGAGCCTTTGGCCATGTGACCATCCCAGTAGAGAGTGTTGCATAACACCCTGGAAGACATGATTCAAGTAAGTCTGTTAAGAGAGGAGTAATCTCCAACCCCCTACATGTGGGGATAAAGAAGGACACAGCTCAGGGAGTGTCATGACAAGGTGCCGTCCATAGAGAGATTGGTATGTGAGGTATTTTTGCTCTGTTTTGTTGAGTCAGAAACCCAAAATCTGTCAATTATAATAGCTTTTTAATTGCAGAATGTGCTATTTACAGTCAAAGAAATCTACTTTCTAAAACAAAACCACATCCTCACCCAAATCAAAGCATAAAAAAAATATATCATATCACATTATAAGTTTAAATGAGTATATTTGGTCTAAAACATTCAAAACTACAACTTCTTGAAAATTGGAATATGATTTAATCATGATTATTTACTATTTAAATACATGGTTTAGAATAATAATCACAAAATAAATGTTCACAGACTCATATCAACTAACTGAATAATTTTAAAAAGATTTGAACATATTACATTTTTATTAAAAACATAAATGTATGCAAATCTTTTCAAGAAATTAGGTTTTAATATATTTTAATATGTTTAACACACTGACTAATGCTCTAATTGTAAAATTATAAAATTATTTGTTTGTATATGCAAAGGTAAATAAAAAAACTTTCAGTGTTTCAATAAAACATCAACATTTCAACATCAATATTAAAAATATATTCAATAACATGATGATGAGCAAAGCTTTGCTTTCACATTTAAATCTGCTGTATGTAATGTAAATTTAATTAAGAAGACATGTTTTTTACAAATGTGCTAAAACTGTAACTATGTTGTGATAGTAGAGTATAGCTTCTGTACTGTCATGCAGAAATTCACTGTCTGTCAGAAACAACCAATCAGAGCTGGTAGGAGGGTGTTAGCGCTGTCAATCATGCCTCTGTACTCACTGCTCGGAGCCTCCCTCTTACTCTCTGCTACACTACAGCTTCTCCCTGTCAGCAGAGCCTACCATGAAAGCTCAGGCTACTTAGCAAAGCCACAGATGTTGGCACATAAATGTAAGTAACTGAAGTTGTTTCTCCCTTGTTAGCAAAGCTTGTACACAAGTGGATTAACAGTGCTGAGACCCTCCTTATGGCTCTAATTGGTGTATTTCCAGAGATGACAATACCCCATGGTCACTGTCACACGATAGTGACAGTTTTAAAGTATCAAACACATTTGGATAAGTTTCCTACTGCAGCCTTTATTGTCAGAAAAATACAATTTCTCATGCTCTAAATTGTTAAATGATCATAACCAGTTATAAAAAATACCCCTTTAGCAATGAAACATAATTCAGAGTAAAGCAGTACAAGTTCATGTCACGTTTTAACAGCTTGATAAAAGACATCAGGAACACTTAATAAATGTATTTACAGTCCATCTGAATGGATGTCCAGCATGCATGACAGGTACTGGTGGATTTCACCTCCGTTTGTAGAGATGCAGGATGTTGTTACATTGTGGGCAGGAATGCTGCACATCCTTGCAAGAATTCACACAGAAGGGGATACAACTGCAGGGCCAGCAGCTGATGTGAAGCATAGGATAAAAAGATACAGAATAATTATTGATCATGAGCACAATAATATTTTGGTCATTAAATATTTGATTCACCTGTTTGCTGAGTTGAGGGGGCTGGGGGTTAAATTCATACTTGAGCTTTAAGAGTTATTACTTTTATTTTCTAAATTAAGTGTTGATGCTATACCAGGGCTTTATAATTAAGCGCCTGCAAATCCGTGTTTATGTGTAATGACATATAAGTGCCTCTTGGGGGCAGTAGAATCATATGGGGATTTTTTTATTCAGTCACTCCTGAATTCTCTGGTGACGTAGTTTGACGCTGTAGCTTCTTGTTGAGAACGGAAACGCATTTACTGGCCAACAACCACACCCAATCAGCTGTACTTGCAATCTTGATAAGCTAAGGACTATAATCTTAAATGTAGTCTGCATAATTTACAGGAATATAAAAATAAACGACCTGGCCAGGATGTATTCCGCCTCTCTTCCGAAACGCTTGCTGGAGATAGGCACCAGCAACCCTCCCGAACCCAGTAGGGATAATGGTTGGATGGTTAAAAATGGAGTTTTGACTTAAGTATAAATTACCCAGAAAAACTTTCAATTTTTAATATTTTCTACAAACTGCCGATCAATTTGATCTTGGAAGTTCCAGATCTCGGGGTAATCAATGAGAAAATGAAATACATGAACTGTGAGAGGAAGCAGTGCAACCAGTCAACCAGCAGGAACCTAAAGCAGAATAGGCTGAAGTAAAAGTTCACTTTGTGGCAAAAAGAAAAATGTTTTTAAAGGTGGTGATGCTCAATATTTTAAAGTTTATTAATTAGAATATTGCTATTGTCCACATTGTATCCACGTTTATTTCAGGTTTTACCTTACAAGTAGTCAAATTTTTACAACTTTTACGTTTTATGACAGCTCAAACAGGCCCAGAATAATTAATTTCCTTGGACCATCATTAGTTTGTAAAGAACCCACCACCTGACATTCTGTGTATTTCTATGTGGTAATTTATACTCACAATAATAACAACAGCACTCTAAAAATGATCCAGGTGAGCATGCCCACTTTGTACTCAATTGAGGTCACAACATTGTTCTTGCAATGCGGACAGAGCATACTTCCAGCAACGTCAGTGGGCATATGTTGCACCAACAACACCGTGTTACCTGTCAAGCACACTTTGTTAAATCACACAGTCACACAGTATACTGTATATATTACGGATTGGACATCTTGTGACTATTATTGGACCCACATGCACCATTGCTATACATTAAGACAGTAACACTGATGGTCGGGGAGATGATACACTGCAAGCAATATAAAGCAAAATATCTCAAAAAGGGGTGAGGTGTTTTGCTATTTATTGTCAATATTGCCACAAGACGCAGTTTGTAGCCACAGGAAAACATCGACGGACAGAGCAGGGTTTAGCCACAGTGCCAATGAATTCCTTCATAGTTTTAAGTTTTCAAATGCTTTTTAAAAAAACAAATCTGCTGGGTCCTGGTGGCTGGATTATTCTGTCAATGTGTGTATTGTTGGATCCAAATGCAGCAGGCGTGGAACATTGAGTTGTGAGATATTTTTTTTTTATAAAAAGATGAACCAACTTGCAGAAAAATCTAAAAGGGCAAAGAGGAACACAGCCATAAAAATCTGGGGGAAAATGATAACAGCGAATAGATGGGAAAAATAACAGGAGAAGACAAGAGAATCCGGCAAAGAGTGACTGAGAATAGGGTGCTTAAATACTTGGGAGGTCAAATGCTGAACAAAAGACCTGGGCTGATGAGCTAAGCGGTTGTAGGTGCTAGGGGAGAGGGAGAGATAAAGTGCCACAGGTGACAAGGGAGAGTACCCAGGGGCTTGGGGATAACTATAACACTAAAGAATGACGAGACCAACGAAACATAATAAAATAGAACCACTAAGCAGGAACTGACCTGGAAATGGAAGAAAGGCAGAACTAAAAGACAAAACTAAGGAACACAAAAAAATGACAAAATCCCAAACAAAACTCAAACAACCCCAGATCCTAACAAAAACATATTTTTAAAAATCACAACATTGGTAATTTTTTTCAGCTTTAACTTAAGTCATATTTGATAAAAATCCGATAGGAGATAAGGGCAATATGGCCATTTTGTGACAGATTCATGGTCATCCCACATCATAACTGTATGATTTGGTTCACATGACTCAATGCAAAATAATATAGTCTGCGGGCGCATGTCACAACCAGTAGGTACTGTCCAATCCAGTAATATATTGCTAAGATCCATCACCAACTCTGAAACACTAACATACATATTTTAAACTTTAATCTAATTTTCAGTAACAAGAAACAAACCTGACAAACGATAGACTCACCTGACTGAAGAACCTGATTTTGCTGTTTTGTGGTAATATATTGCGCAAGTGGTTGCTGAGCTAGACATATAAAAACATTGAACTTGGAGCTAACTGAATGAAGTTTAAACTTGTCAAAAGATTACAGCACATACATATTTGAAGATACACAATAACTTAGGGAAAATTATCAGGCAGGTTAAACACTGAAGATGGATATGATGGTCTTACCAGGTTGGGGATATTGCTGAGCTCCAGGTTGGGGATATTGCTGAGGGTCTGGTTGGGGATATTGCTGAGCTCCAGGTTGGGGATATTGCTGAGGGTCTGGCTGGGAATGCTGCTGAGCTCCAGGTTGGGGATATTGCTGAGGGACTGGCTGTGCACTTTGGTGAGTAGAAGACTGAAGTTGTTGCTGACCAACACCCCGAGAATGTTCCTGATGAACAGATTTGGACATTGGCTGGCTTTCATAGTGAACATCATTCTGAGGAGCAGGCTGATCAACAGGATTAGGCTGACTGGTGAGCACACTGGGGTCCAAAGGCGGGCCAGGATATGGTGGTGCTGGGATATCTGGAATTTCTGAAGTATCTTCAGTATCTGGAGGAGGTCCGTTACCTTTTTCCATTTTATCTGTCAAAAAAGTGAAAAAAAAATATGACAGCAAAACATAAAATATCAAATATGTCCAGTGGTTCTTCTGATTCCTTTCATTGGAGAAGCAGAAGTAAACTGTGACACCAGGCTTGTTAAAAGCCAAAGATAAGAAGAGTGCTTGAATGGTCGAATGCATAAAAAGTTGTCTATCAGGTTGGGGCATTTAAAAGTAATGCTTGACTTCTTTCCAAAACAAAACTCATCGTGTACGTAACATGGCACTAGGTTACATTCACTCTGTAAGAGTTTCATCTGACAAAAATAGGCCATGAGATACCTATCTAAATTGGGCAGATAAAATTACTTGCTGTGTCATTTTAATGTATAAAATTGCTTTTTTGAGTCAGCAGCAATGCTACAACAAATGTTAGTAAATCATGTAGTGGTTTTATGTGGTAGAACAACAAAATGTAATGGAATGTGGTGTGACGTAAGGCAGCACAAATAAGTAGGAAAAAGACCTGGTTGTAAACTGTTTGTAGAATAAAATGGATCTCTCTCATAGAGAAATACGCCCTTTAAAGTCCTCGTTAAGAAACAGAAGGAATATGGTACATATTCTTCTCAGATCAGGCCATCCCAACAAACTGACACTATAAGTAGGAGACTACTGAAAGAGGCCACCAGGACTCCTTTGACAAAGCGGAAGAAGTAAAACACTTCAGCAGTCAAGATGCAACCAGTGCCTCGGGTTGGTTCTTCACCAGTCAAAGCTTTTTGGGAGTGTGGCAATGAGAAATCCCTTGTTGAGGAAAACTCACATCAAGACTCAAGGAGACTACAAGATCAAGTGAAAGGAGCACGTGAAGACCTGTAGAAGTAGAAGATAAGAAAATAAGTCCAGAAAAATATAGGGAAATCTTGGGGCACAATTTGTTTCTATCTGCAAGAGAACTAACTAGGACTTCGGAGAACTTTTTTTCTATTAAAGCAAGACAGCAACCTTGCATCCAGTTGAAGCTTTACAGAAATGGTTTGAAGACAACAAGGCAGATGTTCTGGAATGGCCCAGTCAAAGTCCCAATCCCATACATAAATTATGGCAGTACTATTGCTGTTGACTGTTGACAAACAGCAGCCTTTCCAATCTTTGTCACAGTGGACAGCCAGAATGTAATTTTTGGATTCCTGGGGTAAGAAGCAGGTGCTTTCCACTCAGCTTAACCAGTTGGACAGGTGAAATGCTGAGTCATCCATAGGCCCTAGCCGGATGCTTGTTAGCTGAGTCATTTTAACCATTGTTCTTTGGCAGCACAGCTATTCCTGGTCATTTCGATGACGTCAGCAAAAAGGGAACAATGTGTTTTGCACATGAAAATCTTGTCACAATCAGTAGAATCCAATCAGTCCTCATCACTCTTCAGCTGGACCAGAACCCATCAAACATTTAAAAAAATATTAATTTCGTTGTGTTGGGCATTGCCTTTCAAAACTATTCACACCCCTAGAAGCATTATGAAGATCGTAACCTTTATAGATTGTATTAAACAAATCAATACTGGGTAGTATTTAATTTTAAGGTGGAAGGAAAATGCATAATTTTAACTAATATTTGAGTAAACTTTTACTCTGGTGCACTCTTTTGTTTTCTTTTTTTCTTTGTTTTCTTTGTCTTTGATGTTTCCAGAGTTGGGCATGACAGCAACATTGATTACACTGGTTGTCCTCTGCATTTAATTAAAGGTTGCCATGTTTGGTTTGTAGAAAACACCAATTTATCAGCTTTTATTTGGAAGCCCCTCCTCATCTTAAGTCTGTTTTTTTCTACCACCTTGGGAAGTGAGTCTTTGTGTGGATAGGTCTCAATCAGACTTGCACTTCTGAACATTAAAATTCTACATCATTCTTCCTCGTAAAGCTTGTTCATTTTTCATGTTTTTCAAAATTACATTTTCACCATGTTATTTATTAAATTGTAAATGTCAAACTCTATGCCAGATTATATCCATAAACATTAGACGAGCTGTTTCAAGGGGAATGCAAACATTTACCATTAACGGCATCTGTGACTGTATTACAGATGCCGTTGAAGCAATTTAGAAGTTTGGGAGACCCAGCTTTTATTTTGGTAGTCCACTTCCACTACCAAAGTGGAAGTGGACAAGAGAACAAACAAGAGAATATGAATATTAGCTAGATACTTAGCTGTGAGCAAAAATATTTAGTTTGCACCTGAATGTTTGGTTTGTGAAGTAAATATTTATAAATGTTGGAACTGTTACATATGCATAACATAGTGAAAATATGTATTTGAAAAAATGGACCCCAATTTTTTTTATTGGACTAAATAACCTAAAATATTGCTGTTATTTTTTCAATGTGTAACTTTACAAACAACACGCTATAGGGTTGGAGATTTTGCCAAAAGTTGGATGTGATGCCATCCATCCATCCATTGTCTTACACTCTTGTCCCTTAGTGGGGTCAGGAGGTGCTGGTTCCTGTCTCCAGCTAACGTTTCAGGCGAGAGGCGAGGTCACCCTGGACAGGTCGCCAGTCTGTTGCAATTGGATGTAGTGTGCCATTTTTATTACGAAGTGAATGCAAAGGACGCGAGTGATTACACATAATGAAAAGGAAAGCGAGCCAAAACATCCCAAACAACCTTATGTTGCAGACCTTGTTTAACCTGTCCACCACCTATTTTATGAAAAACTTATGCACTGTTTTCAGACTGCTGCTGAATCCTCTCCACACTGCAAGGGTTTTTGTCCTTCAGAGTTCGTTCCATATACATCATAGGCATTTCTCTTTCACAATAATAAATACACATGTTCTAGCATTACACTTGTGGGAAGCATGCGCCTGCTTTAACATTGTGTTAAGGCGTGGCATGCAAAATTGTATACACAGGTGCATCTTAATGAATTACATTGTTATTGCAAAGGTAATTTGTCTCAGTACCTCAATTCACATTGTTACGCATAAAATTATGTTTTTAAAGCTTTATTTGTGGTCATTATGATGTTTTTCTGCTTACAGTGTATGAAAACATAAAAAACTAAGAATATAACATCAAACAAATAAAAACATTTACAGACATGAGAGCTTATGCTCAAAAGCTGTTCAAAGATTAATTTCAAAAGTTACCTTTAATCTGTATGTCGTAAAAAATATTAATAGAAAAGTTTTCCAGATACGACTGAGAATTTTTTACTTATTGTTAAAACCTGGGATTAAGTGAGAAATACACAGTATTATTGGTGTATTTTTACTACTAGAGCATTTTATGGTCATGTCTTCTCATAATCTGTATTTTCTAGGTTTTCTCACCTTTGGATGGATTTGCTGAATGTCTTGAAAGATGGTCAGGAGGAGTCACTGCAACCAAAACGTCCTATTTATCTGACGCTGAGACACAGTTAAGGTGAAACACTCTCTGTAGAGGTGTGCCAACTAAAAGGTGGTGCAACATAACTGGCATGCAGAAGTAGGTGTAGCTTCTATAAAAATAACTTCAACAAACACCCTGTGGCCAAGTGCAGATTTGTAAAGAGAAATGTAGACTGACTTTTAGTTTACTTTTTGCTTTTGTTGGCAATTTGTATGGGGAGAAACAATGTTGATTAAAATGTTTAAAATGCCAAAATAGTTAGACACATTTTAACCTTGTTACAAACAGGATAAGGAGACAAAAATCAATACAATACAATTTATTTAAAGACATTTACACTTAATCAGGCTTCCTACATATTATTTAAGGATTAGGGCAATGAGGATAGGAATGAATTAGAAAACACAACTAAAAATGTAGATAAAGTTCTCACTATTAGAGTTTAGATCAAGCCTTCAAAAATTCAGCATGGTCCGAGCCCAAGCCCAAAGTACACCCTACATATTATTCCAAAGTCAGACTTCTAACCAGCAGTATAACTTGTTTTCCCTTTTGTTTAACGACTTCCAACTCTGTTTTGTTGGTCTGTTTGTGATTGATAGGAGCTGAGCAGGTGGAGACACAAGCACAGCGGAAAAACAGTGTGCTGTGCTTATACACCTTTCCTCTGCTTTCTATGTAAAATGACTAAACCACACCATTAAAAGCCAAGCCGGACCCAAATCTGGCTTAGGGAATAATCTCGCCCCAAGAACTCCTGAGTTTCAGGTTGAGGTCGGATGGGACTGGAGCTGTAAATCTAATAGGTCCTTCCACTGTCAAAGACAGAACAGTTTTCTTCCTTTACCATCTTGGGGTTGTGAGAGTGTGAACCACCAACACAAAAAGGCACAAAAGCTACATTCGCGTTCACTTTCGTAAATGCTGATAAACAGCCTATTTTAGTTTAAAGGAAGTTTTCAAGTAAACATAGCCTTCCTGTCCAATGTTTTTTTTATAACTGCTCTACTTACTGAGTTATGATCCACCAGTAAAATGTGAGCATCTGTAATTTCTTTTCCTGGTCCTGAGATTTTGATTGCTGATTGTTGGAGGTGACCCTACCATAGTAGTGCGGAGACAGTAGTGCAGAAGGTGTTTCAGGAGGTTTTTGTCTGTGCTGACTGTTTGTTGCCATGCAGCAGTTGACAGCTTTAGTCCCGGGCTTTGATGTAGAAGATGAATATTAACAGACTGAAAGCATATTTGTGTTTTGGCTCAGTTTATGGCTTGACAGTAGCAATAATGTTTGCAAATATACTACATCATTATTTTTGCTAGCTAATGTGGGCTCAGTGCTATCCCTTTTAACTGTAGGTATAATACAACTTCCCACGTTTTATTGGTCACTTAGTGGTCACTAAGCTTTCTTTTAAGTAAAATAAAAGCTTTTATTTAGTGTTCTTTTCAATATATTCATTTTCAGAGAACCCACTTGTTCAGAACGCAGAGAATGGATGTAATACTTGAATCTGGCCACTTGATGGAGACACTCAGCCATATTGTACAGTTTTAGATGTCTCAGAAAACAATCCCACTATTCATTTTCACTTGTTTTTTGTTGTTGTTTTTTTTTACTTTAAAACGTTGCTGACATGATTTTTAACATGATGTTATGCTAAATATCGAAAAAATAAAATAACAGGCTGGCACTATTGAAGCAAAAGCTCTATACTGACCATCAATGGCAATATAATCTAGTAATCTGTTTCAACCTGAACAGATGCATCAGTTTTACATCTTCAGTTAATCAGAGTAACCCTGACTCCTTCCAGATACACTGTATTTTGTATTTACTTATGAGATGATAAACAATATTATCTTTAAACAACAACGAAGGAAGAGTCTTGAATTAACCTGACAAAGACAGAGCCTATTTTTACACTATAAGGGGTGATATGTCAGCCACAAGATGTAAATATATTTACCAATGACAAACTGATCAAAACACAAAAATAAGAACTTTCAGGAATTTCAGGAGTGTTATTTCTATGACAGCATCAATTCTTGCAGTCTTTGTAGTTTTACAGTGCAGTTCCCCACTAGGCTCAAAAAGAAGTTTGCACAGTGCAAGAAGACCTCAATGAACAGAGACAAATTGAACATTTCAGATATTTTGAAGAATATTTTTGCAGATATTATGTTTTGATTCATTATTCATTACAACAATAATCAAATGTTGGACGATTTAAAGTAATAGAAATCTACTTTTGCAAACAGAACCACATCCTCACGTCAACGGTTAGTATCCAAGTTAATCATTGAGTAATAATTAAATTAGAGTAATAATTGTTAAGGAAATGGTAGCAGAACAAGATATAGTCTAATGCTGGATGATTACAGAAGGATTTTAAAATATTAACGTGTTAATAAAAATGTAGAATTATGTTGACCTTCATCAAAATGTGTTTTAAACACTTTTACAATAAAACATTAACTAATGTTTCAAAAAGTTGTTGTATATTCTTTATATGTAAAGGTAATTAAAAGCAACTTGGATGAGTAAAGCTTTTCTTTAGGACACAATGAGGAAAGATCTTAAGTTAAAAATGTCGAAAAATAACCCATTAACAATGAGACACCATAAAGAGTAAAATATCAATAGTTTGTTTAAAGATTTCAGGGAAACATAATAAACGTATTTATTTTCCAATCCACCTTTCTTGGAAGTTCAGCAAACATTTCAGTAGCTGCAGTTGCATGTGAATCAGTGCGGTTCACATGCGACGGTAGACATGCAGAACGTTGTTGCACTGTGGGCAGGAATGCTGCACATCCTTGCAAGAATTCACAAAGAACGGGATCAAACAGCAAGGCCAACACCTGGACAAGGAAAATTATAAAAAAAGACAGAACAATAATAGTAAGACCACTCAACTCATAAAAAATTTACTTTTTTGAAAGTGTGCAGTCTATCTGTATTCTCCATTCTCATGTAGTGCAAAAATCGGATAACAATCTATTATTTAATCTTTCAATTTGATTTAATAAAATATATAAAAAAGCTATTGTATTTTAAACAAAACAGCAACTGCCGGAATGTACATGGACCGGAGGCGTAAAGGAAAGTGCTAAACAAACACGGAGTGAATCCAGGGGCGGAAATTAAAAAATTTATCTACCAGCCATAGCCGCCGGTTTGCTAGCAATGAATCCTTCAATACTTCAACTTTTTACTCACCCAATAAAAAAGAGTACTCCAACAATGATCCAAGTGAGCAAGCCCAATTTGTATTCGGTTGTGCTCACAACGGTGGTCTTACAGTGTGGACACAACATGTTTCCAGGAGCCTCTGTTGGTCTCGCTTGCACCACCACAGGGTTTGCTGTCAATAACACTTTGTTAAAAACAGGCCACTAACTCGTGTGCTCTACTATACATTCTTAAACTCTAGACTCATCTTCAATAAAAAGGCACAAACTGAGAAAGTAACTCACTAGGTTGAGCGCTCTGATTTTGCTGTACAATTTGTTGTTGAGCTAGAAGCATAAAACATTAAACTTGGAGTTAACTGAATGAAGCATAAACTGGTCAAGATTTCAGCACATGTAGGAAAAGAGACAATGATTACATGAAAAGGGGTGAAATTATATTGAAATGCAGAATAAATAACACTGAAGATGACCTCTGATTCTTACCAATCTGGAAATTTTGCTGAGGAGCAGGTTGTTGATACTGCTGAACAACAGACTGGGGATATTGCTGATTAACAGGTTGCACATACTGCTGAGCAACAGGCTGGGGATATTGCTGGTTGGCAGGTTGCTGAAACTGCTGAGCAACAGGCTGGGGATATTGCTGGTTGGCAGGTTGCTGAAACTGCTGAGCATGAGGCTGGGTCACAGGCTGATCAACAGGTGTAGGTTGCTTGATGACCGCACTGGAGTCCAAAGGCGGACCAGGATATGGCGGCGCTGGAGTATCTGAGATGTCTTGAGGAGGCCCTCCTCCTTTTTCCATTTTATCTGTCAAAAATGTAAATAAAAAAATAAATAAAATAACATGATATTACAGCTGCAAAATATCAAATGTCTCCATTCGTTATTCTGATGACTTTCAGAGGCGAACCAAAATGTGACACTAAGCTGGCCAAGTGCCAAAGATAAGAAGAAGGAAGAAAAGACAGCATGAAAAGTTTTCTGTCAGATTAAAACATTTAAAAGTAGTGAAAAAGTAAATAAACACCCTCCGATCAAACTTTTGAGACAGGTCACCTTTGACCTATGACATCTGATATCTTGTAACCAGGTGTCTAAAAAGCCAGACACAATATTCAGAAATCTCCTTTGTGCCAAGGTTTAAACAGGATTTTTTAAAATAAAAATACATTCATAAAATACATGTGCAGTCATTTCACTCTTTCGACTTTCAGGTTGTTTAGTTGGGTTTTGTTTGTTTCTGTGTTTCTTAGTTCCTCTATTCTTATATAGATCAGGTATGTCTTGTTTGACCTTGGTTCAGTCCTTAACTAGTTATTTCAGTTTCATCACTATTCTGTGTTATTTCTTATAACACTGAAACACTTGTGAGTTTATTTATCTTATTGTTACTCTAAAATATGTCACTTCATATTTTGAACATCAAACATCAAACAACACACCTCCTTCCCGTACTTTTCACAGTTCAATTACTGGAGAGGATTTTACAGTCATGGTTAAACGTCAGTGTCGAGCATCAAGTGATGGACATTTACGTCAAAACGTGACAAACCTGTTTTCTAAATTCCTGCATCTAAGCACAAAGGAAGAATTAAATGGCAGACAAATGCACGATGTATTTAATCAAATTTTAAAATTTTACTTGTTCTGACTTTTTATTTTTATGTTATTTTTTGTCAAGGTTCAAGCAGCTCCAAAAATAGGCTCGACATAAGTCATTATATATCTGGGAATCCTGATTGTTTTACTGTTGCTGCCCTCAGTTCACATTGTGAGTCTTTTTCTACTGATATAAAAGCAAACCAGATACAGCATTTGAAGCATGCTGAAGGTCAGCAAGCAGAAGACCCTCAGAGTCGATGTAGTAATGGTGAGTTAACTGTCAAAGTATTGGTGGAAGATTTGACTGAAACAAATCTTGTCCTCAAGAAAGCATGAAAGAGTAGGAGGGTCAGTGCTGATTCAACAACAAGGAAGCGACTGAACAAAAGTAGTGTTGTTTTGCTCACGAGTACAAATTCTGGAAAGGAAGCGATGTTAGGGGTTATCTTTGGCTCTGACTCAGAAAAGATGCATGAGGCATTTATATGAGGTCCAAAGGCATCCATTGAAACACCTTGAGGGAAGGTGAAAAAGCATTATTGTTATTATATTATATACATTATTATTATTAATCGAAATGTTTCTTTGACACTTCTATTTAATTGTTTCCATGCTTTCGTTGTGCTGTTCTTAAACTTGTGGAGATATAAAAACAACAACAAAAAAACCCTGCAGATATCTATTTAAGCATGTTTAACATTGTCTGGCACATTAGAGGTGGATTCACAACGTGAGTGAATAGAAAACTTGCAGCAATGAGCGTGACAGGGAGAAGAAAGAAGGCCAACCAGATTTTTACGACAAAGACAGGAATGTATTTGAAACCGAAAGAAAAGTGAAAGAGGAGAATAAAAGGGCAGATAATTTTACAGGTGTGGATTTACTGACTCCATAGACAAATGAGAAGCGTAATGGTGACCATTTTTCTAAAATGTGTCGTACCTAAAGGGACATAAGGACCAAATGTAAATGTGCTTGAAGAAGATGAGTATGTATTCATTGTGAAAGACAACGATATAATGAGCTGACATTTTCTGTGGGAGAAGTTGAGCTGAAAATGCTAATTGATTCTGGTTGTACAAGTAATGTAATTTGGTAAAATATAAGGGAAAAACTGAAAGCTCAAAAGGTAGTGCCATTCATATATACACAAAGAGTGGAGGAACTTGTATCCATATTCCTCAACACATTATCTGTTAATGGCCATTTAAATGTTAAGTCTAGATTGGTGAAAGGATGGAAAATCTTGAGTTTTTTGTCATCGAAGCCAGAGAGTCAAACAGAGTAGGTACACTAACTTATTTTGTTAAAGAAGCTCCAACCAAAATTATAGAGAACGTTCAATGCTGGGAAGCCACTGCACAGCAGAAGATGATTCTGTGTGACAGACTTTTTTGCTAAATGGTTCAAATAAAAATTGTGTATATAAATAATGCTTGTGGTGTCACCAAAATCAAGTTATGGCCTCTGTTTCTCTCCACTGAAATTCATGGTTTACAGACGTCTCCGAGACAAAGGCTCACAAGAAAGAAGCTCACATTCTTGTTGGTAAAATGGACAAGCTTTTGTCTTCACACGTTCCTGTGCTTTGCCTACTTGCTAAGCAGGTTTGTGGAGAAACTTCACAAGATGTTTTCTCAAAAAAAAAAAAAAAGAATAAATGGATTGGAGAGTGCCAGTCACATTTTCACTCATTATAGTGGCATTTAGCAACCAAAAATAATTTTGGTAATTCTAACTGACCTAAAACAATGAAAGTTTGGTCAGTTCTCTCGCTCAAGTCGCCCCAGGATCTTCAACCAAGGCAGAAAAATGAAAGTGAAAGAGCCATTTTTTGAAGGTGAGTACAACAATATTTAACATGAAACACATTCATCCTTTCATTAGTTTCAGTATGCAATCTGTCATTTCTCACACATGCTTCTTGGAGCACTTCTGGGGTTCGCAGCTGCACAGAACTGCTGGCAGTGTAAATAGTTGTGATGCCTTGGAACAGAGATGCATGCAGAGTAAATCCAGGTTTAGATGTTCTGATTTTGCAGAAGAGTGTTGTGTTCAAGAAGCAGGGTTACAATTATGCAACTGGAACGACCACCTGGCTGTTGCACGTCCACAACCTCAGCATCTCACCTCTAAAGCATCTGTTTTACCAGAAATATCCTGAAATTACACTCTGACTCTCTATTGTGAAAGAGTTAAAGCTGCTGCCAACATGTAAAACAATAAGTCAGTTTCATTCCAGTGTGGTTGTTGATGATACTAATAATAACAAGGAATGCAGAGAAGAAAAACAATCCAAAGCAGCCTAAGACCATGGAGCTTGTTGAACCTGTCATTCTACTTTTATAAAAAAAATAAGACCTCCGGCTTATGCATTGTGATCTGCTGGAAATCTACTGCAAATGCTTCTCCAAACTGAAAAGATTTTTTGCCACATAGAATTAGTACATTTGTGGAGCAAAGTCACGGCCATTGCTCTTTCAAAATGGCATAAAATGACTGAGACACATATGCCAGCATTACAGTTGTAAGAAACATATAATTGCTTTTACTTTATGTTAAGTGATGACATGCAAAACTGCATTTACAGATGCATCTCAATGAATTAGAATGTCATATAAAAGTTTAATTGTTTCAGTATTTCTATTCAAGGGAAACTGTTACACACAATAAGTAGGTATAAAACTTGTTTAAAGATGGTTATCTTCAAAGATACTTTTAATTTGACAAATAAATCTCATCGGAATATATATTCTAATTTACTGAGATGTATCTGTATTTATAATAAATACTTAATAGAAAGATACTAGAGGTATTTTTAAATTAAGAAGGCAAAACACAAGATTATTGAGGTATATTAATGACACAACATTTGCTTTAATTCTTAATCGGTATATTTTATATTTTCTCACCTACAGATGGATTCGTTGAATGTCTTGAAAAGTAGTAAGGAGGAGGCACGACGACCAGAGCGACTTATTTATCTGTCAGTAGGTAATGAATAAATGTGAAACAGACTGTTTCACATTTCACATTTTTCACATTTTGCTCCACCTCCACCCCTGTGCAGGTGGAGCAAAATAGCAGGTCGGGAGAAGTAGGTGGGAAACATAACTTCATTAAAAACTTTAATCTATCTCCAGCTATCGTTTCAGCCGAGAGGCGGGGGTCACCCTGGACAGGTCACCAGTCTGTCGCAGAACAAACACAGAGACACACAAGACAAACAAACATGCACACACACACTCCCACCTAGGGACAATTTGGAGAGGCCAATTAACCTGACAGTCATGTTTTTGGACTGTGGGAGGAAACCGGAGTACCCGGAGAGAACCCACACATGCACAGGGAGAATCGAACCCAGAACCTTCTTGCTGCAAGGCAACAGCTCTACCAGCTGCCCCACTGCACAGCCCCCAAAGTAAACAATACTTTAAACTGATACCAGTTGGTATTTCAGCAATACACCCAGCAGCCTGGGTATATTGCTGATCAACAGGTTGCTGATACTGCTGAGCATAAGGCTGGGGCATCACACTGGAGTCCAGACTTGGACCAGGATAGGGCGGCGCTGAAATTTCTGGAGCAGTTGCATTTTTCCTGTCAAAAATGTAAAAAACATTTCATGATAGCAAAGCTGTAAAATATCAAATGTCTCCATCAGTTCTTCTGATGCCTTTCAGGGAGGAACTAAAATGTGACACCAAGATTGTCAAGTGCCAAAGATAAGAGGGAAGAAAAGAATGAACGAAAAGTTGTCTGTCAGGTTGGAACATTTAAAAGTTATGCTTGACTTCTTCCCTGAAAAATACTCATTGCATACATAATGCAGCATTTATACTTACTCTGTAAGAGGATGATCCAACAAAAACATATATATATATATATATATATATATATATATATATATATATACCCAGTATATATATATATATATATATAACACTATATATATGTATATATATACTGTATATGCACCAACCCATTTTACATCAGTATATATATATATATATATATATATATATATATATATAAATATATATACAAATATATATGTACACGGATTCTATGTTATATCCTGAGGAAATGTACAATGGTGTAAACAGTTTTAGAGCTACTAAGATTAAACCAGCATCTTGTCAGCATGCCACTATCTTGCCTCTCAAACTGGTTCATCACAGAAAACATCTTGTTTTACCCAAAGTATGTGCATTGTTATAAGGGTTACTGGTAACAAAAAGGAATGCGGCCGAAATGAAACCACATAGCCAAAGATTTTTGTCCACGTAAAAAGAAGTGACCTCCTGTTTAAACATTGCCATCTGTTTACAGACTGCTCCCAATACTAAAACAAGCTTTTGTTTGCCACATTGAATTGGTTCCAGAGCTACAATATGGCCGTTGCTCTTTGACACCTAAAAAGACTCACACACATATTGGCCTTCAGATGTTTTAATATTTCTGCATGTTGTTCTTTCCTTATGAAGCTATTTGTTCCTCCTGCATTAAAACAACTCCACAGCATGACACTGCCACCACCATACTTTCTGATGTTTTGAGGCATAAAAGCACCAAAGCAGTATTCTTATACAATAAAGCAAATTTACAATTCCAGTCAGTCACTAAAAAAAATGTCCTTATTTACAAAATAAACATACCTTGTGCCTCTATCAACAGGGCCCCTAATAACAAGATACATTTTATTAACTCTGTTGCAACTTGTCTTCAGTTCTGTTGTTAAGCTGCTGTTCTATGATATAAACAAAGGAAGCTGTCTTATCAAAATAAAAGCATCAAGTTAAAAAAATGGAAGTCAATCATATATTATACAAAATAAAATGACGTAAATGCAATAAGTGCTAACAAATAATACAACAAATAGTTACAACATTCATGTTGTAATGCATTTTTACAGGCTGACCTATAGGCTGGTAATGTCTCATTTCTTTGTCACAGAAAGATTGAGGTAAGATTAGAGTAGGGAAGTAAATATAGCTGTTTAGAGATTGATTTTTGACTTATGTTGTGTATATTTAATTAAATGAAGTGTATTACCATTATTATTATTATTATCATTATAGACACTATACACTACCTGCATTGACAGCCGGTAGATCTTTATAGATCACTTTATAGATCACTTTATAGATAACATGTAATGAATGAATTTATAAGATATAATTACACCGTCAAAGAAATATTGAACATTTTCAATGTGCAATACATTCATAGTTTTTGAGTTGTACTTGTGTTTCTGTTATAAAACAAGGTCCTTCAAATGATTCTGATGGGCAATGTCTGTAACCCTGGTTTAATTTAACTTTAAACTGAAAAACTTTCTTCTTTCGTTTTCAAGGTTGCAGCCTTCTTTCCTCTTTTCTATAACTAAACTGAAATCTCAGGGAAACACAAGTAAAGCTCACATAACAATTTTTAATTCAACTGAACTTGCCATGTGTGTTAGTCTGTTTTAAGAAACAAGTAGTGATGGGCAAATGAAGCCTCATGCAGCAATGAAGCTTTCCAACCCTTTGCTTTGCATTACTCGATTATTCATCATCACTCGTGACATCTGCTGGTGAAACTGTAACAGCCTTGTCACTCAGCTGGATCATACTTCCAAAAAGTAGGAAATGCAATATTGTCACAAAGTTTTCATCAAACTCATGTTTAGTACCTGGTGAATCAGTGAAATCATATTTAATTGTCATATGTTTTAATTGTTAAAATGATTTATAGGCTGGTATATGTGAACGTCAGCGGTTGTGTTGGATTTTCTATGTCATAGACTGATTTAGAGTCTTGGGGGTGCAGAGCCTGTTGGCTCATTCTTTTTCTTGGATTAATTGGCTCTGATCCCTTATATTTAGCAGAATTTTAGTCTTGCAACAGCATTAATCTGTTTCTCCTCTGCAAAACTGATATATCTTTGCTGATCAAACTACGAATAATAGTGGAAATTTAAAGAAGGTGAGAAAGGGGTTAAATATTTTTATTTAAGAAGAATTTTCATGTGAACAATCATCTCAAAGTTTTCCCAGATATCAGAGATTTTCCTCTTGTTGGCTCCATTTCAGACAATCAATCAAGTTCATTTCTGTAGCACGTTTCAGCAACAATGCAGTTCAAAGAGATTTACATCATAAAATCACAAAAATATAAAGTCATAAAAAAGCAACATAATCAACAACTGAGAAAACTAGTAACAAAACATTACATTTTGATGAGTGCCATCATCAATACAGATCAAATATGTTGGTTAATGTTCATTTTATTTTGGCAACTCACAACTTAATTTAAAGAGGGTTTAAACTTGACCCGACAAAAATGGGTGAGTACTGTAAATGAAAGTACTGAGTACTGTCAGGCACAATCCAAACTATACTTACTATAATAAAGCTTTTTATTATTTTCATTAAAGTAAAAAAAAAAAAAAAACAGCTGTTGAAAAATGTGTTTTAAACATAACAAAAATAGAAAAATCCCCAAAACTTTCTGTAAAAAGAAAGTAAAAACAATCAACCACAGACATGAAGGTCGTTGGAGGCAACATTTCATATAATATTTTGCGTCACATTTGTTAATGTAAATAAAGTATTGCATGCTCAGCAGATGAAAAAATATACACACAATACTTTCAGCAAATTTAATGCTTAAAAAACAAGCCAAAAAGCTTCATGGGGCCTCATAAAAGTTCACATAAAATGCAGTCTTCTTGTTTATTAATCTTGAGTTCTTAATTTTCTCCAATTTGCTGACATAATTGACTTCACATAGTTCTTCTGCACTTCCATGCTTTCATCCACTCAAGTTGATTAAACATTCTTCAGACAACACTCTGGTTTATTTTTTGTTACCTGTAACTTTTAATTTCAACTGTGCTTGACGTGTTGTTACCATTGTTCCCTGGAGGAGATCCAAGAAGGCCCATATCTTCATAATTAAACAGCTCTACTGGACAGCCAGGAGAGGAATGCATTGCTTTAAGCTTTTCCTTCATATGTAATTCCTAGATTATAACTGTTGTGCAATATTTTACAGGCAACAAGAAGCGCATCAGATCTGGTGGAGAAGGACTGAGGGCTGCAAAATTATTCATACCTTTAGGTGTAAAGTGATCTTTTAATTCTTCTTACTGGAAGTGATAGACAAAAATAGCTATCACTCCCTAGATTATCTCACAGATAATCTGGGGAGGGAGCTAAAAATTAGACTGATAGCAAAAAAGCCTTCCTACCTCCAATGCTTGTATCTTATAATCAGATGTTGTTACAAATACCAGTGGAGACATGCAGGACGCTGCTCAGCAATCACAAGAACTTAATTGCTGTACAGCCAATGAAGATTTTGTTTCGCTATCTTTTGCTGTGTTACACTAGCAGCTTGTTGACTGTCCACTGCCACTCAACCCATGTGGATTATCGAAAACAGTAACAAGCTTCTTTGAGGCGGCAGCTATTCCAAACTAAATAGTAGTTTCCTCCTAATTAGCCTTCAATTAAAAAAATAACTAATTTGGTTAGCACATATATCAAAACATGACACGCTTTTTTAATAAACTGCAATATTTTTGTAAGCTATTACATGGCAAAAAAAAAGCAAAACACAAAATCTAGAGAATTTCATCTTGAAACCAAAAACTAACAGCAATTAAAGGGGAGATGAAGTGAAAAGGGAATCTAACCTCAGATGAAGTCCTGAGGGACCAAATATTTAATCTTTGAAGCTGCTAATATGACAAGACCAGCCATGTTTGGAAAAAACCTCCGTGCTCCAGAAGATGGGAAGGCAATTACCAGGCTTCAACCCCGTCCCTGTCGCCCGCACGGTGTGCTAACCTTTCATGTCCAAATGTCGTACTTTGAACGATCTTGACAGGAGATCCAAACAAAACAAAACTTTTTTTTCTTTCAGATTAAAAAACCCCCCAGGAATTCCCAAAAGACAGAAGAGTTCTTGATGAAATAATTAAAAAACTTAACAGGAGGAGTCGATCTTCATCTTATGTGCCTCTTCAAAACACAGATTGCTACTTAATGTCAGAAAAATCTGCTCAAACATTAAATTATTGCTAGCAGTGTTTATTTTTAGTGGCTGTATGTACACCTCAGCAGGTTTCATCCAGCCCATTGTTGACACTTCCAACTGGGAATATCCCAACACACAGCTGAGTGGAGGTCAGCCCTCAGATGGACTGGCGGTCTCCATCTGATTGCAATGACCTCTTAATGTCCTGTTGCCAGACAGGCTCTATGTAGATTATTTCTTTCTCCTGCTGTAACAGTCATTGAGCTTGTGTGGCTGGTGAAAGTTAACCAGAAATATTTAATTTATTCTAAGTTAACAAACAACAGCACTTGTATTTGGATGGGTTGGCTTGGATAGCATTTATTCCCGAATAAAATTACCATTTGAAAACTGTTTTTTATTTTTGCTCAGGTTATTTTTGTCTGATGTTGAAACATGAAACATGTAAGTGTGACAAAGCGACAGAAACAAAAGAAATCTGTAAAGGGGTAATACTCTTTCACAGTATTGTCTGGTTCTTTTCCACACTATGGAAAAGCAGATTTTCTAGGTGAAAGTTAAAGGAAGGTGGCTCTCACTACAGTGGAGTCACATATAAACAGAGAGATGTGTGGGCCTAGCACACATCCCTGAGGGCTACCCGTGTTTACAGTGAGAGTTAAGGAGGTGTGCCACTCCGAGTGTTGCGGCCAAGCTGATCTGAAGTCTGTAACTCGTTTATTGCCGAGCTTAAATCTTCCAAATAACACCCTGACATACATAACAGCTCGGTTCGGTGTGCGAGTGCAACGGGAAGCTTTGTGGAAATGTGGAAGTACTTACGACGTAATCGACAAATCAATGCCGTCTTCAAGTCCTTTTGTGTTCCTCTCCACAGACGGGACGGATTTGTTGCGTTTTGGGTGATTGCTGTTTTTGTGTGACGCATCATCGCTCTGCATGAACACGACTGCCAACTGAGAAACTGGAGACAAAATAAGTAAAACAAGTAAAAAGCAAACGACTGCAAAAAGATAAAGCACGATGACTGGCAAAGCTTTGAAAGGACCAAGGGCTGTAGAAATGGAATAGATGCTGCGGATGTGTGTGACGGATGGCTGAGCAAAGCCTCTTTGATAAACTGACTCAACAGAGAGTAAACACAGAAGTAATAATCTGGAGCGAGAGGCTCCAAACAATCCAATACATTTCTGTTCTGCCCATGCAATAATGCCAGAAATGTCATTTAGTGTCTCCCTTGCTGTTGCCTCGCTTGAAGCTCATATGTACTTCATTATCTTTTACATATCTCTGTGTAACTCAAAGAGAGATGCAAAGAGCGATTTGTTGTGTTGTCTTCTTTTTGCTGCCTTCCTTTTCTTCACATGAACACTCTTCGGAGCACAAATGCTCACAAAAGTGCAATCTATACTTCCATGACAACTGAGAAACGGCCCACTCTTGAGAAAACAGTTTGATTGAAGCAGGCGCTCTCAAACAGCAGCTTGATGAACAGCAGAAAGATCGAACTTATCGCATGTCTGTTTCTGTCATTTTTCGTGGTCAGGAAATTATTCAAGAAGTGCTCAAAAGTGAACCATGAAGTGAAGAATCAATTATAACACGCTCTTATTTTGTAAAGGTTTCTAACCTTTACAAAATAGTTCAATGCAGTTCAATGCACATGACTCTGTGGAGTGAAATTAAACAATAAAGTCTTTGCTAAGGCTTGAGAAATATCTGAAAATATAACTCTAAAAACATTTGTTTTTCTCTTCTAGCCTTAATGTCATAAGACATTAAGGCTTGTGAACGGCAGCTTCACAAGCTGTTCATCAATATAAGCTGAGGGCTTGTATTGATGCCTTAATGTCTTAACGCTTAATGTAAGGCTGAACATTAAGCGTTAGGTTTCTGTCAGTGAAACTTAACGCATAAAAGCGCCTTAGCTGAACTCTATTCATCCTTATTATTTTCTCTGCCAAAGGTCTGCTGCCTCAGTGGAGTGATCAACCGTCCTTTAAATCTCTAGGCAGTCGACAATCGAAACAAAAAGTGACTCATTTCAAGGTCTGATTCAAATAAGGAAACCTGTCTGAAATTGAGTGAAAAATTGCTTCTTGACTGGCATGTCTTAAATGCTGTTAAAATTACAGAGAAGAGACGAGGACATTGAGTGGGTGGGCATTGACAGCTGCAACTTGCAGCTCATGACAGATATTTATCTGAACTGAAAGGCAAGAGTTCGTGTGAGGAGCGTCAGTGAAACTCAGCTGAGATATCTGCTACTTTGTAGTTTGCTGAGGGCTTGTATTGATGTTCAAACTTTACATTACGAACCACATTTCCTGCTTTTGGATGATGTCAAACTTCAAATATGTTACTGCCCTTGTTATGCAAAGGGTGAACATTTTTGAAACAATTATTTGTGAGACATAATGTCTGTTTAACAAAGCCAGTTGTTTTCTAAGAACAAAACTTTCTGATCAAGTGATTATGTTGCTAAATTTTACACGTCCTTTATGAAAATTTAAACTCTGCCTGAGGTTGTTTCTCGTTAGTTTTAAGCACAGAGGTAAGCATGGCCATCAAATACCACATTGAATGATTTTTCTACATAGTTATTCATTCGTTTGGTAAAAAGTTCCTCTGATGGACAGAAACAAGATGAAGGCTGTTGCCCACTTGCAGTGTTTCTATTCTCCTCACAGCTGTGAGTTTGAGATAATAAAATGCAGGCTGGGAAATATAATAATAATTATTTCTTCCCAGCATTCAAATTACACCTGATCATGTTCACTTTCATGTTGTGTTAGTGATATTGGATAAAATATTAAAATTTGCAAATGCAACATTACCCCTGCATGACAGCTTAAACTGGCAGTCATGTTGAAGATATGCTTTCTTTTCAGAGGCCATTTTGGAGAAATAATACTTTGACAATTCTGAGTGTTTTTTTGTGTTTTTTCCCCCTCTGTGTTCATATTTTGATTATTTACTTGTTTATCTAATTAAGCTAGATATTGCCTTCCATTCCTGCATATTTAGGTCCCTTGATTGTTCTTGCTTTGTGTTCTTCGTGCATTTTTGAGTATGTTATTAGAGGTGAGCGTTTTTCCCTCTGGCCATTGTTTACTTCTTCCTCAGTTTCATTCATGTTCATGTTAACCTGGTAACCTGTTGTCCCTCTGCTCTTCCTTCACCGCTGCAGCCAGTTCCAACCAGCCACCTGTTTCTTATCCAGTAATCAGGACTCCCAGTATTTAAGCTCCTCTCCTTTTCTTACACTAACTCTGTTATGTTGATTTTAATTGACCTTCATATTCACTCTTCTTCCAATCTGACTAAGCTTGAGAC
Organism: Phalloptychus januarius; assembly: GCA_902982915.1. Classification (NCBI taxonomy): domain Eukaryota; kingdom Metazoa; phylum Chordata; class Actinopteri; order Cyprinodontiformes; family Poeciliidae; genus Phalloptychus; species Phalloptychus januarius. Next base: position 942,740 of record CADWAE010000251.1, on the reverse strand, counting down.
ATTTTGAGGGGAATATTGGGCAACAATCTATTGTTAGATGTGCAAAACTAGTAGAGACATTCCTTATATACTTGGGAGTTATGGTATAACAAAACATCGACTCACAAATAGATACTACATTTTCTGTTTTTAATCTAAAAGTATCTTTCAATTCTGTTTTTTCCCTTTATTTTAAAAATGACGCACTACTTTATGTCACTAAATAAAAGTTTGTAATCTGACCAAATGAAAAAGAACCATAGTAGTTGATACAAGATGGCATAGTCCTTCTGATTAAAGCAGAAAGAAAATTGAACTTCATCGCAGAGTCTCTCTGAATCCCCCTCTTTCGCTTTCTCCCTCTGATCACATCCTGCGAAGGAGAAGGAGAAAAGCTTTGAGCTCAAAGTTAAATGAGAAGCGGACCTGCAGCTCAGCACCACGGACAGCGAACCGTGCCGTCATTTTCTGTCCATTCTGGTCAAGCGGTGGGAAAATCCTAAGAGTGTGTGGAAGATAAAGAGGCTTTTTCTTGGACTTATGAAGAATTTTAGATTTTTAAAGAATTTATTCATTTATTTTTACCTCTATTCAAAGTAAGACGAACCCTGACTTTGTACATTTTACTCGATGCGCGCTAAATGTCTCTAAATTCCTGAAATATCATATTCCTCCATTATCAGAAAAACGGAGTAGCTTTAGCAAAGGTTCATAATTTATTCTGCGAAACTCCTATTGCATAATCTAGATATATAAATGTAAGCAGATGCGCTGTGCGTAAAAGCGGCGACACCGCTTGGTGCCATCCTGCTTTGGTGCGCGGCGCACAGTTCGATGAAGCTGACGTGAAGCTTTTCCATCTACACCAACCTCTCATGTAAAATCTAACGTAGTTCTTGTTTAAGCTTAGTTATATTTGAGTGAATCCTCTTTTTAAAATCGACTTTATATAAGAAAAGCAGAAAGTAGCACATCACTGTGCAGCTGTTTTGCTTCTTTTTTGTTCTAAAATAAGAACAGTGCGGTCTATTTTCGGAAACTGCATGTGGATTGTACACAATGGACTCTCCGGACCCGTACTGGTATCCACTCCCTCCAGAGCCCAACTCCTCTGGAGCCGCTGGCTCGCCCTTCTTCTTTCCCTACCCTCGTCTCTTGAACGTCTCCTCCAACGTGTCCACGCAGAGTGTCCCCTTCCAGGGCAGCAGCACCCCGGTGACTGCTATTATCTACTTCACTGTCTTCTTGGTGGGTCTGACCGGCAACACGCTGGCCATTTACGTGGTGTTGCGCTACGCCAAGATGAAGACCGTCACCAACATCTACATCCTGAACCTGGCTGTGGCCGATGAGCTCTACATCATCGGCCTGCCCTTCCTCACCACCCAGAACGTGCTCTCGTACTGGCCCTTTGGATCGTTCCTCTGCCGTGTGGTGATGACTGCGGACTCCATGAACCAGTTCACGTCCATCTTCTGCCTCACGGTCATGTCCATGGATCGCTACCTGGCTGTGGTCCATCCGATCCGCAGCACCAAATGGAGACACCCTCGCGTGGCCAAGGTGGTGAGCGCAGCGGTCTGGGCTGTGTCCTTCATCGTGGTCCTGCCAGTGGTCATCTTCTCTGATGTGCAGGTATGTCTGTAGGACATGTATTACTACATTATATTTGTAGTAAGTTATCATTAAATATCAACCAAACACAGGCAGTTGGAAGAAAACATTTATGGAACCCCAAAATACAAACAAATACAAAAAATACATTATTAATGTATGCATTAAAAATACATACATTGAAGATACATTTTAGTGTCAGTAACTACTGAAATGTTACTGACACTATAACAATATTTATTTAAATATTTATAAATTATTTATAAAGTATCTCGTTAAATAAATATAGAATTCATTTTTTATAGTTGTTGTATTTATAAAACCATTTCATTGTCTATCTACAGGGGGTGTTAGGGCGCATCAGGATTTTTTTCTGCCAACCTTAGGTCAAAGTTCATGGGTGGGGCCCATGTTGATTTGTCTTTGGTAGACTTGCTCTGCAGGTTGCTGAAGTGCATTCAGTCTTTAAGTGTCAAAAAAAGTAGAACCCGAAAGTGTGTGTAAACAAGTAAATGCGTGAATTTATATGCCAAGTTTTAGCCTGAAAATCTACAAATAGGAGTAATAAGGCCGCAGTCTCCATTTGTATTGTTTTTTTTTAACCAGATCAATTTTGAGCTATTTTCATATTAGCTGTTTTTAAGTTAATTTTTGTGCTATATCTGATGTCATTTTTATATGGCATCATTTTATATGGCAGTTTCAATGTGTTTATAACTTCTCTTATGGAAAAAAAACACACACTTGGGCAAAATCACACATAACCACGTGAAAAAAATCCTTTGCCCATGTGATAACATGTTAGCAAAACATGTGACCTCATGTATTTTTCACACATTTCTCCATGGTAATACAGTGTGAACCCTATGGAAGTTCACGCATCTGTCTTGTCCAAGGACACAATGACACAGATAGAGCAGAGATTTGAACCAGCAACCCATCAGTTACAGATCAAACCTTTTGATCTGTAACTAATCAAAAGGTTACAGATCTATGACCCCTAAGCAAACTGAATGAAAAGCTGAGGTGTTCATAATCTGCTGGTTCCTTTAAATCCAGAATGAACCCGTCTTTGTTTGCTGCAGCTTCTCCATCAGCATAAAAATTACTTTGAAATTCAATCTTCACAGTTTCTTCTTTCCAATTTGCATTTTAGCGCATATTCTGTGATTTTTACAGATCTATTCAGTTATTAACTTCTGTTCTATAGTCATATCTTCAATATTCTTCTTTACTTCTTTTTTCTGAATAATTGTATTAATGCGCTTCTGAATTAATGAAGATGTAGAAACTAATCTGGATTTTTAGCTGACAGTCAATAATTTTCTCCTATGCAGTTGGTCTGCTATTCTGCTGCATCTCTGTTGTTCAACTTGTTGATGTAGTTTTATATAAAGTCAACCTTGAGTTGTCTGACTTCAGTTTTTCATGGAGAAATGAATCTTATTTCATGCTCAGCACTGAGTGAGCAGCTGACCAATTAAAGAGGAATAAAATAGTTAATATAAAAGTTTCCTGACTTCTGCGTTTAGGTGTTTAATATATATATATAGATATTTTTTAATCCCATTTATTTAACCAGTTCTTATCTAAGTTGCATCCCAATCATATGTGGAATGAGATGCATTTTCCAAGAAAGATCACATGATCTTCAATAAATCGATTCCTCTTGTTTTTACAAATCGATCATGTATTTTACATGTGTTTTACTTTGTACCTTGACGTGTGTTTCACATGTTTTCCACTTGTATTTCACGTATGTGTTTCACATGTGTGTTTTTCCTTTTCTAACATATGAAACACATGGGGCACATGGTTGATGCTCCACGTGTGTAGACAATGTTGGTTGTTTAAGGTGTTTTATAAACAGTAAATGAAGTTTTATTGGCGTGGAAATCCTTTTAAATGGCGTCTTTGCAATAAATACTGATGTGTCACTTCAGTAGATGATGACACAGCAATGCTTGCACTGAAATAAAACCTGTGTAATTAGAAAACTTACTGTGCTGGGAAACATAAGCACAAAGTTTCAAGAAAGTAGTTTTTTCTCACACTGGTTTTTGCCTTTCATCTGTCAGTATAGTCACAAATTATCTGCTGAAGACTCAGGAAGCTCATTTTCCAAATGTTCCTCCTGCACGGTTATGGATGATTAATGAAGGTAGCAGATCTTTCTCATCTTTCTCTGATCATATAAAGGCAGAAACATTTTATATATAAAATGTTATTTTCACTTGTGTGCCGTCAGACATAGTATATACCTGTGTGGGTTGATGGCGGACACGCAAAAGGAGTTTGACAGATTGTGCCCTTGGAAAAATATTTTAACAGCTAATTTGTTGTAATGTTACAAAAATACTGACTAATTATGAGGAGAAAAAAGAGACTTACACAAGTACATAGTGGCTGTAACATGAAGTAGGCTATTCTGCTCATGCAGTTGTTGAGAGGAACATGCTAATGTGTGCGTGTGCACAGCAAAGTAACGGCTCCATTCAAAAGTGGTGTAGATATCATATTTTATGTTTTTCTAACTAGTGCTTAAGCTTTATGGTTGGAAATAAAGTTTAAGCACTAATGGTAAGATATTGATCGACACTGATCGGCAGTAAAATCTAACTACAAAAGCTGCAAAGGCAGAATAATCAAACAACTGCAACTAAAACAAAGACGAGACACAAATAGTAAGAAAACTCACATTGGCTTACAAGACAGAACCAATGTTAGAAGAAACAACAGGAACGTAACGGAGAGGAGGAGCAGGTGTTCTGGTTACTACACCTGCTCAGGTGTGACAAAGACAGGAACGACTGCCAAAGACGCTGATTTAACACATGAAATGGGAACATCTGGAATAATGTACCAAACAGAAGTGACAAAGACAGAGCTAAATATTCTAAATTTAATCTTAAAAGTGATAAAAAAAACAAAAAAAAAGTGACAACTTATACCTCTTGTTAAAACAAGAAGAACCTTCAGTAATAATAAACGGATTCTGATATCAATCTGTTTTAAATCTTTTTTCCCTCATGTCACTCAGGACATGTTTAACTCCTGTAACATGAACTGGCCGGAGCCAAAGGACGTTTGGTCGACGGCCTTCATTATTTACACTGCCACAGTGGGTTTCTTTGGGCCGCTGCTCATCATTTGCCTCTGTTACCTGCTCATTGTTATTAAGGTACGTCTACATCACCTGGCTCTCATACGTCCCTTCTGGCGTTAAAGATTTATTAAATATCACCATGCAGGTGAAGTCGTCTGGGGCCAGGGTGGGCTTCGTTAACCGGCGCCGTTCAGAGCGGAAGGTGACGCGCATGGTGGTGGTCATCGTGGTGGTGTTCGTGCTCTGCTGGCTGCCGTTCTACATCATCAACATGATCAACCTGGTGGTCATCATCCCAGAGTCCAGCGTCACTGCCGGGATCTACTTCTTCGCCGTCATCCTGTCCTACGCCAATTCCTGCGCGAACCCGCTTCTCTATGGCTTTTTGTCGGATAACTTCAAGCAAAGCTTCAGAAAGGTTGGCTGTAAAATGAAACCACAGAACTGGTGAAGTTCTTAAAGTTGTCACGCCGTGTTGTGCAATAGTCAGACTTTTGTTTCTTCTTGTTTATGTTGCTGCCATTACTCACCTTGTTTCCTGCTTTACTTTATTTGTTAGACTTTGTGCTCTTTCTTTGGTTAAAGTCTTGGCTTTCCTGTCACTCCGGCCTTTCTTTAATCAGAAGATTCATGTGTTTCTTCTTTTGGCAGGTTCCACTTTCATTTGGTTTGAATTATAAAAAATGGAGCACATTAATGATTCCTGACCTATTTATTAAGTATCTATGAGACTTTTGAGGTTGGGTGGTGGATGTGGATTGGGGTGAGGGCCTTAAATTTCACGTTGTGCCTCTTCGCCAACATGGCATTAGTTATATTTTGCAGATATCACATTTTATGTTTTTCTGTTTTATAACGTAGGGATTTAGGCAAGGAAACAGATATTGTAAAAGTGCAATATTTCTCAAACTGTCGGTTTTTTGTGATTCATTGCACGTAGAGTATGTTATTGTTTTCATTTTTGTACATTTAATGATTATGGATTTCAGCACATCTGTCCATGCCCACTGGCCAATCAGCCTCTAGACTCTAGAGCAGGGGTGTCAAACTCAATTTCACCGAGGGCCACTTCAGCATATTGGCCACCCTCAACGGGCCACATTGACGGTATAATCAGGAGTGCCCACTTGTAGTCTTCCAGACTGCAACTTTTAGATGCATCCCTGCTAAAACACACCCCAGACAAAAGGCTGACTTCCTACATTAGCAGCAACTCAGTTCTGTAGAGGCCTAGTGATGAGTCAATGATCCAGGTGTGTTGGAGAAGAAATGCATCTAAAGTTGCAGAGTGGTCGCTGTGGAACACTGGACTTGGGCATCCCTAGCATAAATATATGAAAATGCAATGCTAAAAATAAATAAACAATAACCTCATATTGTTAAATAACTGATTTTATGTATTCAAGTTTTAAATATTACATTAGAGTTTGCATGGATATAAAATGACTGCTCAGTTTAAAAATTACAATACTTAAATCAGTGTTTAAAGGTAAGCAAAGAATAAAAACAAGTTTTGATATTAACTCTCAACTTCATTCACAAAACTTTTTTTATTTATTGCAAAAACCTGCATGAATTTCACATAACAGCAAAACCATTAGTTGATGTTGCCTTGAACAGCTGATCCGTCTTCACATCGACAGCAGCTCACACACATCCTCATTCACATGTCATGTTCTGGAAATAAACACAAAACATGAGCAAAATCAATAAATTATATGCATATTCTAGTATTCTTAGTCTTGGTTTTACATTAATTCCATTTTAATTCAGTTTGTTCGTGCTTACCGATGTTTTCTGATGTCTGGCGCCGGTTCCCCCTGGTCAGTTCGTCGATGTCTGGTTTTAGTTTTTGTGCCAATCCGTAAAACGGCGTGTAGTTTTTCGTCAGTAATGCGCGATCTGTGCTTGGTCTTGTTTAAATTCATTATTGAAAACACCTGATTTTTCTCTTCTTGGACGTTTTGATGTTAGCTTGTCGATGTCTCAGTTTTCTTCGCTGGGAAATTCAATAATCAGCGCGAGGTGAGTCTGCTGCCCTCTAGTGGCGAGAAGCCGCAATATTGGCTGGTAACCATCGGAATGCATTATGGGAGATGTAGTTGGTAGTAAATTCGTGCGCGAAACCTATTTTAAGTCAATAATGGGCCTATAAAACGCTGGGGGGGGAGGGGGGGCACATAAAATGACGTGGCGGGTCACATATGGCCCGCGGGCCTTGAGTTTGACACATGTGCTCTAGAGGTCTCCATTTGACCTGTATTTTTGGTGAGTATCCCAGAAAGCAAGAATCCTGACATCATGCCACGGAAGTGAGAAAAATAAATGTTTGCCCCATACAGATTCACGGTTCCAATTCCTCAAAAATCTCTCATGTGACTCTATGATCTTTCTAGACAACCTTCAAAACTGCTCTTTGGACCCCACAGGTGCTCTGTGTGAAGGGTCTGAGGTGTGCCGCCAATGGTGTCGATGATGGTGACCCCAGCGCTCCGCGCACGGAGAAAACTACGGCGCAGGACTGCATCCTGCTCTCCCCTCGTAACGACGTCTACCACGACGCACAGAGCAGCCAGGTAACCTCGTTATGTAGGGAGGTAATGTGAAAATGATGATGTTTGGTGCATATGAAGGAGAAGCAGCAAAATAAGTGGGTTCTTAATGCATAGATTGTGAATGTCATCTGATATCATGCAGGAAAATTACATTACTAGCCTTTTCAGGACAAAGAAATTACAGGAAACACTTTGGCTCAGGCAGCTTCATCAAGAAGTCCAATAAGAAGAGATGTAAATCTGCCATAATGGCTCTGAGACTCCCTTTATGCTATAAATGCTGGTTCAGTGTTATGAAAACATTAATCACAAATTCAGACATTTAGTTACTGAAGTTTGGATTTGTGTGAAAGTATTTTAGCTTCTCAAACTTTCCCTCTTTTTTGCACATCACACAACTACAGACTGCGTTGTATTCAATTAGGATTTTATGAGATAGACTAACACGAAACACTGGATAACTACGAAGCTGAAGGAAATTGACACATGATTTTCTGCAATGTTTACTAAAAATCTGATAAGTGTGCCAAGTAAAAGAAAAATTAGCATGAAGACTAAGAAACACGGAAGACAAGTCAAAGAGAACGTAGTGGAGAAGTTAATGTAAGTTTGGATTATAAAACAGTACCTTACTGTGCATTTTGTGTTTAATCCGTCATCTGAAAACTGAGGGAGTCCAACACAATCAGAACTGGCAAGTTGGATGCGCTCTCAAACTGCTATGACTGAACATGAGCTAATCTGCAAAGAATGAGCTGAAATGTCAGTCTCTAGATTCACACAGCTGAGAGAGACAAACCTTTTCAGGTATAAGAGAATCAAACATTGTTTTTGCAAAGCATTGATACAGGGAACACCATTTTGTCAGATTAATAAAATCTTCAAAACCACATCCCTTTTTTTCCGTTGCACTTTACTTGTTATGTTTTGTTGTTCTGACGTAAAATCCCACAAAGCTAAAAATAAAGCTTGTGATTTCAATGTGAGAAAAGTTGAAAAAGTTGAAGAAGTGTCAAGGTTTTTTCGAGGCACCATGTCCTCTGTACTTTTATCTAATGAAACTACAACGTCTCACTTCCCCCTTTATTTTCTCTCAGTACATCAGCAATAATTTCACACATTTCTCTGACCTTTCTTCCTTGCCTTGCTCAAGATCTCACCCCACCCCACTGACTGTTTTGGCCCCCACTCCGCTGCCGACCTGAACCGCTCCAACCCGAAATACCAGCTTTCCTCCAGGTTCCCGGGAACAGCCACTACTATGGTTGGACACCCCTTGATAACTTCTGAGGCACCCAAACCTCCCACTACCACAGCCCTGACCACCGCCTCCTCCTCTGCCTCCGTAGCTCCACAGGATCTGCAGTGAGTGGACTCTGGGTCCTAGTGTGGGTCTACAGAAGAGAAACAAAGAGAGGCTGGACTTTCTGTTTAGGATATCAAACCTAAAAACTTTTTTTTTCTTTGTGCTTCAAACTGCACGCTCATTTTAAACAAATTACCGCACTTCTGCTTCTCATTGTGAGACAAACTGTTGAAGGTTTTTGTTTACCAAGCCCAACTCTTCATTAAGCCTCCCTCTGACACAAGTGCCTTTTCATCAGCTCTCGGTAATCATTTCGGCTCCTAAAGGAAGCCAGAAACATTCACACAAGCTTTTTGTGTGTGTGCTTTGTGTCAAGGACTCTTTTAGCTTGCAACCATGTCTACGCTACTAGAACCAAATGCCTTTTACATTCAGCTCACACTAATTTCTTATCATTTACTCTACAATTATTAAGCATTAATATCTTATTTAGTTTGGGCAGTAAGTTATGAATTCAACATTTTTTTTCTAAGAAGAGATTATACAACAGGCAACTTCATTAGTTACACAAATTACAACCTATTGTGATTCATGTTTTCCCTTCATTTGCATATTCAATCACTCTTTTTCAGCTTAAATAAACTGATCGGTTTATTCAAAGGCCACATGTGTCAGAGGATCCTTGTCATTTTAGAACACCCTACCTACTTCGTCAAAGTTTCAACTATTTCACCCAAATTCTCACCTTCTGCAGAGAATAAACTGGATGAATTACCGTATTTTTCGCACTATACGCCGCTACTTTCCCCCCACGTTTTGAACCATGCAGTTTATGGCCCGGTGCGGCTTTTCTGTGGATTTTTCTTCAACCACCAGGGGGCTCTTTAGCGGGAAGTGAATCATTGGAAGTCAAAATTGAAAATCAAAGAAAAAAGCGCTAAATTTCATTTAGCACATGCTAGCAGCAGGAACGACGAGAAATGTTTTCAAACTCATCATTGCTAACATTTGTCCGGGTCATACGACCCGGACAAATGTCCAGGAAGTTTCTCAATCACCAAGAGCCCAGACCCTCTGTACGAAGTAAACAGGACAAGGAGCTGGTTCTTACCAGGCTCTGTTGATGATAACTAAAATTTGCTTTCCTGCAAAACACTAACCAAATTGTTGGATGACTATTGAAAGACCACACAACACCTTATACCTGACTGGAGAATATAGGCTAAATTATTTTTCAATTGGCTAAGGCCAATTGAAAACATCCAATAGAACTAAAGGTTCACATTTGTTTTGATATTTCGCCTACTCTAAGTTGTCTTCTGACACTCCTTCCTGTCCTGCAGGACTTTTTCAATGGCTGCTGACAACACCTTTGCAGATGGGTCAGTAATCTGTTCACACTCTCTATATCAACTCCAAAATTCAATGACGTGAGTGCGTGACCTCTGCTGAGACGCCATCATTTTGTGTAAAAAGAGAAGGTGAGTGGTGAAGAAGAAGAAGAGTGGTGAGAGAACACACAGCTGGGTGAACGAGTTAAAGACTGAGCTGAGGTCTCCGGGTAGTCAAAATTCACAATGAATTCAAACTTGTGTACCAAATTTTTTTTTCAACCCACTAATTGTATGTTACATAATCTGTTCTTTCCTGGAAAAGAATAGCTCAAATAATTCACAAAAAACCCCTAATTAATATAATGCTGTCACCCACGACGACATGATGATTTTGATGGATTAGCATCCGTATATCTTGTGAAGTCTAATACTAATGTGTGTATTTTTAAACCAGGCTTGTTGCTGTTTCCTACAGTGAATGTAACCGGTTGGCAGCTCAGAAAAAACTCAGCCAGCATCGAACACAAAACCTCTGACCTCTTTGTGTGTGTGTGTGCTCAACTTTTATTTGTGTCTCTTACATGGATTTGTTTTTGAAAAGCTGTTTTGTAAAATCCACAATTTCTGTGAGCACATTGCTTCATGGGTTATTGTGGGCTTTAGCTTAGACTCATGTTGAACACTAGATGTGGTTTTTAGATCTGGGGCTGAACCCCTTTGCCTTGACCATCGTGTTTCCACTTGAGCTTTTAGATATTATTATTATTGTGGAGATGTAACTAGGACACTGTGAAAAGGACAATTTTACTGCCATTAAATATACTTATGTATAACATAGTGGTGTAATTGCAGTTCAAATGAGTTTGAAGCTCAGAAGTTTTGCATTTGAAGCCCAAGGATTTTCAAATTAAATGTCTGTGAATAAAAAGTCAAAATATGTTTTTTTTTCTAGTGCTAACTTGTGCTGGCAGTATCGCCGTATTGTTGTTTGTGCGTTTTGTCTCTTCTTGTAACCATAGACAACAACGATCCATTGTGTAAATATATCAAGTTAATCATATAAAGAAGGCAGAGACTTTTATTGAAAAAGCACTTTGTGATACTTTGTATGTATTGTGGGAGTAGAACATCTCCTGATGGATTGTTGTGCCTTTTATGTTTTGGAAAAAGTTATTTTTTCATCAGTGCAAAGAAGCTGATTGGTCGAACATGATCAAGTGGAGCCAACAATTCAAAGAAAATGCACCAAGGTTGTTCATCATACAGGCTTTTACGCACAAATTTCTTGAATACTTTATAGTCATTGTTGTGAAGATGTACCGGTGCTTTGGACGTCCTTGAAATAAAATATTTTTAAAAATCTGGCCTGTCTTCTTCTTCTTCCTCTCCTTGCTGTTGCACAAACACGTCCTAACATCTCCAAGCGATCAGACTGAATCTGTGGGAGGAAAACAAGCATGGAGTGGATTTTAGGAGGCTCATAATGTGAGCAACAGGCTTTAGGTCCACCAGATTGATTCTGCTTTCAGGCTCGGGCCGAGGTCCAGCGATATCTCAGGTGTTCCCTCTCTGAACCTGAAAACTCATTACAGAATGAAAACTGACTACCAGCAACAAACTACATACGCTCTAAGTTTTAGGGGTTTCTGTTGGTATCTGTAGTATTGATAGAGACTTCTAGAAGTATTCACGTCCCTTAAGGGGGCGTTGTTACATATAACCAGCTGTTGATAGCTGATATCATTTCATAGAGGGCGACAGCATGGGTCAGATGGTTAAGACGTACACAAAATTTGTTCTTCTACTGGCAAAACTATTTTCTGAATAAATAAAGAAGGATTCTGGCATTAAGCTTCTGGAGAGGCCCTAACTTTAACACTACTTGAAATGTAAAAACTGATTAAATCCTGGGTCTGTGGTGGGAAAGCAGTCATTTTGAATTAGCTCTACCGATTAGACCAAACAAAATGGTCAAAAATCCAGCCAGTTTCATCCCAGGGTTTGTTTTTGGCTGCAGAAGGGATGTAGATCAGCATGAAACCAAACACTGGTGGGGGTGTGTGCAACTTTTCGAGCCAGCTGAGAAAATTCTTACTCGTGTACCTAATTATTGTTTTTAAGACTCATTTAAGGCCCCAGGAGGAATCGTTATGAGCCTCTGACTAGACCTGTTGATACAGTTTGCTCAAAATGGATAAACAGGCCACACGTTGTTGCAGAAGATATTTGAAAAACACGAGACATCTTCAGGTTCATAATGTGACATAATTAGCTAGCCCCCCAACACACACACACAAACAAACTGATGAATCTACAGATCGTTCACTGCATAAATCTCAATATTCAGCCAAGCACCTCTAGAGATAAGCGTGACAGAAAGGAATACAAAGCAGTCAGATCCAATAATGTAGAAATGATCTCTCTTTCACATCTAATTTGTTTTATACTCAGTGGGTCACGCAAACACCCACACACACACTTGGCTCAGTTCAGATAGCATACACAAAAGCCAGTCTTTGGTTGATGTAATCACAGAAGAAGGAAAGCTGCAAACCAGAGACCATGTGCCACAACACAGGACTGAAAGAGCAAAGATTGAACGGATAAACAGGAAGGGCTGCAGGACAGTTTGGAGTAATGCTACACCTGTAGTCAAGTATTTTCTGGACCACCATTCATGTGATTCATGAGATTAAAAAAACTTCCTCATTCGTCTTCAAAAACCACCAAGAGTCTTAATGCATTCACTGTCATCGCTGAATTGGTTTGGTCAAAAATATTTAGCTACATTTGTCTCTGACTGCATAATAATTTCAGATACTCCATTTGCTCCTTTGTCACCTTTGTTATAGGACAAACCTGAATGTAAAGAACTAAAATACAATCCGACTAGCAGGGTTCTCCTAGAACAAACCAGCAGCTCTTCACGGGGCAACACAGAGTCTCACAGGACAAACAACCATGCAAAAACTCTCATACCTGAGAGCAGTTTAGAGGCTAATAAACCTACCATGCATGTTTTTCAGTGGTGGGAACGAGCTGGAGTAACCAGCGTGAACTCATACATACATGCAGAGAATAAGCTAAATGCAAGCAGATGGCAGATCCCAACTAAAAACTTCATTTAAAAACAGCAATTCCACCCTGCAGCCCTAACAAGGATGCATCTTCATTAAAAGCTTTCTGGTTAGCACTGCGCCCATTGGCAGTTTTGTGCATGAATGTTTTTAATTGGTTCATAAGTAGATGTAAACAGAGACTGTAAGTCTGAGGGAAAGATCCCATCTGGAGACTGTCACATTGAGATGTGACAGTCTCCAGACGGGATCTTTCCCTGCATGTTCCTTTCATGTTCCTTTCCTCAGAATCTCTCCTGAAGTTTCAGTTTCGATTTGATTGTTTTTTCCGCACGTTAATCATGGAACATATTATTGTGATTATCAGTAGGTCCATTGCTGATTCTGTCAGCGAATACTCTGTAACACTCGCAACTCAAAAAGGCTTAATTTGTTCTTTTTGATGATGTCTTCTTTTCTTATCTATATGAGAATATCTAATGTTTATGGTGGATTATGGAGATCAGGCCAACAATCAACTGGAACTGCAAACTGATTTCATGAGGTTCTAATATTACAACATTTTTTTGTTTATCTCAAGCAATTTTATTAAAAAACAGAAACCATGTCAGTGGAATAAACTCAGAGGCTGAACGGAGATGCTGAAGGTAAGTAATTTTCCATCATTTTACTTCAGACATTATCAAAGAGCGCTCGCGTTTGGAACAAAAAGCTCTTTTGTTCTGTGAAAAAGTGGAGCTACTGAAGAGCATAGAGGTTTTCCACCTGAAAGGCTTCGGTCATCATTCATTTAAAAGCAAAAGTGCACACACAACACTAAGAGGGTGGGTATTTAAAGGTGCTGTAATCAGCCATCAAAAGCCCGGAGATGTTAGCAGAGAGCTCCATTAGCGCTGCGAACTCTGATCACTGGTAATGATGAAGGTGAAATTCCCTGAACACAGAAATGGATGAATCAGAGCAACACTTCTGCTTCATTAAGCAGCTGTGTCTCCCTTACAAAAAGACTAGAAATAATGACTTATTTGTCATAAATAAATAATGACTTACTCTTGTCCTTTGATGGAAAGTTAATTGAAAACTAAAACAGACATAAAAATAGACAAATTGACCCCTTCAAAATGCCCATGGTGACTTCTCATTGAGTTGTGACTGCAACTGACTTTAGTTAAGATCTTGTCCTACTTGTTCAAATATTCAGCTGTGTATCTCTGTGCAAGGATGTTGTTCACTGGAAAATTACTTCCAGCCATTTTTGCAGCAGAGAATGTGAGGGAAAGAGAGAGAGGTGGGGTGCTGCAGCAGGCGATCTACCAGATGTGCGTACATCTCTGTGACCAGCTCCCTTTATTCTTTTGCTCCACTGTTTCCCAGGTTACCTCTGTTCACATTTCCTCCTTTCTCACTCAGTAGGGAGCCTGAATTCAAGAGGAGGAGGAGGACCCTCATGCCTGCTAACAAACCAGCCCCACTACCCGACACTCACCCACCCGCTACACACACACACACACGCACCCCTTCACGCTCAAAGACACAAAAATCCACCAGATTTTAGTGAATCTTTGCAGACGTAGGTAGAGGAATCCGTCCGTCCCCTGGAGTGAAGCGACCATGCAGCCCCAGGGCTGACCTTAGCAGCTTGTCAGAGGACATTACTGTCCTGTGGGGATCAAGAGAAAACATGCAAAGGAGAAAAACACAAGATGGATATTGTTATAACATATAGGACAAACTGCTGCGTTGTCCTTTTGTTGCAGCGAAGCTTATTAGGAAATGGAAGTGCATTCGATAAGTTCATTTCATGTGGAATTACATGATGATGTGAAGAAGGCATCTTAGATAATGATGGACATATGTATATAATTATTTTTCATTCATATATATATATGAATGAAAAATAATTATATAATATATATAATAATAATTATATTATATATATGTATATATAGCGCGTATATGGCGCAGCTGGTAGAGCTGTTGCCTTGCAGCAAGAAGGCTCTGGGTTCGATTCCTGGCCCAGGGTCTTTCTTTGCATGTTCTCCCTGTGCATGCATAGGTTCTCTCCGGGTACTCCGGCTTTCTCTCACAGTCCAAAACCATGACTGTCAGGTTAATTGGCCTCTCTAAATTGTCCCTAGGTGTGAGTGTGTGTGTGCATGTTTGTTTGTCTTGTGTGTCTCTGTGTTGCCCTGCGACAGACTGGCGACCTGTCCAGGGTGATCCCGCCTCTCACCCGAAACGATAGCTGGAGATAGGCACCAGCAACCCTCCCGACACCAGTAAGGGACAAGGGTGTAGGAAAATGGATGGATGGGTGGATGGATGGATATATATATTGTTTCAATGTAAGGTGTGTCACCCATACTGTTCATTCCGCTGCCTTTGCATGAACATGATCCTCTGGTCTCAATTGACGTCCACAGAAGCAGAAAAACAGCAGAAAAGAAACAAGTGCGGCATTAAAAAGGGCTGCAGTTACTCAGTTACAGTAAAAAATGAAAGACGCCTTTAAGGACCAATCATGTTAAATGTGAGCATCTTCTCTTTATGGTTTGTGTAAGCACTCTGACCTTATAGGAATGTCATTTTTTATCAATGGGTTTAAGTGGCTTGTGGTTTTTCAAGGTAAAACACTCACTTGTTATCAATCCACCTGAGAGCACAAATGAACATTTTTACCTTTAAAGCACTTCACAAGCTTTAGACGAGTTTAAGCTTCTCCATCTTCTCTGGATGTGCAGAGGTGTTCAGCTGCTAATCTAAAACATTGAAAAACATCTCTTAGCTATTTGAGTTACCTGAGAAGTCTGAAAAGTCTTGGTTCAAAGTCTTAAAGAAAGTTGCTGCTCCTAAAAATCTTTTTAATATTCTGTTTTGCTCTTATAAACTACTTTGCATCAATAAACCATAAAAGATATAGAGGTAGTTTATTATGTAATCATACCATAAAGAAGAAAGCAAGTCCAATTGAAGATTTGCATGCAAACTATTGGTAAGTGCTAAAACAACATTCAGAGATTGAGGTAAGCTTGGTTGAATCTTAAGGAGTTTTGAGTTGCTTTTGTTTGTTCAGCCTCGGACTCTTTCTTTGCTCCTCCAGGCATCATGTTGGCCTTAGTGACCTTTGCTGAAAGAGCTACAATTATTGAGCGCCAACAAAACGGAGGTCAGAACGGAGCCAGCAGACGATTCGAGGAAATAACCATAACATTCATATAAAGAAACTTTTAGTTAGAAAGCTTAAAAGTGAAATAAACCTGGAAAGGCATCAGAAACTATATTAATTACTTTTCTACATATAAATTTGTAAAATGTCCCCAACTGCTGCTTCTTAATGTCTTTTTACATTTTTAAAGTTTTTTTAAGGCATCATTGAAACATGAATAGAAGTTTCTGACAAGAGTCTTATCGGCAAGCCTGCATGCCTGCAAGCCTGCAAGCCTGCAAGAAGTTCTTTTTAGTTTGATAAAATAATGTACATTTACACTCCATTTTTTATTTACCTAAATGTATCATTTCAACATTTCATCCCCTTTTTCCTTGGTTTGTTCCTTGATTTTCCTGCAAAGTAATTTTTTTTAATTGCCTCAACTACTGGAGTTGGAAACCCCTAGACTAGACTAAATGGTTCATAAAGTGTTTGTTTTTTTGTGAATGCTGTATGTTTCTCTTTACGTCAGTAACTCCTTTGCAGTCCTGCAGAGCTTTGGCAGCTGTTGAGGACGATAAAAAACATTATCGAATGTCAATGCAACTACAAAACCCCTTCTAAAGGGGCGGTTAAATAAGAAACTAGCCATTTGGGATGTTGTGGATGTGTGTCCTGCTCGAATTCAAATGAAACACATGATAATAAAGAAATCAGCGACACAAATAAAGAAAAAAACGACTTCTTCCTAAGAAGCCTCAGCATAAGTAGGCCTCGGAGGAGACCAGAGAGATGTTCACTGCGAGAGAAGCTGGCGCTCTTAAAGTCTAATCAGCCACCTGCTGCTTGATTCATTCATTAAAATCCTGCCTTCAGCCTGTTTACACGGGGCGATGACAAATTTGTGAATAAAATACAAAATTGTCAAATCAAAGCAAAAAAGATTACCACTATCTTTCTTTGTGTGTGTAAAAAAAAATGTGTTTATCGTGTCTCCCAGTGGTTCTCTGCCTTAAAGAGGTCCGCTTTAACCGGATCTAGGGGTTTAGTGGTGGAAGTGCACAGACTCATCAGCTGCTCTCCAGAGTTTTAACACAACCCACGCCGGTTGCTTTTGCAGAGAAGAAAGCATCCTGGAGAGAGCGGCTCCGATCTTTTGGGTTTTCACATAAAACACGCAGCTTCATCTGCCTGTGGGCTGGATACACCAGTTTATTAAATATGTCTTTGGTCAAAGCCTGGCGCCTGCATCCCTGGCACTACTGGGATGGCAGCACAGAGAAAATGTAGCTATTTTTTTGAAAGATAAATTACTTTCTGAAAAAAAAATAATAATAACAGTCTATGACCATCTTGGTTTTTTGCCAAAATGATCACTATGAAATGAACATAAGTAATATTGCTAAAAATTGGGAGACCGCCATATTTATTTCTATTTGTTTTTTGCAAATGGCATCTTCCAGTTATTCTAAAAAAAAATTATTGAACTGAAGAGTTAAAACAAACATAGCATGAAATTTAAAATAAAACAGACAACACTCTGAAAAGTTAAAATTACAGTAAAAAAAAATTAGCACAATTGGATTTTCCCTCTTTTTTTTGCCTCTAAAAATTTCTTCTGATTCTTATGAATTTATTTTTGTTTTGTATTTTTGTTTTCCTTTTTTTAGTTAAAATGTCATTACAATTCCACATGGAGGCACCAGATGACCAGCAAGTTCAAACATTTTTTTTTAAATAAAGAGCTGAAGCAACTGTAAGATCATCTTTTCCTCCACTGTGCTGACTTTCTTGCAATAATCCAACTGCATCTTTCAAATAAAGCAACAGGAATTGTACATGATGGATTGATTTAGTTGCAACTTGTCCCCTGGTGCAATCTAACATTTTAAAAAAGTAAGAAACTTTTTGTTTTGGGTTTAGGTCAGTGCTCTTTTCTGCCTGTGTCATATTTAAATGCCTCTGCAGGTTTAGTTTGGTCCTAGTTTTTGGCTCACCATTTTCCAAAATGCCTCCATCTGTCTGTTGAGACCCTTCCTCTATCTGTCTGTCTGCAGGCTCCACCCCGGCTCCCCCTTTCTTCCTGCACTGCTACAATAACACAGACAGAGGCCTCAGTAAGTGCCGCTTTCCTGGCTGGCGGGAGGACCCTCCCCAAAACCAAACAGGAGCCGAGCTCATTTTACTTTCAGCCTGTCCAGACTGGACCAGTTCAGGCCAGAACAGTACAAAATACACCAGCCGGCTCCAACAACCCTGCAGGTTGCATTTGCAGAACTCAGTTTGATGTGCGAGTGTTTTCAGTCAGGAAGAAACCGAACAGATTAGGTGGCGAAGATGCAATGAAAAGGATAAATCGGTTTTTCATATATATATATATATATATATATGCAAATATTGTTTAAAATTAAAGGGCATGGAGACGAGCTTCGCTGTCTCACAATCCTGAGATCCGTTACTATTTTCATCTGTCAGTGAGTCAAACAGTGACAGACATTTATAACTCGCCAGGTAGGTAAGAAAATGACTTGATTAAAACTGTTGTGTTTCATCAAAGTGATACAGTTTTATAAAGACAGAGCTTGATAAAACTGCTTAAGCTTATTTACACATTTTCATTAAGTGACGCCTTGAGATTGAACTCATAATCCAGGCTGTCATCTGGTCTAAATTATCTCCCCAATTACACGTATTCTGAGGAAACCCTGATGTTTGCATTCATCTGCAGCTTTTATGAAGTTACCAGAAATACTTGCACAGAAACATTTGGGATGTTCTTGTGACAGAAACTTACAAAGAAAATTAAAATCTATTTTCCACACCATTTTTCCCCCTCAGAGGGTTTGTGATAAATTTACAGCTGCTGATATTATGAGAGCAGATAAACGGAAATTAAAAGTCAAATTCAAATTAGACCTTTTTAATGCGGGCAGACTGTTGACAAAAACCTTTGAAGCTGAATAAACGTAGAGTTGTCAGGCAGCTGTTCCTATTTAGTTTTTCTCCAGTGAGCATCACTGGAGAAAAAAAAGCCATGATCTACCTTAATGTGCAACACATTAGCAGTGATTCAATAGCAAATTAACAACTTTAAAGTCCCTAAAAAGGCTTTGCTGTCTACTCAAGAACATCCTCGTTTTGGCTCGTTTTCCCTAAAGCTGCACATTAAGATAATATTTGTCACAATGAACGTTTTTATCTTTTATTAGTGGATTTCAGCTCACTATAAAAACTATTGTTTTCAGGGACAATGTTCTTAAAACTAAATCAGTCTTTTAAAAAATTCAATAAAAAAATCACTTCAAATGATTGAAAAAATCGTTGCTTCTGTACGCTTGTTGGGTTTTCAAACATAAAAATCCAAATTACAAAGAAAGCATAAAGCAATCAATGAAAACAAGAAAATATGTCTGGGATCATGTGTTACGTCAGGACGATGCATCGTTTGTTTGGAGAATGGAAAGCAGATTTCAGTCTGAACAAAGCTTCGTGTACTGGCACCACCACCTACCATAACATTTGGTTCACTCTTTATTACTTTATTTGAAAGAAGAAGAAAAAAACTCAAGTTACTTTTTAGATGGAGCTATATGGATTTTGACAAGGTCTATAAATGTTTATAAAGTACAATCCTTCAGGCAATATTTGCTTCCACTCCCTGTGGAAGCTTTTGATCTTAAACCTGGGTAAAGTTTTTTATTTGTGATTAAAAGTGAAAAAGACCAACAAAAAAAATTTAAAGCCGAAACACCTTCAGAGTCTCTTAAATATTTACCTGAATTGGAACATTTTGTACCTCCTTTCACACGTGTTTTGCCAAACTTAACACAGTGAGCCGACGCCGGCGAGGATAAGGGAAGAGATATATTGTTGTGATTCTTTTCTTTGTGCAAAACGCCAGATGCCTGCAGGGAGAGCCAGTGGGACCTGGCCAAGTCAAACACCCGGGAAACGCCTCAAACACGTGCCACGCACAGCTTCAGGAAGTACCGCAGGGAGAAAGACAGAGCCGTGAGCGGGGAGGAGCGTTTGGCCCTGAAGCCTGCCTTTCACATTCGTCACATCTTCAGCAGTCGCTTTCAGATAGATTTCTAAATCTGTCATCTTAACCTGAAACTTCTCCATGCAAATGAGCACAACCATATAAAATGCTGCTGTGCAGAGAAAACTCTGCTCTCCATGACAGATGCCCGGAAGGCCTTGACTCTGCTTTTATTCTTACGTCTTTCCGGGTTTTTGATGGCGACCTGCAGCGGAACAACAATCTGTACTCTTTGAGATTACTGTTTCAAGCACCGACTGCACAGCCTGAAAAAGATCAAGATCAAGAGAGACTTTATTGACATTTTGAAGCACAAGGAAGCTTTTATGAGACAGTGGTGCAAAATAAAATCAACAGAAAACTGCACTGTGAAGGGTGACCATGTTTTTATTAAAAAAAGAGGAAATCTGGTCCTGAAACACTGTGATCATACTCTGTTTACTTAATGAAGACTCTCGATTTAACATATTTAAAGAATGACGCAGGTGGTTAAAAAGATACGCTTTTGAAAGTCAACTACAAAAATGACTTATGACTCTATTAGTGTTGGATTTAGCAAAAAGAAATTAGTGTGGTAATCACATTATTAACCAAAACATAGTATTTTGCCTGAAAACAAAAAGATTTTCTTAAACTACAAAAAAAAAGAAAAAAACAAAACGAAGTTCGGTTTGATCTGAAAGAGTCTTTACAGTCAGAGGTTGGAGAGAAATAGAATCACGACGGAGTTTTAGGACCACGCCATAAAAAATGACAAAATAAAGGAATCACAAAAATAAAGTTTTAATATTACGAGAATGAAGTTGTGTCAAGAAAAAAAGTCGTAATATTACAATAAAGGTGAAAAAATAAGATTGCTACAGGCAGTGAATTCACATGTAGTTTCAAAAGTATTTGAGCTTGTATGTACAATTATGTTAGTTTGTTGAATGTTTAATGCGGTTTTCTGTACAAAAATGATTTTAATTAGTCTGACCCAATATTTAAATCTTAAATTTCTTGTTTTCATTAGCTGCTAAGGGAAATGATCCTCAGTACTCAGTGAGTTGAATTAGTGAAATACATGAAATGTTCAATATTGGGCTGCACAGTGTCGCAGTTGGTAGAGCTGTTGCCTTGCAGCAAGAAGGTTCTGGGTTCGATTCCCGGCCCCGGTCTTTCTGCATGGAGTTTGCATTTTCTCCCTGTGCATGCGTGGGTTCTCTCCGGGTACTCCAGCTTCCTCCCAAAGTCCAAAAAACATGACTGTCAGGTAAATTGGCGTCTCTAAATTGTCCCTAGGTGTGTGTGTGCGTGGTTGTTTGTCCTGTGTGTCTTTGTGTTGCCCTGCGACAGACTGGCGACCTGTCCAGGGTGACCCGGCCTTTTGTATAGAAGTATAGAAAATGGATAGATGTTCAATATTATTCATTTAAAAGGTTTCCATAATTTGATCCAGAAAAATCAACAACATCGACCTAAAGCTCTGCCCATATTTTGGTTTAAATGGTGTCTAAAATAAATGATCGTGTGAAAAGACGCGCTGTAATAAAGTTCCTCCTCTTTCGTTCTCCCTCTGAGGATCTCAGCGGTGGCTGAGGGAACTGCACGGGCTGGAAAGAGGAGGAGGAGAGAGGAAGTTCTCCCAAACTTTTTTTTTCCTCCCTGAAAAGACTCTGGAGACGTCCCGTTAGATTTCCAGAGGAGTGGGGTTTGATCAGGAAAAAACTTATAACTCTGTATGTGAAGACCAAAGCGGACTAAGAACTCAGAATCCCTCTTTTTTTATTTCTCTCTCTTTACTTGAAAGCCGTCAAAAGGGGAAACGCGTGTTTTTTCCTCTTCTTTTTCTTCTGTTTTTTTTTTTTTTGTTTCCTTGAGTGCGTTTTTTCTTTCTTTCTTTTTTTTTTCTTTTTTGTTTCTTCCCAGCCTGAGGGGACTTAGCACCATCAGAGGCGATGAGATGTGAGTGAGCTATGCCTTGTGGAAATGGACAGACTTTATCCAAGCGAGAACATGGCGTCTGCGTCCCGAGGTTTAGCTTCTTTCCCGGTCTGCTTGTGGCGCTGTGCTGCCTGGAGGTGTGGGGCTCCGGGCCGCACGGTGGTGACGGCGGCGGCGGCAGCTGCAGCCCCTGTCCCGTTAACTGCAGCTGTGCGCCAGCGGGGCCCCAGCGGCTCTGCGTCGTTAATTGCTCCAGCCTCGGACTGGAAAGGGCCCCAGCGGCCGCTGAGTTTCCGCCGACCGTCAACGCGCTGTGAGTATTTCACAGGATGAAAAAGCAAAAAAATAATAATAATAAGTTATGCACTACACAAATGTCGGTTTTCTCAGAGCCGGGCCGAGGAATTGGTGAAAAAGTTGCTGCAATGAGCGCCGAGGCTTGTTTCCTCTTCCCCAAAGGTGTTGCATCTCTCGCACAAAATATATCTCAAATTTGAAGTAAAAGGAATTTTTTATAATTCTCAAAAATGGTAATTTATTTTGGACCTAGAGCAGAAATACAGTAGTTATATTAATGCAGAGGGAAGTATTTATCATTTATTTATTTAATCGAGTATGTAACTAAAAATCTCATAATAAAAATATTCAAGCGCTTCCTCCTTATTGTTTCTGCTTGACACGCTCTTCTTCTATGGTCAGATCGACACTTAAGGAATAAATTTAACCCTGAGTGGAAATTTAAAAGGACGATGCATAATCTGCTGTCTTTTGCACTGGATTTGAACTATTAACGAATAAACGTGTTTTTAAACAGAATTACCTCATTAGGAGTAACTTAGATTCACACCACGACTCTCTGAGCTGAACATGTCTTTCTTAGAAATGATAGGAAGGTGTAGTAACTGTCTTTCAGCCAGCTGACTGGCAGCCTCTCTTACTCTTTGCTTCAGCTGAACAAAACTTCTTCTGTCACTTTAATCTGACCTTGAAATTGTACAACATTTAGTGGCTTTAGCTGTTAATTTTTTTTTTAAATCAACAGATCAATAAGTCACAGAAATACTTTTTTCTAAAAGTTTATTTACTGTCATTTATTATGTGATCTGGAATTGGGGCCCAAAATCAAAGTGATTTAGGGCCCCATAAAATCTTGGACCGGCTCTGGGGCATCCAAATAGTTTAGCTAAGTCTCACATCATTTGCTTTATAACAACAAACCTTTGAGTAGTATCTCTTTTTTTTTATTTTCTTCATGTTTTACAGCAGATTAAATATTTAGTAGTTGCTACATTTATACCACTTCTGACCGAAATCAACATCAAGTTAATTCACCAGATTATTGTGTTAGGTTTTTAATGCATTAGTTTTTTCTCCATGCATCTTTATATGTTCTGTCAAGCTGAATATCAAATTTTGTTTGTATTCCCATATATAGGGCATATTTGCATTAATAGTCATTTTTCATAGGATTCTATTATATTTTCATCTTCAGCAGCTAAAATATTTACCATATCTGACAATTAGACATGGCACCGCTGATAGATTCTATGCTAGGATGAATGTCATCCATATGGTTTGCATGTCGTCTGCACTGTGCAGCATATTGAGCTGGAAAGGAAACTGGGATCTGAAGGAATAACAAACTTGAAGCCAAGCACATGAGTATTAAATATAGAAGGTTTTGAGTTGCTCTTTGGGTAATGCCTGATACGAGTTTCAAAGGTCAAATAGCTGATGACAGTGTGCATGAGTGTGCGTGCGTGTTAGTATGTGATGCATTATTGCATGTGTAGCATGTGGAGCTTGTGTGTGTTTGTGTATAAGTGGTCACCTAAACCTTAAAGCTGCTGCTTGCGGTGGTTTGGACCAGTCCTGAGTTTCTGGTCTGGTCAGTGAGAGAACATTATGTTCTGTGATGGTGGAAGACATTATTTATTTTCATTCTGTATATAGTCTTTATTTAACCTAAAATCTTAACTTGCTCTGGCTCAAATGTTATCATTGCTTTATTTTCTTTACTTAAGGTTTTGTAAATGCTGGAAACTTCACATACAAAGCTGTCATACATACATCATGTTTTTCTTTTCTTTTTTTTGGCAGAAAATTAATCTCTGCTCCATCTAAAGAATGTATATTTTGGCTCATTTTACATGTGCATATTTTTCTTGAATGTTATCGATACCAATTGCATAAGAGAAGATGAGCAACTTGTTAAGTTTTTCATTAATTACAGACAGATTCCCAATCGGGTTAGAATAACTGACTGTGACATGTGAGACTTTACTGAGGTGTTAAACACTATAGATACTTATTAATTAGGCATCTGGCTCATATTACCAGAAGAAGACACTGAAAGTCTTACGCTGAATTAGCCAAGAATAGATAGTTATTCATCTGTCGTGTCCGCAGTGTGTTACCTATTTACCTACGATTTAAAAACCTGTTGCTTGTTTTCATTCATTTGTTCTGTTACTTGATGAATTATACTTCCTGCAAAAGAAAGTGCATTTGTGTTTGGTTGACTTTTTTTCTGTCTCGCTTGGATCAGTGGATCTTTATTTTGTTGTTTATTTCCACTCAAATGGTGCCACATCACAAGAAAAATGCATTAGGAGCTGAGTCTAATATGTCGGTTGCACCAACTAAACACTTCACCTACACCAAATCCTCCAACGGGTTTTGGTGGAGGCAGTGTGATGCTGGGGGCAGAATCTCCCTCACTGCAAAACGTGTTTGTCATCTCAAAGGACAAAGGACTACGTCTAGTAAAGTTGAGAAAAACTTTCCTTTAAGCATAAAGTAAAAAAAAGCTGAGTAAGAGAAGTCATCTGGTGGCTGAGAGGTTTCCAAAAGATTTAGCTGATGAGTAAAGATAGCAATTCTCGGTTTTACCGTGCATAATGTTAGGGGTTTTCTTCTTAATGTTGTGTTTTGTATGCTTTTCTGATTGCTTTCCCTTTTTCCAATATTGGGTAGGTTTGTTTATTCCCTCGGTTCTCTCAAGTTTCACCTCCCGTCAACAACAATCAGCACACCTGCCACTCCTCCGGCAATCACACAACTCTTGTTGTTTTTCAAATCTCCGAGTGTAATTCTGCTGCCGCTTGGCTTCCTGCTCGGCTCTCCTTACATTTTGGTTCTGGATCTTGATTCACATTTGAATCATCTGTCGGAACGTGCCTCCTTCATTTGAGTCCTCGTTACTTCAATATACGGTAGGCTGTAAAAAATGTTTACAGCTTTGACCTTCCAAAGCTTAATTATGATTACAATGTAGCTCCTTCATATACCGTATTTTCCACACTATAAGGCGCACCTAAAAACCTTCAATTTTCTAAAAAGCCGAAATTATGCCTAATAATACGGTGCACTTTATATTTGGGCCAATATTGAGCCACAACAGGTCTCGCAACTACGGTAAGCAGCCTTCGACTTCATTTTCCCCCGTAGAAGAAGACGCGTGTGGTGCATGCTGGGAAATATGACTGCGCGAAGCATGCGGTTTCATTTCCATTCGTGTGTTTGTGTAAAGACCCCGGAAGGGTTCCTATTAAGAGACACGCTTACGACGCAGAGTTTAAACTCAAGGCGATCAGACACGCAGAAGAACACGGGAATAAAACAGCTGTTTATTCATTTTGGGAGCGAACGGAGTTGTCAGAACGCTGGTTTGTAATCTATTAATAAAGTTTTACTGTTTTGTTGACATTCCGTTTAGTGCAGCTCCAGCTAATGGATGCATAACATAACCACAGCCTCTACTGTAGCGTCTATTCTATGCGTCTTATAATGAAGTATATATATATAAATATATATGAAAAAAGTTTTAAAATAGGCCATTCATTGAAGGTGCGCCTTATAGTGCGGAAAATACAGTACTTATAACAGATTTTTTTTCCTGATATGCCAGCAACTTACTTAGATTATTTATACTAAGGTGTAAGGGAAAAACTATTTGTTCCTTTTCATATGATCTATCCTACTTATTAATTATTATGTACAAAATATTAAAATTAACTTACATTGTACATTTGTGTAATTAATAGGTACATTATACTTGACACAACTTACATGACTTAATGTAAAGTATCATTGAATTTAACTATGCTATATAAACTTGAAACTGGCAAAGTTTAATTAAATTCTGAGGACAGCAACAGGATTTGCGTCAGATTTTCTTCTTGGTAAGAGCCTGTTAAAACCCTCACGCAGTGCTTGTTGTTTTTTTACATTAAGCAGATTTGTAATTTTAAGCTTTAAATATTTACAGCATTTACAACATTGCTACTTAAATCTTGATGATTTAGAGTCTGAGTCAGAATTTCAGCAACATCAACTGGAATAAGCCCAAAGTTGGAAACCCATGTTTAAAAATTTAAGAAAACAATACAACATGTCTCCTTCTACATAATGATTTCTGCAGTTCTTTACATTTTCGTGCATCTGTCAGCATTTCTCCCCTCTATAGTTAAGATCTATTCAACTTGTATTGGTAAACGTCTTGCAGCAATGGCTTCAGTGCATAAAAAGGGGTGCTCTTCAGCTGTTTGCACTTTTATTCCCACTTGTGTTTTGTATTTAGATCATTTTAGTTTTATTATCATTGTCCATGTCAATGCAGTCATTTGTGTTAAGTTTTGTAGTTCATCCTTGTCTCTTCACGTAGATTTGAGTCCTTAGGTTTAGTTAGATCCTCTGCGTCTCCATTTAGTTTTCTCCTGAACTCATCTGGTTCACAATGCCACATCCCCACAGCATTCAGGCTCCTTGGTTTCTGCTTGGTTTTCAGTTTGATCACTGAAGCAGATCTCCATCACGCATCTTCCTCTGCCCTGTTGACATCTGGGTCTTCCTCAACCCACATCAAACATCACACAGTGGAGTTATGATGTGTTTTTTGTAGGTTATTTTGACAGCCTGGTCTCTGAGATAAGCAATGATTGTTTCAGGGATGCAACTAGAGCACAAGTTGGATGTGATATGACTGCTAAACGAAACAAGGAGTCACAGCAGACACCTGGAAACATAAGTTGAAACAATTGAGATATCTGCCTTGCGTCACAAACAGTGTTGTTTCTGTGTGGATATAACACACAAGTGATGCATTTTTATGTTTTCCTCCTCAAGATCAGCTGTGGTCCTGTTTTGAAGGGCCCAGTTGCTGCTTTCAAAAGATTGCCATTTGTCCACCTTTACAAGAATGATATATTTGTGAATTAATGCGTTCAAAACCTCCTCTATGGCTCTAAATGTAAATACGGAGGATACGCCCTCCGTTAGAGAGAAAAGAAATAATCCAGTGGCAGCGGAGTGCTGCAACTTTCTGCAGAAGGAAGTTGGAGGGGGGAAAAAAACCCACTCATGCTCCACACCGGCCCATCTGCTCCAACCCACACATAATAAAATCTCATAACACTTTTTTGGAGAATTTTGGAGCTCTGAAGTCATTTCTGGGAAATGCTAGTGAAAGGAAACCTCTTCAGTGTTTTTTTTAAGTGCCTCTCCTTCGTATGCAGATTGCTTCAAGGAAAGTCGGACAATATGCTTTTGTCCCCAGGCAGAGGACTTTGAAAAAAAAAGACCTTAGAAAGTAGAATAAAATCAACTTTATTGATCTCGAAGGGAAAATTGCTTATTACTTGACAAGCTGCTCCATCCACAGTGTTAAATATTAGTAAATATGATTGTAACCATAATGCATGCAAGTGTAATGTTGCAAGTAATTTAAATATGACTAAATAATAAAGAATGATAGTATTTTTTTTTGTTTTGTATAGCAATGTTGTTTTTTGCAACCTGCTATCTGCTTAGCATATCAAGGTCTTGTCTATTTGACTCTGATGAAGTTTGTGGTGTTTCCATGGCAGCAGGATGCACATACACAGAGATGCACCACAGCCATTTAGCTGGAGCTGGGTTATTTGGTTCAATGTGAGACTGCAGCAGCTCACCGTACAGCTGTGCAGCACATGGGACTGGATATAAAAAGGAAATTTCCCCACTTTTGTTTTTCGCTGCGTGTCACTGACCTTACAGCCATCTACACACTCTGCAAACGGAGATGGAATGGGGAAGGTTGGGCGCTCTGACAGTACGCAAGGAAGAGCTTGTTTGGTTTCCATGGCAAATGTAACCCATGACATCACTCTCAGACGCTCAGACATTTCAGCTGGTTGAAAAGGAGAACATGAGGCAAGAAATGAGGCGGACTTAAGATGGAGCTCAATGTCTTCTTCCCTGTCTGTATCCATTGGCTCAGTGTTGGTTGTTGAGGTTTTGTTTTTGGTGGATGGATCCAGAAGCTGCATCTGCTGGTCCAAAAATATGGGGTGGACAAAAAGGCATTCTAGTTTTATTTGTTTTTGTTGGGCATTTTGGGTAGAAACTAAATTGAAAAAATGATTAGCTTGTTTTTTTGTGTTTTATAGAGCTGCCTGGAGTAAACACCCCATCTGCTCTGATGCTTATTTCTTTAATCTAAATTGCACCTGAGCAAATTCTTAAGCAAATTCTTCCTTTGTTAAAAAGGAAGACATTCGTCGTTTTGTCTCTCTCTAAGGCAGTAATCAGACCTGGGTGAAATCAACCACAGTTAAGTTATGATTTACCGTCGGGACGCCTGGGTGTAGGTTTAATTTTAATTTTTTTCACATTTTTTTCACTAGTTAAAAACTGCATTTTGTGTTTGGTTCCGTTGTCTTTGACTAATATTTAAATTGGTTTGACATTCTGAAACAGACATGCAAAAGTGAAGAATATCAGGAGGAGGCCGTAACGTTTTCACACGTTTGATAGAAAGAAAGAACAGAATAGAAATGGCCTTTAGACCCAGTGATCGACACATTTTACACTCATTGAGCTGCATGTCTAAAATGTTCATTTTGTTGAATGGTTCCAATAATAGTAAAAATAATTGATAATAATTATAAGCATAAAAATACACAATACAATGACAGAGCTTTAATTGACCTTTATTTGAGTTTTTCCTGACTTTTATTGTCCCACTGTGGGTGGAAAATCAAGTGTATGAGTTCAGAAAGGATTAAAAATACATATATATATATATATATAAAAAAACAAGATTATGAAGGTAATCACGGTAATAACACGGTATTATTAATGACGGCATAATTGCTGTGCAGTTAACAGAAATATAAATATTGACTCACAATCCAATTGAGTTGGATTTGAATGTATATGATGTGCATTTATTGAACATTAACAAGCTGCTTTTTAATTCAGTGTATCAGTGCAGTACAGATACTTTTATTATGTTACTGACTTTAAACAAAGTTTCCACAAACATTTGCATCTGTTGCAGCTCGTTTACTAAAGTCAGAACAGGCAGGTCAGACCTCAAAGAGAGAGAAAGAAACTGATACAAGGCATTAAAAGCCTGTTTACTGCAGGATTTCAGCGTCACTTTGAATGTCAAGTCCCAGTGGATTTTTGCAGGAAGGATAGTTTCACATTTTTCATTCCAACAGAAAGCATGAAGGAGAAATCAGTGCTTTCATTGCAATCTGAAGCATCCTTTTATGGCTGCTACCCTCATTTATCTCAGTTGGGAACTTTTCAAATCAAAGAGGACTCGTTTTACGTCATTGGAAAACTTGAGTTTTTTTCAGACAAAAAGAAAAAAAGGCTTTTAAAAATGAAGAAAAGCTAAGGGTGAAAATGTTTTTTGTTTACTTCAGTTGATAGATTGATGTTTCTTGTTTGAGTATCCCTTACAAAACTTCTTCCCCCAATAAAAGCCACTTCCTTAACTTCGCTTTAATAAAAAGCAGTCCTCTGAGTTTGACTCTATGTTTTTAACTCTTTGGGTTTCTGTCTCTTTTCTATTCTATCCTCATTGGGTCTTTAAATGAAGCCTGTACTTTTCTGTCATCTAACATCACTCATCCTGCCTGCTAACGACGCATTTCTTCTTTCTTTATAAAAAACAAGTACAAGTTAGGGTGCGGCTAACAATTATCTTAGTAATTGATTATTCAGCCAATTACTCTGACACTTAATCAATTAAACAGATAAAAAAATGGGCACATTTTGCAGTTTTTTTATTTAATCACTTAAAAAATAATTCAACTTATTTTTTAACTAAA
Organism: Phalloptychus januarius; assembly: GCA_902982915.1. Classification (NCBI taxonomy): domain Eukaryota; kingdom Metazoa; phylum Chordata; class Actinopteri; order Cyprinodontiformes; family Poeciliidae; genus Phalloptychus; species Phalloptychus januarius. Next base: position 912,551 of record CADWAE010000251.1, on the reverse strand, counting down.
AAAATAAACATTTTAATGTCTAAAATCCAATAAGATAGAGTTTATATTAATGGGATGAGAAACGGGTGAAGCTTAAACTTTTTCTCTTGAGTTCGGTGTAGAACAACATAACAGACAGAGAAGGGATTTTTTTTTTATTTTAAAATGTAAAATATATAAACTCTTTGTATAGTTTTAGTTTAATTAAGCTCCAAGGTTGTTCCCTCAACCAATGGCTGCATATTCCAGGTAACGATTAATTACAATTATTCTGATTAACCGTTTCAGCAGCAATATAGTTATATTTATTCAACTGCCTCCCGTTAAATCATGCGTGGGAACTAATGACATCATGACGAGGTAAAATCTTGCCAGACTGGCCTGAATATGAATGAAATCCGTAATTTTAACCAAAAAAAATACTTGGAAACATCTGACCTCTACATTTAGTTAAAATATGGTAAGTTTCAATTAGCAGTATCTCACCTGCTATGTAAATCAATAATTTAACTCGAGGAGGTAGCATTTGACGGCATCCATACGGCAGGAGTTGTCATGGCGTGACCTTGTAGGTGTGTGTTTGTGCTTAAGTTGCACACACTACACAAACGCTGCGATTCAAACACTTGAAGACGTCCTAGAATAACAGCCGGCACAGCTTGCACCGAATGGTAATCAGAGGTTTTCAGGGTGGAAGCGGAGAATGTGTCAGAATAACAGGCGAGTCAAATATTTTAATGAAATGCGAACTGGCTATGTTTTTTCTTTCTGTCATAATTTACACTTACACCAAAAAATGAAAACGGAAAATGTTTTTCATTTTCGCTTTAACTTCAGGAATGTGTCTTATCCACCAATAGTAATTGAGGAGATTTCCCTTCATAGTCATTTCTTTGTGCAAGACTGTTGAGACTAAAAGACTAGAGAAAAAAAAGGAGCTGAAACCATAAAACTGAAGAAATGTTGCAGAGGCTTCTCATTTTAAACCACAGTCTGGATCCGCTGTTTATCTGCAGGCAGGAAGTCACTGCAGGTCCAGTTTAGTTCGGTTTCAGGCCAGTGAACCTGAAACGGATCAAAGAAGCAGCGAGAACAGAGAGCAAAGTGAACAGGTATGAAATAGAAGAGCTGCTGCCTGAGCGCCGAGCTGAGACTTTTATCATCCTCACCAAAGATTGTTTCAGCAGCCACATCTGCTGTCAAGGTCACTGACACACTCATTGTCTGCTCTGGAGGCTTACTTAATAACAGGCTTTCTGTTGTTTGTCACAGCAGTTTATATGAAGAGTGGAGTCTTTAAATTGCTTCTTTGCTCTGTTCGCCTCATGTGTGGCATGATTGCATGGCAAATAAATGGAAACGCTGGGAACAAGTTGACTGAACTCTTAGGACCAAAAAGAACTGGATAACAGCATTTTGAGCAGCCATAAAAAATGAAAAGAGAGGAGAGGAGAGGAGAGGAGAGGAGAGGAGAGGAGAGGAGAGGAGAGGAGAGGAGAGGAGAGAGGAGAGGAGAGGAGAGGAGAGGAGAGGAGATAACTGTTTCCCACTAACAACTCTGAAGTTAGCAATTGCTCTGTAGCTTATTTTCAGTGCTTAATTAAGGCACAAAATTGTAAATTCATTGAATAATCAAGCACCAACAAAGTAATTTTACATACAACAAAGATGTTAAAAACAGATTAAAATTAATGAAACTTTTGTTCAATTTTGTCTCCAAAAATGAACAAAAGTTTGGCAGGAATGTACAAGTACTTTGTTCAATTTTGGAGACAAAATTGAACAATTTGTCAAATTTTGGAAGCAAAATTGTAGGCATTGTAGGCACCAAGACCACTCTCAATCCTGCAAGGATAAGTGTGTTAGATAATGGATGAATGGACAATTGAGCATTTTCAAGATTTTTTGTGCTTAATGGTCCCTCTGCACAGGAATGGCAGAATAAATGTTAACAGAAACCACACAAGAAATGTATTTTAAAACATTTAAAACCTTTTAACACTCATTTGCAGCAGCTTTAAGCAATATTTTTGCTGCCTTAATTTGTTATGAAACAATCCAGCTCGTGAAAATGAGATTTTGGCTATATCTTTTAGTAAAACTAACAATTCTTTAGTTTCTTGGGTAGCACCAAATAATTTAACTTCAGCATCATTAACAGCTAATGGTTAGCCTGTCACAATACTGCCACAGTGCTTACTAATGATGGGTTTTTTTTCTGTGTAAGTACTCAAAATACAAGTACACTATTTATTTAAAAGTGGTGGAGGCTTTTTCAGTTTTCTTGTAACTAAGTGATGTCAAGCAGCTCAACAGGAAGTCCTTACTGACCACTCTGTTATCATTCAAGAGCTTAAAGCTTAAAGTGTTCGTGAAGATAGATTGCACTATAACTCCACCAGTCAAAGCCAAACACAGATGGCAGCCGGTTTGACTTGACTGGGAAGAAATCACTGTGACGAGATCTGTTGTGGTGTTTTAATGCCACACAATCAAGATATCCTTAAAGGTCAAGACACACTGGATCCGATTTGGCGTCTGGGCGATAGCTATGTCCCTCTGACTGACCAAGGTAGGCCTGCGGTTTAATTTGGCGGGAATGTCAAAAATGAAGCCAAGCAGCTCGACCAAGACACGTTGCAGAAAACAAGAGCAGTGTACTTATTCATGGTAGGAGATCAGAAGTAGAGAAGAATATAAAAAATGAAATATCAAACATTTTAATAATGCGGAGCGTTCTGAAAATATCGTATACATTTTTTGGGTAGGAGCTCATAAGCTTCTTACTTCTTCCTACTCCTTTCTGAGCATTTTAAGATTATTGTGGTTCAAAAATATGTCTATTGCATTCCTTGTTCATGTGTGACTTTATACTTCTATCGTGTTTGAAATAAATGAATAAATAAACTTGTCCTTGCGAGAACTTTCATCTTTCTGGGTCATACTCTCACAAGTCCAGTGCTCCATTGAGTGACCCTCGAGTGAAGGCCTGCCTGTCAGGAAAAAGGTCAATAAGAGTGTGAAAAGTCATGAGATGCGTGAGTCTACACATCCATGATGCGTACGTAGCCTCACGCTGTCGGATGCAACCAACTCTGTTGAAGCAATGCAAAACAACCAGATCCAAAATATGAAACCATTTATTTCTCACATAGAGCTGTGAAAAAAGTGCAATTTAACGTTTTGGGAGACCAATATATTCATGAAGGTTTTCTTTTGTTTTTATTTTTTAACGCTGGACGGTGGTGTTTTCTCTTCTCTGCTTTGGTTATTTTATATTACTTACTTAAGGATTCTCTTTCCGTGGGATTAAAGTTGGCGGTTATAATTTGTTGATGGAGAAATTACTGCAGACGATAGTTTAGTTGCTCTCTTCTCACTACACCACATGTATTTGGCAGAACATTGGCGCGCGTTGCGAAATCCATTGCATGTCGGAAATCCAAACAGATAAGTGGTGGAAGCTGCAGCTCCAGCTGTGCCATAGTTTACTCGAAACATTTGTTTATGTTTGCTTCCAAGTTTGCTCGGATAATAACCGTTTTTATAGTTACTGGTACTGCTATGGGCAATTTTGTTTTTCAGACAAATGGCGAGGATATTCTCACTCAAATTATCCAGTGCTAAAGCCCTGACATGCATTTTCTGTCTTCTAACGCTGCAGCATATAAATAAAGGTGTGTTTGACTGGTGCAGTCTCAAAGACAACAAACAGTTTCGATTCCTTTCCTTGTCTTGCAGATGTTATCATTTGCATGTACAGTTCTCTGTGCATGTGTGAGTGCATCGTTTTTTTTAGGCTAAGAGTGTTAAACCGCTGTGCACAGCTGCCCTTCACTTGCCAGCTGGACATCGGACAACCCACGCAGCGGCGGCTGGAAAACTGGACAAAATGTTCTAAATAGAGGAGGAAGATTAGAGGAGAGGAGCCAAAATGTGAGGCAAGATGATAGACTTTTAGACCAGAAAGCCTCTTTAATCGCACGTCTCCTTTTCCAATATCTGCATCCCAGACTTTCCATGTTTGCAGAAGGGAAATCAGTCAATAGAAGCTCATGATGTCAGCGTTTATAAGGCAAGCTGAGCTACGGTCAGACAGCCTCATTGCGGTGGTTGCTCTCTCCTCTGCCTCTCTTTCACACCTGACTTTGTCTTTTCCTTTACTTTGACCGGCCCAGCTAACCCGCCGACTTACTAGCGCAGACTTTCCAACTCTTAGCAGTTTTGGTGGGAAGCAGAACAAGCAGAGCAGTGACTGGGGGAGCGAGAGAGCAGCACAGTAATCAGGAAAAGAGGCCGACGGGATGAAAGCAACCACAGAAGAGCCTGTGTTTAGAGGGTTAGTGGCGCGTTGGCCTTCACTTGCAGGGACTTGGACTACTTTGCTGCCAAGGTGCAACAGATGTCAGTCTGCCATCTACATGTCACCTTCTTTTTGCAGAACAAACGAATATCCGTGTAATTGCTTTTTGTCCTAATTACTTCTTTAGCTAGGTCATCTTTTCCCCCCTTTTCTCCATCCTTTCAGTGTCCCTTCCAGCTCCTCCTGTCATCCCATCTGACCAAACACAGCAGAGCCAGCGAGGATTTTCTGTGTGTGTTTTCATCTCCCAGCTCAGAATAAGTGGCACCAGACAGGCCTTATAAGGAGTTGTTAGATCATTGGCCACACTGTTAGCAAAACAGAACCATATGTGTTTGGCGCAGTATGTGTGTGTGTAAATGAAACCATGTGTGTCCAGGGGTAGCAGAGAGAACGGGAGTCTGTTGCTAATAGACGTGCCGAAGGTCAGATTATATGGTCATGTTAAGAACACGGACGTATAGTCTCTCTCTCTCTCTCGCTCTCTGTTCTATCTCTGGTTGTCTCTGTTGAATTGACTCTAGGTGTGAGAAACACACAAACACACATAAGCCGGGCGGAGAGCTGTGACTTGAAGCCGGTTTGTCGACGTGATGCTTGAGCGATCAGGGAGTGGGTCGGGTTTCGTTCCCATCGCTTCCCTTTTCTCGTCCTCTGATGGGTTTAGCAGAGAACAGCTCTCTGTCTCTCTCTCTCTCTCTCTCTCTCTCTCGTCTCTCGGTCTCCATCTTTTCTTACACATCTGGTCTGGAATGTACAGATGTTTCCTTTTGGGAACGGGCGTCCTACTCTGTACACACACACACACGAAAAGTAAGAGTGTGAGAGAAGAAAGAGGCGTGGCATCCCCTGCACTCCAACCTTCTTTTTCTCTGGTTTTGGTTGTGTTTTCAGAACCTGTTGAGCGACACTTTACTGCAGTTATTTATTTCACTGCTGCATACTAGCAGATATTGTTTTTGTAAGCCTGCAGCCTTATATTTCTCGTTCCTAGATATATATATACACATATATGTGGGGGGTTTTTTGTGCATTTTTATTCTCACTTGCAGCTGAAACTTTGCCTGAAAGCCTGAAAGTGGAAACCAAAGTCACTTAAATCTGCACATCTCTGAAATATTATCTGCAGACTCTTTTATTTCCATTTTTGCGGTTGTGCATGTGTATACAAAATTCATTTTGGGTTTGTGAAAATTACAAATCATAAACATCTTTGGAGAAATATACTCAGGCTTTTTTGAAGTGGGTTTTTTCCTTTTTCAGGAAAAGAATTGACAAGCTTAGCTTGGCTTACCCAGTTTCCTGCAGATGCTGCTCCACACAGCACAGCTCATGAATGGAAACAGGCTTGATTCGGATTTTCAGTTCAATGCCACTTTGCTTTATATTACATTCGAAACCACATGCAAAATGAACAACATCCTGCAAGGCTGGCATTCTGTAAAGATTCATTTTTACAGAATGTTTTTTTTTTTCAATATTGGTTCCATGAGACCGTTAATAAATATCAATAAATGTGAATAATTGCTAAATACTTTTGTCTTTAACTGTTATTTCAATAAGTACCACAAAACATTAGGATAAACTTCACATAAATCTGAAAAAAGATTTTGTTTTGAGTTATTTATTAGGTAAAAACAAACAGGCTAACAGTGATGAAGTGAAGATAACAAAATAATGGTGGTTTCATTCTGCTTAGTCTGAACTTTGACCCTGGAATAACATCAAGCCCAACCTAACTATGTTCCAGTTACAGGTTTGGAAACAAGTGGGATTTTCTAATTGATATTGTCAGCAACAAGACAGCAAATCGTGCCAATAACAGCATTTCTCTCTGTTTTTGTACCTTTAAACACTGCATGTCTAAAAGAAGGCTTTACAGTTGTTAGGGCACAACATTTTAAATGGGATGAAGATTTTTAGAAATGCAAATAAAGCTGGGGTTTTTCTCACACTTTTTTGCAATCACTACGTTGGTGTGCAAGGCAGCCATATTGGATTGTGAAGTCAGATTTGTGCAAAACGTTCGTCTGAGAAAAAAAAATAAGCATATTGAAACTGCATCCTTCAATCAGCTTTTTTGTCAAATAATTAAAAGCATTTTTCCTCCTTTCCTTCCTTTATGTGAAATATTGCAGCTCCTTTGAGAATACCGCAGATTTGAGTATCTCAAACCTTTTTCACTCCAGGTTGGGTTATAGGGCGGGTTAACTTCTCTCCTCTCTTATCAGGCTGTGAATTCAGTATTTTAGCATGAATAAAGAAAAGAACATCCTTACAGTGAGATAGTGGTTGCCCATCTGCTCTGTTTGCTGAGTACCAAACCGAACCCTCAACACTCGTTTGGGTTGCCTGGCTCTGATCTCCTCTTCCTGTCACTGATAAGCAATGAAAACTGTGTGAAAGTGTGTGAGTGAGGGGATTACTCCTGCTTCAGGAGCAGAGCCAGAGAAGCGGATGAAGCACATGTATATAATTAGCAGTCGTCCTGACAAATGCTGCTTTAAGGCAGGTGCGTGTGAGGAGTTGACCTTTGCAGTGTTATTTCCTCATTAGTCAACGTCTTCCATGTTTCTTGTTTTTGTTCTGGCTTTAAACCTTACGAGTTCAGAAACTACCTCTTAGCTTTCAGCGAAAGCATTTAGTCATTTTTATTGTCATATTGCAGTGAATAAAACTTCAGTGGGAACACCTGTTATTAGTGGTAAAAACAGGAGGTGAATCTCCAAATCCTCTTTCCGTCCCACATATTTCTGCTTCGGGTTTTGCTCGTCTCCACCTCGACTTTTATCAATTAGATGTTTCAGTCTTTCGTTACTCCACTGGTTGCGCTTGTGGTTTTCCTAATCCCAAATAATTACCCTACTTAATTCACTTCTCAAAATGGTGTGTTTTTGAGTGGTTAGATGTGCATTGGGTTATTTTAAACGTGGACATATTGGGTTTCTTTCTTTCCCCACAGAGATCTGTCCAAGAACCACATCTCCTCCCTTGATACCAGCCTGTTGGATCGTCTCCCGGGCCTCAGAGAGCTGTAAGTAAACACTCCTCGATTAATTTATCTCGACTTATTTATCCATTTGTCATTGTGGTGAAACTCTAGTTCCTTAATATTCCTGCACAAATATTACTTGAAAAGAGAGAATTTCACATGCCACAGTAATGAGGAAAGTTAAGGTATTTGTCTCCTGCAAAAAAAGGTAAAACTTTCCTGCAAACTGTCATTAATTTAACATTTTGACATTTTTCATCTTTTTGTTTTTTTGTTTGTTTAAATAAAGAATAATGTATCAAAAATAACACATATGACATAAAGTGCGCAAGATTTTTTTTGATCCAGCCTTTAATCTGAATACATTTATAATACTAATAATGAGGAAGGTTTTTGCTAGACAAATTCATCAGATTAAGAAAGCAGCTGCTAAAATGCCCTTACAAAGCAGCAGACAGTTATTTGAAGCTGCTGGTGCCTCTGGAACCTCAGGGTGGAGGATCCTCCAGAGGCTTGTTGTGCATGAACCTACTATTTGGCCACCACTAACCAGGCTCACAAGCAGAAACGGTCGCAGTGGGCTCAGCCATGCATGAAGATTAATTTTCAAATAGACTTGTTGTGGTCACCATCCTCCTCTGACCTCAATACTATTGAGAACCCTTGGAGTATCAAGCAGAAGATCTGAGGGTGAGATGTAGTTCATTTAACAGCTCTGGGACGGTTTTCTGACATCCTGCAGAGACGTTCAAGCAGAAACTTTCCACAAACTCATAAGTTCAATGCAAAGATTGTGCAGGTGATGTCAGAGAAGGGGTTCTATGTTAATATGTAACTCATCTGTTGAGATGTTTTTGATTGAAATAGCTTCTGATTTTAGTACATGTGACCACTTAATGCTGCACATTCAGAGATTGACCGTTTGCAGTTCTTTATAATCCATAAAATGTTTAGAAAATCTGCTGTGCATAATAATTTGGAACATTTGACTTTTTTATTTTTTATAAATAGTTTTTGCTCTCAATGGGATATTTGTTTAGTAAAATTTTATTTGCACTGTAATAGTTCATGACTTGAAAATTATACTGACCATCATTTGCATTGACCATTTAGGAAAAACTGAGCAAATTGCATAATAATTTGGAACATGGTGTACATAAAAGACAATATTGGTATTTTCTGTATATATATGTGTACTAACATCATCACAAAGTTTTGTAGTGGTTTTCATTCGATTTCCATACAGCTTCCTTTTGGAATTTTCTATCTATTTGTATATTTGTATATTTTTGAACTGTGTGCACTAAAAAGTGAACAAGCACGGGATGAAAGACGAAACGTCAGGCTGAAAACTCTAGAGAAGACAATCAGTCTCTGACAGTCATGTCTTTTAAAACAGTCGAGGTCGAAGAAAAATGTTGACGAGAATACATATTGATCAGGATTACTTTAAGTGATTTTAAGAAAGTCTGGGTCGCTGGAAGCAAAAACAGGAATGACTCAAGACATTTAATCAGTCATGGTGAAAGTCTCCCCTGTTGTGGGCCGCCGTCGGTTCTGAGAGCATAAAGTTAAAGAGGAGGGAATTTGGAGCCGTCCGTCTCCGAGTTGAGAGCAGAAGTGAAGGAGGAAGATGAAAGGAGTGAAGAGGAGGAAAAATCCCGGTTTAGTCTAAATGTAAGTAGGCTGAAGTCTCAGGAGTGTGTTAGTCGGACTTAAAAAAAGCCCCACATAGTGAGCACACATGCGAATCACGCTACGATTAAGTCGATTACAGCTTACTGCCCAGGGCTCCCACTACCTCCCTCTTTTTATCTTACCATCTTTTTCTTGCATTACTTTTCTTTTTCCACTCATTGGACGGGCATTTAAGCACATGTTTCCGTGTGTGCGTGATGAGGGCGAGCTCTGATGGTTTCCATCAGTTCTGTCCAAACCACCACACAACGGGCCCATTATTCAGCTCTCAGGAGTGAGGAGGGAGTGAGTGCAGAGAGGAAGAGGGGAAAGGAGACAGAATGCAGGATACGTAGATGAAGAGTAGGGCTGAAATGACTAATCGTGAGTAATCAGTTGTTGAAATGATTTAGTTAGTAATTGATTTTCTGTTTTAAACAGACTCAAAAAAGGCCACTTGTTTGAAGAACACCACAGTCAGAGCAGTAACTAATCCAAAACTGTACAAGTGATACATACGTTTTGCATTTAAGATAAAAACAAACTTTATCTGCATGTACTTTCTGCCTATAACATATGTGCAAAATCTCTTATTTATTAATAATTAAATTAAAGTATAATATTTTTTTATTAACCAGTTAACTAATTAATAGTTGGTTAATAAATAAAGAATAATGAACACATCGGCCCTACATCTTACTAATGCTAAGTCAGACAAACTTAGCATTAATAATTTTCATATTGATGTTGGAAGTATTTTTCTTTTCAGCTTTAGCAAACAATTTTTTCCCCCCTTAAATGCTTATTTCTTTAATTAAAAATGGATTTGAATTGTTTATTTATTTGCATATTTTAGTGCATTTCTAATATTATATATAAAAATAAAAGCTTAAGTGTTTAAGTGAAAAATTTTATGTGACTGATAAATCGGTTTCTAAAATAATCATTAGTTAAATGAAAAGAGAAATAGTCTGGCAGAATAAACCACGGAGGAACAGAACTGGGCTGCGATGTGTTTTCTGTCAGGAACGCCAGCTGCCATTTTGTGATGTCATCATCTGAGAGAGGCGTGATCCTGTCACCCAAAGCTCCTTTCCTGCAGCACACAGCCAGATAAAGCAGGAAAAAATGTTTTAGATACTCTCTGATCAAACGGCTTTTTTCTTCTTTTAGAGTCTCTATTCCCTGACAAACCCACACAACGCGGATCTTGTCAAAGTGACAATGTGACAGTAATTAAAAAGTGCAATTAAGGAGGAAGAGCCAAGACCTTTTGTTCTGATGTCAAAAGTGATTTCTTTGTTTCTGCCCCCAGAGATTTGAGCAACAATCAAATTACCACCATCGACGAAAGGATATGTGACAACTTATGCAACCTAACACAAATGTAAGTGTTCATTATTTACTGTAAGTCTTTGACTCTCCACAGGGATCATTGAAAAGGATGAAATTATGATCTACCAAAAATGGTGCAGCACTAATCCAGTTCAGCAGCTTTTTTACTCCAATCTTTATACGATACCATGAATATCACTGCTGTTTTTATTTTTCTTATAAGATTTTCACCCTTTTTCTATTTGCTCTGTGTTGCTACTTTAGTTAAAAAAGTCAAACTTTTCCAGATTTTCCTTACTTTTTTTTTTTTTTTGCACAATTGTATGTTACAACCAAAATCCCAATAATTCCCAATAGTTTTCATTTTTTTCCTGGTTGATGCTGATCAGCATGATGGTTTGGTGGATCATCTAAATATGTATTTTTAGCCCCTGTAAGATTGAATGTCCATGATTATAAAAAGCTGAACCACTCTTAATATTTAATCTAAATACCTAATCTGAGTATGGTTTATTTTTTTTTAAATCAAACGGTTTGTTCTGGCTTAAAAATATTAAAAATGCTGCAGCATTTGTAATTTAGAGTGAAAATCATTGCATTTTTGGGTATATAAGTAAAATTATTAGACGTTTGACTTCACAAAGTAATTTGTAAATTAATGAGTTACAAAACTGAAATTTAAACAAAATGAAGACACCCGATTAAATATTTAGTCCGAACAAATAAATGTTTTTACATACATGTTCTAACTAATATTGTTCTTTCTCTAATAGACATATTCCATAAATTAGAATATGCTGCATTGACTATGTTAGATTAAAAGTACCTTTTGTTGAAAATAACAATCGTTAAGGTGGTATTAAAGTTGCTGCTCATTTTGTCCGCATTTCTGTTTTTTATTGGTAATATCTTACGTTCGCTTTTTCATCAGCCGTAGCCAGAAAATGATCATAACAAACCGAATTAAAAGCTTTAAAACGTCAGCCTACATGTCGCTAATTTTATAATGCTCTTCGCTTAGCAGATGAAATAAATGGGCTTTTGTTTTTTAGTGATTTGTTGATTCTTTTCTGCCTGTCTAAAACTCTAAAACATGCAGTCAGCTGACAGCGTTCAGGGCAGTCAGGCTAGCTGGCGTCTGGCAGGACGAAGCATCGGCCAATGCTGCATATAAAGCGGCAGACCGAGGAAACTGATTAAAAATGCCTCACAGCTGGTTGCCGCTGTAAGCCAAAACCACTTTCCGCTGCCACAGGAATATTTATTAATGACCATAAATTCAGATGAACGCAGCCATTGTGCCGGCTTCACTGGAGCGACACTGCATCCAGTTTGTTCAGTGATTTCTCCACACACTATTACCTCCAGGAAAATTTATTGCATGAGAAAATGCACGATGTTTTCTGTAAGCAACTTGAAAATGTGGTTTAATCAAATGAGGTAAACATCCATGAATTACAACGTTTATGTTCGTGCTGAATTTGGATAGTTTGTTCAAAGTCTACAAAAAGTATTCGTAGCCCAGATTTGGGATTTTATGTGCTAGACAAGCACAAAGTTATGCATAAATAAGAAAGAGGAACATTATTTATTTTAAGTGTGAATTTGTATTAACCACATGAGATAAAAACTTCGGGAAGTAGCTTTTGTGGCGGTCAGAGCCTTTTAAGGTGCCTCTGGACTGCATTTCCTCTAAGCTCAATGAAATTAAATAGAAAAAAATATGCATTTTTCATTTTTTCCATTGAGTCTCCTCTGTTTTAATGTCTGGACTTTGACTAGACCAATCTACCACTTGAATTAGATTTGATTTAAACCATTGCATTTTAGCTTTTTGGTGAGATGTAAAAAAATTGCCAAAAGTTGAAGAAGTCAAACTTTCTTTATATTTTGATGGGCTGAGCAAACATAAAGACCTTCCAACCTGAAATGACAATACAAGCTGTTTACTCTGGACTATTGGGATTTTCTTAAACATTTTTTTTTATCTTTTGATAACTTTAGTCCTTTGTGTTTGTTTCCACAGCGATTTGAGCAATAATCCCTTTGAATGTGACTGTGAGCTGTTCCGGTTGGTGAAGTGCCTCAAGGAAAAAAGAGTCCAAGTCCGACGCCCTCATGCTATGCTGTGCAACCACCCGCCTGCGCTCTACCAACAGCCTTTGCTCAACATTAGCCTACAAACCTGTGGTAAAAAAAAATCCAAATGTTTACCCAAAATCTCACAAAACCTTTTAGATGCATGCACAAAACAAAGAAAAACGCATAAGGGCTGTTCTTGGCATGCAAGCAGCAATAATAAAATATGCATAGTTGATATCAATCTGCAGAAACAAAGATCAAGAAGGAGAAACCAATCCATATTTGGAGATCTTGCAGCTCTAAACCCAGACATGCACTTGCATCCATATTCTTAATCTTTGTTCAGTAGATTAATCCAGCTGTCCTTATCCTGTGACTGGTGCAGGTACTTCCTCTGAATCCCAAAAAGGAAAGGCAGCAAAAAAATACATCAGATCTCCTTATCACAGAGTTGTTTGATATTTTTTAATTATTTCATGCTTATCTTTAAAACTCAGATTAATGTTATATTAATACACTGGACTCAGGATAGTCTGTGTAGACATTAGAGCAATAAATACTTCACTGTTTGACCTTTTCTGCTGGTTAAAATGAGAGATCTTATAATTAAACCTTAAATCCTCCGTCTGCGGTTCAGGTCTCAGCTACGCTGGTTGTCTGCCAGACAGCAGCAGCCAAGGAGGAGGTCGAAGTGAGCTGGTGATCTTCACTTACTCCAAGCCCGGGAACTACACTCGCGAGCAGTGTAACAGCGTGTGCTTTGGCTTGTCGCACCTCTATGGAGGCTTGGGAGGAAGGAACGAGTGTCTGTGCAGCACGAACAACGAGCCCAACTTCATCAGCGGATCTCACTGCTCAGCTGCCTGCACCAACCACCATGTGATGACGGTACGCATGTATTCTATTTACTTTACCCTGGACTTTATTTTCAGATCTTCCTTGGGCGCCTGCTTTGTGTCACTTCCCAGCTGCAAATCTGAGTGAAAAGAGATGACTGGGAGTTCCTCAAGGCTGCCCTTTTGGGTCACTTTCATTCACAGCTAACAGAATTCGTAGAATCATTCAATTTCATTGTAGTTTTATTGAGATTTTGAGAACAGAGTAAATAAATTTTTAATGTCATTTTTTTGATGAAATGTAAATAAAACCAGATGTCATCTTATCTCAAAATATATTTTAAAAATTTACATTGTTTTATTCATTTTCCATCCCTTTTTTAATCGAATACAAACTTCTCTGTTGAGTGTTAAGTCTAAGTCTGCCAGACGTGTAAATAATTTTGGACTTAACTACATGTTTTCTCTCGCTCGGATTATGGAGCGCTACAACTCGGCGCGTCCATAATATTAGTGGGTGGATGGGACAGAGTGTTCCCCTGTTAACGAAGAAAGACAGAAAACATTATTTTTGGTCCCAAAGATGCAACGTTAGAGATCGGACTCGCCAAAAGAAAGGGGTTCCTGTCAAATCAGGACTAATTTACTTTAAAGTTGATCAAACCACATCAAACCTGAAGCCTTCAGAGACTCAGTGCTCCCCAGACCAGGACTAAACAACGAGGGCAGCGTTCAGTTCCTTTGCTGTTCAGCTCCGACACAAACTCCCTAAAAACCTGAGATTTGCAGGAACTGTTGGCTTTTTAAAATCAGGACGAAAAACGTCACAGTTTCTGTCAGCTTTCATGTAAACCTTAATTATCCAGTTATTTACGTGATGCCTTAGCCTTTAATTTGCAGTAAAGTTGACATTTTTTACATTCTTTCCCTTTTATATGATTTCAGATTTTACTCTCACTCTTTATGTCTCCCCTTCTTACTTTATTTTCCACCTAAGTATTTTATTCACCTTGTTTTTTTAATAAATGAAACTTGTTTTGCTTCTAAAACACTGTTCTGCTTTAACACCAAGACCTCCGCTTCCTCACATACTTTCCTTCAATTGACAGGAATGTCGGTGGACTGTGGCCCGTGATTCGTTTGTGGTGGAGTTCTCTGTCTCGCTCGGGGCTCTCCCGCTGCAAAGCGTCCACGAACTCATCGTTTTCTCCGCCACCTCCTCCGTCACGCCCGTGACCCTTTCCTGGGACTTTGGCGACCTCTCGCCTCGTCTCAGCCCTACGGAAAGGGGTGTCACCACAGCAGCTCACAAGTTTGCAATTCCAGGACATTACAAAGTTATTCTGAAGGCCTGGGCTGGACACAAGGAGGTTAGAGACACATTTTTTTACTGAATGCTTCTCATTTATTCCTAGAACTGGTTTTGTCCATTTACAGCTTAGAAGGCCTTTGGGTCTATTTTTAAGCTCTGCCATGCCAGTCAGTAGTTTACACTTTTAAAAATATGCTTTTAAATGGTTATTTGTCAAGATCCTACCTGGAGTTTGCAGTGAATTTCTTTCCTATTAACAAAAGCTTAAGAATGTACATAAATTCAAATTATTATTTGGTGGAACTTATTTTTGTGACATCGACATTCTTCTGGATATTTGACCACTAAAGTTCAATGCATTCATTTAAACTGCTTGCTTTCCTGGCACTGACCCAGGCTTTCAAGCAGAATTCATAAATGCTTGACATAACTGGGATGGGAGTTTTCCAAAAGTGAACTTGCAGCTTCTTTTTATCCATCCCCAAAACAGTTTTGATGTCTATTTGGAATCTTTTGTCCTTTTGGGACAACATGTCGTCTTTAGGTTTAACAATCTGATACAGATGTAAAAAAAAAAAATTAAATTGATCATAAACTTTAATATACTGGTAAATTGGTGTCATAGTATAATCTGACATTGTGCCGACCAGGCGGTAGTGAAGGTATTTTGGCTGAAAACCATCACATTTAATTCAAATCATTGACTTCATTCTTGAAATTTGGACACAAGATGATATTCCAGAAGGACAATAATAATTTCAAAATAGTCAGACTTTTTTTTAAAATAGATAAAGCCGGGTAACGTTAAAGTTTAGGAAAGCCCTAATAGAGCCATTTTAAAACCAAACATTTTAAATTCACAATATCCACCAATTCTACTCAGAAGAGTCAGAAATAGATCAACTGATTCAATACATTAAAACTTGTGCTTTAATTTATAAAATATGTGTTTTTTACTGCAAGTCTTTTACTACAATTATGAACCCAAGTTATTGTTATCGTTGTGACCAGGTAAAAGAACAATAAGCATCTGGCTGTGTGTTTGTTATGCAGGTGTCTGCGCAGACAGACGTGACCGTGGCTCTTCCTCCCAAACTCGAGCTGCACTGTCCGTCGTTCGTCGTGGCCAACAAGAGCGTGGACGTCACGCTGGTCAGCTGGGGTGGCGTCGGCTTAAATGTGAAGTGGACAATCTCACAGAATGACGTCCAGGTTGCCAAAGGTAAAAGAAAAATATCGAGACACAAACTCTGTGACACTAATGGTTATGTGCAGATTCCCTGTCCCTGTTGGAAATGTTTTCTGACCCCAAACTATGATGCAGATCTTGGTTTTAGTTTAATGTGGAAGGTTGTCAGATGGGAAACTGAGATCTAGTCTAATTTCACTTTTCTTCAAGAAAAGATGTAATTACATTCTCTTTTTGAATGGCAGCTGCAATAAATCTTCAGTATGAAATAAACGTCCTAAGCCAAGTCGTTCTAAGATAAACGATTTGGGTTTTTTAATTAATATCCACCATGGGTCTTTTTAACTCTTGGCTTATCAAAATATTTTTTTTATTATGTTTAATCTCTTATTGGATCATGTTAGGTTCTTTTTTTTTCAGCAATAATAGAGTGATTAATAAAATAGTCAAAGAAGAAGAGCATGCCATGATGCAGTCAGATAAAACATCAAATTGACCCCGTCTTTTTGGAGAAGCAGCCATGAATATTAACACATGATGAGCAAATTATAACTTAGTCACCTGCTAAGGCTCACACAGCGTGTGTGTAAGCAGATAAAAGAGGCTAAAAGAGATCGAGGAAAAGACAGAATCCATAACATAACACTGTGTTGATCTGGAGCAATAAAACTCAATCATACTTGGAAGTACCTCAGAAAATAGAGAGAAAAATTACATTATAAAAACAGGATATTTATAATTAATATTTTAGTGTTTTAGTTATCAGATCTTTTTACATTTAAGCTTTATTCTGGGATCTTCGCCTGATTGCTTCACAATAAATATTCAAGATGACACCAGTTTAATAGTGTAAAGATCAAATGAGAAGCATATTTAAAATCGCATTTATTGTGTTCTTGGATATTTTTTTAAGCAATCTTTTTTTTTTCCAAGAAGGAACTGTCTTTTCCGACATAGTGTAACTTCAGACATTCTGAGAAATCACACGACTGTTTATTGTTTTCTCGCCAGCCTTCCCGGACTGTCCTCCGAGGGAAGGGGTGTTTCACAGCAAGTCCTCCAGCTGCTTCCAGATCTTTCCAGCGGAGCTGAGCTGGAAAGATGCTCGACAGCAGTGTTTGAGTCGCAACGGAGATCTGGCTGTGGTTAGGAGTGACGAGCTGCGCAACCTGCTGGCACGCAAAGTCACACAGTGAGTGAAATGGGGCCTTAGTGTTTTTCTCGTTGTAATGACATAACATTAAGCCAGTGCTGTGATTTCCATCAGTAAGTTCACGCTGAAGAAAGCCAAATACAGCCAGGTTGTGTAGGAAGCTTTCAAGTGAAAATCTAATTTCCTGTCAGCTCTCTCACCAGGTTTGGAGCTTTAAGTGAAACGGATGCTCTCTGTCGGTGAAATAAGCATGAGGAGCTTTCAGTGTGTTGCATAATCAGAAGGAAGAAGGTTTGGAAAATGGCTTGGATGAAATCCCATCAAACACAAGATTAACAACGGTAACGAGAGACGCGAATAAGATTGATTGACTCTTTGTCGTGGTACCTGATAGTGAGAAATATTGACCTTCGAGTGCATCCATCCTTTACCCGGAGAAGAAAGCAAATGCCTTGGCCAATGCTCTTCTGGGAAATCTTGGATCATCCAGGTGGATCTTCTTTTGTTCATCCAAACCAGAATCGTTGCAGACCACCTTCTCGTGAAAGAGATTTATTTCTCTTTCAGCAGGATCATGCTCCATGTCAAAATGAAAAACTGCTTTAGGAATGGTTTGACAAGGTCACCAAAGAGTCTAAGGTGTAGACTTGGCCGCCAAATTCCCCGATCGAGCGTCTGTGGGAAGTGCTAAGCAAAGTAGTCTGACCCATGGAGGCTTCACTTTGCAACCTCCAGGACTTAAATGATCTCCTGCCAGAGAGCACAGCGCATCTTTAGGGGCCCAGTGGAGTCCATGCCTCCAAGTTTGAGGGCCATTTTGGCAGCGAAAGGGACCTAACACTGGTAGGCAGGTGGTCATAATGCCTGGTTATGCCTGGTTGTTGTATCTGAGGTTTCCTCCAGAAACCTGGTCCTCAAAACCAGCGGCTTGCCGTGGTTTTGAGTTAAAAAATGTTTAAAGTTGACAGGAAATTTGACAATATCACTTGATAATTATGTGTTATTGGAAGATTGGAAGATTATTACCTGAGCATCACCTATAAAGACATAAAAAAAATACCACCCTTATTATCTATTTAAGTTATTTTTTTACTTATTCTACATGTTTGGCAATAATCAAGCTGGTTTGTGTCTTGAATTTAGATTTTCTAATTATCTGGTTTATCAAAAATAATTCATGATTAGAACATTTTCACATGGGGTTAAGTTGATTAGGGTCATTTAGTAGTTGTATTTTTTATACTTGTTATCATTGCCTGGTTTTAAACAGACCTGCAACATTTAAATGTGAGAAACGTACAAAGGATCTTTGAGGTGGCAAATTCTGCCTTGCATTTGTCCTCTGATACAATTTACTATTGACCTTCCATGCATTGTGTTCTGCATGTCAAGAGCTTGTCTTTGTCCGTTGTGTGATGAGCTGTTTGTAGACTGAGCTCTTTGGGAATCTTCTTGATTGAGCCGACCCAACGACCCCAAGTGTTTGCTGTTTTGGTGAAAGAAATTTCCAAAAACACATCTGTGAAAGCACAGCTGCATTGTGAGCTAAACACCCTCACAGGACTCCCACCAGCTCGATGTGTGTGTCTGTGTGTGTTAATGTGAGGGTAGAGGCCTTGGTTGCTTAGCTTGACGTAAATAAAAGAAAAAGGAAAAAAAAAAGAAACGCTGCAAATGGAGCTTGTCCTCTTTCTCCTCCTTCACTGTTGTTTCTCCTCCCTCTTGCTTATATAAGAGAGCTCATGTTGGGTTTTTTTCATGAGTGACTTCAAAACTTTCTCTTTTTCCTCTTGAGCCCTTTCCACTAAGTTATTATCTTAGTGATGTTGTTTTCACAGATGTGAAAAAAAAAAGATTCCTTTCCTTTTTCTTCTCTACGTGACAGGAAGGAAAATGAGTGTGGGTAGTTGATTCGTATGCATCTCAGAATGAATAAAAACTTAACATAACCACAAAATTTCGTTCTACAATTCACACTTGCATGATCCAATCCTCTTAAAGTCCAATTAAAGCTTCTTTTCTCCTCTTTCTGGCAGCAGTCATTGATTGAAAAGTTGGGACGTAATTCTCAGGCTCTTTTGTGAGTCAATGGTCAATGATGTGTTTTCGACTCGTTTTATTGTATTTTTCTATTCACATGGTTTCCTATTAACTACTTGAAAATGTTCTGGTAATTTTTGCACCAGGGAGCGAGGCGTGTGGCTGGGCTTGAGCGACGTCGACTCTCCGGGGAAACCGCTCTGGGTGAACGGATCCGAGGCTCAGGACGGGGAGGTGGGCCCACGCTCGTCCATCTCCGGCGGAAACCTGTGCGTGTCCTTTGATCAGCACGGTCAGCCCAGCTCTCACCTCTGCGACTCCAAGAGGGCTTATGTTTGCCAATACAACCCCCACGGTATGCTACAGCACACACCCTCTGATCACATGCAAAGAGGCGCATTCAATACAAATGCTAATTCCCTCCAGTTTGCCTAGAGCACCAAACCGCAAGGTTGATTATATGAATTTTGCACATATTTAGGTTGTGCAGATGCCCAGTCTAAGTGTAGGTCGGCCTTTCTTAAAGCTCAAATTGTGTGGATTGGTTCTTGTGTGAGAGCTTTTATTTCCATCACCTTCAACATAATAAGTGTTATCATGTTTTCCTTGTATGCTAAGGCTAGGTTCACGCTGCAGCCTCAGGTTTTTTATGTTTGCAGTTGTGTGACCTCCACCTGATCTTTTCAGATCTTTTCAGATCATTTTTAGAAATGGAACCAAGGCAACTTGGATATGTGGTCCTGAATCTGGTACGAATCTGATTTTTTCAGATGTGATAGCTGATACTCAGCAAACGTCACTGTTCTGAGTCCTGGTACAGTCCTGCAGCGGGATATGAAACAACAGTAATGGCAGACAATAATACGCATTAAGTTGTTACTATCGTCGCTCCAGTTGGACAGCAACTTTAAAATAGCTCCACCATTATTAGCCATGTGTGCTAACGCAAACACTGAGCACACTCGCTACAAGTGGCGAAGGGCCTGAAGACTAAAAATAAATTTCACTCTGCTGGAAATGACAGACCATTGATGTAGAAATTTATAATTATAGTATGCAGCAATAAATGAGAAAATGTAGCACTTTAAATAAATGTAGTATTAGATTTTCAACATGTGGGTATTCAGCAAAATGTGAAAGGGCTTTTAAAATGTTTTCTACGAAATGAGCTCGTTGCCAAACCATTAAATGGAGAGCACACTTGGTTGCTTCCCAAGTGCCAAGTGCAAAATGTTTACTTAATCTGAACGCTAAGTGTGCCACATAATGTGAATGAGTCACTGTAAACAAAGAAGTATTTAAACTGAAAAAGTTTCACTCTGCCTGGTATTCCCTCAAAGTATTTCCAATACAACAGAATAGAAATCAGGACAGAATGACAGATAGTTGTGTTATATTTTAGGTGTATCTATGCATATATGAGAAAGTATCAGCATAAGACTGATTTTCTGCTGTCCGTGAAACCAACAGTGTGTGGCTGGCATCTGATTTCACTGGTTATCTGTCTGCCTTTCATGGTGCGTCATTTGTTCTAATCAGTCCGTCTGTCAATCTTCAGTAGATAAATAAATCATGTCCTGTTGTATTTTTTGTTGTTTTTTGCTTCAGATATTTTTTGCCTCTCTGACTTTCTCCTAACAAATGTTTGTTTCTGATTTCTTTTGAGCTGGCCTCTGTTTAGAAACACATTTGAATTTGGCAATTTAAGCATAAAATCCCTAATTATTATGATGAGGTTTTTATGATGATTGGAAAAGTAACTAAGAACAATCGCTCAGAGTATCTGATTGGACTTGCTTGTTCAGGAAACTAGTGTAACCGAGCTTTACTGGGTAAGCTGGTGTGTTTCCAAGTTTGCAGCAGAAATAGCCAGAAAGCATAAATTATGTTCAGACTCAAATGCAGCTAGTGTCACAATTCAACAGTGTCCAAAATGCCCTCCAGGTGTCTGAAATCTAACACACCTGTGCATCTCTATAGCAAATCGAACTGGTTAGTATAATAGAGCCTCTACTGCACTGTAATGGGTTGTATAGTTTTCATTTCTCTAATAGGGAATGCTTCATATTTCTACTAACATTTTTAATTTAGTAAACCGTTTTGCTAAAATTTTGGGATCATGTTGCATTTAATATATTTAGAAATTGAAGATGTAAGTGTATTTCAGTAAATTAGAATATCATACATTTTTATTGTACTTGTTTTACTAATTATATTCAAAACGTGAAACCTATATTTTATATCTATTACACATAGAGTAGTATACATTTCAAGCAGCTGGCGTGGAGGCAATCAGTCTGTAGCTCTGCTGAGATGTTAAGATACCTCAGCTTTAATGGCTCTTTTATAGGTTGTAGAGTAACTTTAGCACAAAGAATGCAACAATTGTGGCCCGATGCCCTGGATCCATCTTTGTGTGGTGGCTCTGGAAGCACTGCCTCCGGCTGCTCTCCGTGCCTCGTAAATTTCTCTCAAACCTCTTGAGTCCTCTGTGGTTTCTCTTGCTACTTGTGCTCATTTTTCTACCACACTTTTTTCTTCCACTCAACTTTTTTTATTAATAAGCTTGGACACAGCGCTCTGAACCACCAGCTTCTCTAGCGATGACCTTTCGAGGCTTATCTTTTTGTTATAGAGTTTTAATAAAAGTAAACACATGAAATCACTCTACGTAATGGATCTAAATGGTATTAAATGACATTTTATTCTGGTTTTTTTTTTGTTTCAGTGCGGGTTCCAGATGCCGGAGTGTATCTGTTGGGCATGGCCGTCTTTCCTTCCGACCTTCCGTTTCTCAATTTAACAGCTCTGCTCTCTGCTCCACAGAGCAGTGTCATAGAGGTAAAGAGGGATTTCTGTTTGGGATTTTAGACGTTATTGTTTTAAAGCTTACTCAACCCCCTAGGTGACATGGGAGATTTTTCTTTTCCTTTTGCAATATCTTCCAAAAGTATTGCTTTCCCTCGCAAAAAAAAGTCTATTTTGTGTACAGTCACAATGAAACCTAATGCAGATTTAAAATTGTGCTCAGCCAATGCACATCCTCAGTGAAAACTTTGTACATTCTTAACTTTGTTGTGCAGAAGCTGGTTGAAAATCAATTTATTAACTGTATTCATGATCGTTTGCATAAGGTTGAGATGGGACTGCATATGAAAACGGCCCTTTATAAATCATTCAGACTAACATGGAAAAGTTAAATAACTCAAAAATAGTCCAAATAATTTTGATGTATGTTTTCTTCCTTTCCTTCTTATAGATGTTTTTTGTTTATGTCTTAGAAGGGATGGAAAGCCATTGTTTGACCTGTTTTGTTTTTACATTTTGCACATAAGCTGCGGTGCATTTGCACCTGAAAGAAAATGATATAAAACTTCAGATATCTCACAAACAAGATATTAACATACAAAAACCTTTTATTGTAGCAGAAAGGCTTTTGTTTTTCAAGTTGCTGGATGACCTGATTAGTACATAATTGTGAGGTAAAGAAATCTGTAAGTCTGCCTTATTTTATATCGGGGTTTTTTTCCTCTCTCAGATGCTGATGTTTCCTGCGATGAGCTTTGTTCAGGCTGGCCGTCTGTCCTCTTTGGAGATCATCACCCAGGAGCAAAACTCTCAAGTCCACATCACATTCCAGACTTACAGACCCAAATGTCCCGGCCGGCACCTGCTGCTGCCCAGTGAGTCAGCCACAGAAACACACTCATGTACTCTGGACATGTACTGGCCTGCAGAGTTTACCAGCAGGGGTTAAAAATCTCACACACACACACATCTGGACCACCTGAGCCCACACCTCCAATTACACACATATTCTGTTACACTGACCACCCCTGTCTCAAGACGTTAAGGTAAAAAGACATGGAAAGTGTGTGAATGGAGGCAAAGCCTGGTGAAACTGGAGAGGAAATGGGAGATCTACTAAATAAGATCCTCTCCTCTGTGAGGCCCTCAGTCATTAACAATCGCCACACTTACAGCAATATTCATGCAAAGCTGCACACAGTGACGAATTTCTAAATCTCTAGTTTTTGACTCCGAAGCAAATTTCTCTCTAAGAACTATAATAAACATGATTAATATATTTTCCTAATCCTTCTAAGTTGTTTAAAACAAAGACAGAAATAATTTGGAGTTCACGTTTTAAACTTCCTTCAGATTATTATCTTAACAACTTGCACTTTCAACTCATTTAGCATATTTATCTTTACCTTCAGAAGTCACCATGTGTTTTTCCCTGAGACTGTCGCCGGTTGCCTCTGACTCTCACTTTTCCAAACATTTACAAACATTTTCCAAAATTTGAAATAATAAAACATAACAATAATGCATTCAGGCTTCCTGAAAGATTGGTTGAGAAACGACCAAAGCTACAAAGGATGAAATGGGGAAATGATCCACTGAGTTCTGGCTCTCAGTCCTGGAAACTAAATTGAACAGCTGATATGTTGTTTTTAAATAGTTTCTTACAGCTTTTGTGCCTCCACTGACTTCATTTTTAAATCCCTGTCACATTCTGGTAATGGTTCATTTTGAGTCTTTCTCCCATAGTAACAACTTCTACAGGAAAGATTGTTGTTAATTTGGTGTTAATGTTCTCTCATCAGAAAAAATATATAAGTTTTAAGTTTCTGAACTGGATTCCAAATCAAACAGAAAACAGTGCAATTAAAACAGAGACTAAGATTTGGGACAGATTTCTAATTTTTGACCTTCGAAGTTTGATTTTAGATGATAACATAAATGTGAGATGGTATTTTAAACTTTCGTTTGGCGTTCCCAACGCAGCATAGTTAGCATTACTAACAGCAGTTTCAAAATGATTGTTCTGTCTCAGGCTGCGGCGGTCCAGCTTGTTCTCCGGTGGCGGTTTGTGTCCCCAGTCAAACATTGATCAAAGATTCGCCATCGTGCCCCCCGGCACAGCAGTGGTGTCCCTTCCAGGATCGTTGCCTGGCTCTGTCCCATCCATGCCACCCATCTTCCTGTACCAACTGCACCCGGGGTCACCACCTGCCACCAGGGACGTCGAGGCCTCAGTACACCTTAAAGAATGAAATTGTCTTCACTCTCCCACCAGGACCAGCACATGTGTTGGTGAGAGGAGGAGTTTTTTCCCCCATCCAGATCAGTTTGTCTTTCTGGTCTCTGTAACTTTCTTGTCTGGATTGTGCAGCAGATACAAGACCAGCTGGAGGACATCCTGGTCTCACCCGGCGATGTAATCGCTCTGCAGCACGACGGCGGCCCGTCAGCTCTTCTTCATTGTCAGTCGTCTCCACAGTCACCGTGGCGACAGCCGGTCTTAGCCCTGAACTTGTCCGAGTGGTTCTGGATGAACAACACCAGACAGTCATCAGATTTCCCAGATCTGAATGTGGAGAATTTTATAAGGAATGGTGAGGGGGGATGGCTGGAGGAGGAAAGTTGCTGCATCAGAGTGCTGTATGTGGGACAAAACAAGACCCAGCTGCAGGGAGCCCAGCTGTCTGCTGGTCTACCCCAGCCTGGACTCTACAGCCTGCTGGTAAGTCATCAATTCTCCTGTCATTTCCCAGCATGCATCTGACAAATGAAGCATGCAAAAAGAGGCCACTTAGGAACTCTTGGCCTGGAGGGTAAAGCCTTTCATGTACAAATTTGTAGTTTTTATTGCTGTTGATCTCAATCTTTACGCAAAAAAATTGTGCTGTTTAAGGCTGCATCATGTAACTTTTATAATAAAAATAAATTTATTAAAACTGTCACTATGTCCTAGCAACGTGTTATGAGACAGATAATCTGTGAAAAGATCCATGTCCTGCTTGAGCTACTGTTGCCTAGTCAAAAACAGAAACAAGAGGAAGAGCTTAGCGTTGTCAATCAACTCGTGTATACACTGCTCATTGAGCTAATGGTGGAGAAATTACTTGTTTCAGGAAAAATATTTATCCACTATCATCGGAGGCCATGCTAACTAGCCTGAGCATTCTTCTCTGCTGACTGGGAGAAGCTGCAGCGCAGCAGAGAGAAAGAGGAACGATGTGAGCAGAGCCTAAACGCAAGCATGATTGACAGCGCTCACACCTTCCTCCTGGTTCTGATTGGCTGTTTCTGACCAGATGGTACAGATCTGTAATTAGCACAGGTAGAAGGCAGAGGAGTTACATTTTTTTCACAGATTCTCACTACACGGTGACAGTTTTAACAGATATGTAAAAAAAAATACCACATTGGAGCTTTGAGCCACAATAAATGAGCCAAACTACACCGACAGGTTTCCACCACTGAACCATCATACCCATCTTCAGCATCCTGTTCGCTCCGAGTTGTACCTCCCCTCGGTCTGACGATCCTCCACCCTCCTCTGAACAACGGCACAGTCTACATGCAGCCCAGCAACACCAGGCTTGTACTTCGCGTGCAGTCCCCCTATGAAACGAGGGTATCGCGACGAGGCAGCAGTGTCAGTGTGACCTTCCAGTCCAAATGCCCTGCTGAGCTTTTACCTACTCCAGCAGTCTGCGACACCGTGTGGAAGTCGGGTTCAACAGTGGAAGCCTCTGAACCCGTCCTGTATGCGGTGCTAGATCTGAGTTTGGGAGAAGAGGAACAGAGAGGCCAAGTTCAAGTGGAGCTGGAGGCGCATAATAATGTGACAGAAGCCACCCTGCTTTTGGTCGTCCACTTGGAAGACCCACTGGAAGGGCTGGTGGTGCAGCCAGACCCAGAACACCGGGTCCTGATGGAGTCCGTTGTGGTAAGTTTATGTTTTTTTGCCCAACTTTGGTGCTGACTGTACCCTATGTAGTTAACATTAGTGTCGTCTGTCTGTGTTTTAGAGCTACACTGCGTCTGTGCTTAAAGGTTCTAATCCCACATTCAAGTGGACTGTGGATGATAAGCCCTACTTCACTTACTTCAACAGTGTTCTCAACGTGATCTACCAGAACGCTGCCATCTACAAGCTCACGGTATGTTTTAGGCACAATTAATAATCAGCTTCTGTTACAGCGATGATGCTGAAAAGTATTTTTTTCCCCTGTAAAAGTCAATGACTCAAGACAATTAGCTGAGCTGACTTAGATGGATAACTTTTACCAAACTACATTAAATGATCAGTAAATGTTAGCTTACTGTATTGCTTGAAAATCATATTCACCTGTTTTCTTGTTTACCATAGTCTCATGAGTTTATGCATACGGTACTTAAAATAAATCTTAGATTTGTGTCTAAAATAAGACCTAAAGTGTCTTGAAATCATATATGATAAGTTAAACATGTTGGTCACAAGTCTTATATTTTGTGGAAACAGGAGTATTTAATTTATTAGTTTTTCTTTTTCTGTCAGGCAAACGTTTGAGTTGCAACCAGCGGAGGCTAACGCTAGCTAGCATGTCCGTGTTAGCTTATTTGTGTCTATATTGGATAAGTGCAAATTTATCGACAGTTGGACAACATTCATTTTTTCCTCTGGCTGATTTCTGTTATCAAACCATATGAGGCTAGATGCAAAGCAAACGTTTAAGATAAGCAGTATGGGGTTAAGGTTGAAGAGAGCTACATGTGAGAAGGCTAATAAAGCTGGGTTTACAGTTTTGGCTGTGCTTGATTTTAATGCAGCAAGTTCCCCCAACCATCCTTGATATTTATAGTTTTTTAGTCTTAAATTTAGCTCAAGGCAGCATAAAAAAGTCTTACACTTGTTGAAGTCTTCAGTTACCCTGATCTTGTAATCTTAAAGTTGGACATGGCTTCAGACTATAAACTGAACTGTCCTGCATCTCTTCCAGGTGACAGCCTCAAACCATGTCAGCATACTGACGAAGCACTTCAACATAACTGTGGATCGACTGCAGCCGATGGCCAACCTCACAGTAAAGGGGGTGCCGGATGTGGTCCCTCAGGGGTCCAATCAGACACTCACCACCTCTGTGCTTGTGGACATGTCGGTGCCAGCCACATTCCGGTACGAATCGTCGGGTCGGAGAGTCACTAAATGAATAATACACAGCTTTTCAGATATATACCCGGTGATATTTTATTTATCTTTCACTGTTTATGAAGTAATAAAGCTCTCCATCTTTTCAATCTGTCTCTTTTTCCTTTATTTCTCAGCTTCCTGTATGCCATAATAGCACCACAGCAGTCGAAACAGAGCTTTAAATTTATAACCATGTGGTTAGAGAAGATTGCTGACAAGAATTTTCCTCTCTGTGTAACTGTTTCCCCAGTACTCCTTTTTTCCCCTTCCTAACCTTTTTGCTTTGGAGTACACTCCTCCCCACCCCCAACCCCCTGATCCACTTCTATCTTCTTAGTCTAAAGAGCCTTCAAGTTTTTACTTTCCATTTCTTCTTTTCCAAACCCTTCATTGAACCCTTTTTAAGAAAAGATTCACATTTTCCAGTCCAGTGTGTATATTTTTGTGTACCCAATCCGTCACTCGCATTGTGAAGCTTTGGGCATCAAACGGAGAGAAAACGTAGATCCTCCTTTGTTGACCTTTCATCGACTCTTTTCTTCTGCAGATGGTCCTTTGGTGATGGTGGATATGAGGAATTTGAATCAAAGCCTCCATATTCTCCATCTCTCCTCTGTAAAGACTCTCCTAACCAAGTTCTCTTGAGCAAAAACATCACCTATATCTACTCTCAGCCAGGTACGGCCTCCTTCTTGAGCCTGTCGGATAAATTAGCACAGCTGGAGCTGAAGTCAGGATTTAATCAACAGGATTACTTTTAGATGGTGTTTGACCAATATGCTGTGGTCAGTTTTTGATGTGAATTGGCTTTAATTAACCTGAAAAATACAATTGCAAAATAAAGGTTTTCACATTTCCATCTCTCTGATGACATCACATTTACCATAAATCTGATTAGTTTTATTTTTAGTATATTCATTTGTTTTCTTTGTTTTTTTTTCTTATCAATTCTTTTAAAATTGTTCTTTATAAAATTGTTTACCTTTACAGTGTAGCCCATGAATCCTGGGTTGCAAATCCATACATCACCACTTAGCTGTATTTTTATTTTTTGATGGTAAACATAAACCGGCAGAAAGTGTCCTTAGTAGTATTTTACTTAGAGTGAGGCCCTATGGCTATAAAATGCATTATATAACAATTTCATACCAGTCTATTGTTAGCTATTGATTAGTTTTTTGTTCATAAATATCAGAAATACTGTTGGCCTGACCTTTCCTGTTTTAGTTACAATTTACACTTCACACTTTTATTTTTAAGCAGTTATGAGGTATGGTGGCAAAACCTTAAGCTGCTGCTGTGCAAGTTACTCAACAGGTTGTTGCTAGGTAACCAAAAGAGTGAATGAGTGAGTTGATGTCACCAAACTAGCTTAGCTAGCTGTGAGAGGTTGAAATGCTAAATCCTTTCCTCTGCCTACATCCTCCAGAATGCTGTGCGGTTGTGGAGTGGAGTTCAGTGACATTATTGACCATTCTGTCAGACATATTTTCTATTAATATCGATTACCTATTGTGATATACATATTGTTATCGACTCATTGACCAGCCATAATTTAGCTCATTCTCTTGTGTTTCCCTCTTTGTGTACAGGTATCTACACAGCGCAGGTATCCGTATCCAATCGCTATGATAACATCAGCCAGAGCATCAACATGAGTGTTTACAGCATCCTGACGCATGTCGACATACAAACAGAGCGGCAGTTCGTGCTTTTGGGCAAATCGTCCTTCTTTGAGGCCCATCCTCTGCCTTCGCCGTATGGTATTCACTACGACTGGAACTTTGGGGATGGCACCGCCCTCAAAGGTCGGCGGGTGCCGCACACCTTCGCACAGAGCGGCAACTTCAACGTCTGCGTGTCAGTGAACAACACCATCAGTTTCACATCGACCTGTGCAGAGATATTTGTCTACGAGGAGATTGAGGGCCTGACAGCCAAAAGCTCCTCGCCCACAGAGCTCCAAAGCCCCACCAAAGTGTGGGCCCAGCTCAGTTCTGGTAACAACATCACATGGATTTTCTCCATGGGGGACGGCACTGACCCTATAATTACACCTCAGCCTAACATATCGCACAACTATGTCAAAGAGGGCAACTACACAGTGAATGTGACCGCCATGAACGCAGTGAGTTTTGGCTGGATGCCTCTCTCCGTTCACGTGTACGTCTTCCAAGTCATAAGGATGGAGCCTTCAGGATGTGTCCAGGAGAGGACCAAAGTCAACTTTCAGGCCTGGGTATCCGGAAATGCAACAATTCACCATTACAATTGGAGTTTTGGGGATGGGAGCCCCAATGAGACAGTTCAGGGCAATTCCAGCATCTCACACACCTACCAACTGAGTGGGAGTTACCACCTCTCTCTGCTTCTCTCCAGTGGAGTCAACAAAGCCACCAAGGCCAATTTTTTCAACTGGGTGTGTGTGCAGCCAGCTGTGATTAATGTCAGCATCTTCCCTGAAAAATCACACTATGCGGTTGGAGAAGAAGTACATTTCAAAGTGATCGCTGAGCCAGAGTTCAATTACAGCTACCAGTGGGACTTTGGTAGAGGGGAGGAGCCATTCTTCACCCATGTCTCTGGAAATGTTTTAACAAAGTATAAAAAGTCAGGTCATTATGTGATAACTGTACATGTTTTCAACAACATCTCTGCCAATAATGCGAGTGCTGTCATTGACGTCCTGGTTCCCATTGGACCCATCTTGATTCGTCACAATGGGACAAAGTACAACAACTTGACACGAGGGGCTCCATACACTTTCACGTCTTCTTCCCTGGCCTCCGATGTTACTTACACCTGGAGTTTTGGAGATGAGCAAGTGCATACCGGCCAGAGTGTCCCTCATACATTCAACATCTCTGGGAACTACAACATCACACTGAAAACTGCCAACAGTGTTAGTCAGAATGAGACTTTTCTACTGGTTTCTGTGTTTGCGCCAATTTTAAGACTGAAAGTGAACGCTAGCTTAGTAAATGTCCCCTTGAATGCTTCGGTCAACTTTGAGGCCTACAAGGAGGATGGAGACAATGTGGACTACTCCTGGATTCTGTGTGACCGCTGCACCCCGATCCCAGGGACCAACACTATGTTCTACACCTTTCGCTCCATTGGCACCTTCAACATCATTGTGATAGCGAAGAACGGCGTGGGAACAGCAAATGCAAGCATCTCCCTGTTTGTCCAACGGGAGCTGGAGGGCCTGCAGATTTTGGCAGAGGATATCAAAGGAGGCGGAAGCGCAGCACTGGAAAGCTGTTGCTATGCAACAAACAGCGTTCTTCACCTTCAAGCGGGATTGAAGGAAGGCACCAACATGACATTTAGTTGGAATGTTGTCAGAGAACAGGATACTGTCAGCTCATTCAACATAAGTGCGAAAATGGTGGCTCTGAATTTCTCAAAGCCAGGACCCTGTAACGTCTTTCTACGAGCGGAGAACCTCCTGGGTCATCTTCAGGTCAACAAAACCATCTACTTTTTTGAACCACCTTCTGATGTTCACCTAAAGATCAGCAACAACCCAGTTGCCACTGGAGCTTCAACAAACCTGACAGTGGAGGTCATGAAGGGTTCAGATCTACAGTATCGGTGGTCTGTGAATGGAAAGAACCAGCTTTCGACCGAACCCTGGTTGGCCTACACCTTCGACAGTCCAGGTCGAAGAGAGGTTTCGGTGGAGGTGTTCAATAAAGTCAAATCAACAATTGAATCAAAGGCCATCGACGTCCAAGATAAAATTTCTGGCTTAAGTTTCTCAATACCCAATGACAAGGACCAGAATCACATTAAAACCGGAGTTGGGATCAGCTTGGAGGGGGAGGTGAAGACAGGAACTGATGTGAGGTGGACCTGGCTGGTGGAAGGAACTACTAAATCGGGAAGGCAAACTTTTCTCAATTTTTCTGAGCCTAAAACAGTCATCATTACTCTGACCGCCTCTAATAATGTTAGCAGTGAGGTCTTTTCAAGGGAGTTCTTTTTCCAGGACGAGATTAAAGTGGATCTAAAAGCGAATAAGGAGTATGCAGCAGTTAACGAAAAGGTGGAGTTCACACCTCTTGTGATAGAGGGTACGAACGTCAGTCTGACCCTCACCTTCAGCCCTGATGAAGAAATCCACCCTGAGCCGAACAAAACCTACACTCACGCCTTCAGCAAGGTGGCCACTTACTACGTGAATCTGCAGGGATGCAACAAGGTAATGGAAACAGATTGGTTTGTTGAAAACCTATCTTTAGAAAATCTTTAAAAGCTTGCTTTGGATCACATATTCTCACAGAAGCACCAAATGTATTGCATCATTCCCAGATAGTTTGAGTCCCAAGTAATGCTTATATTGTCCCATAACGGACTTTTTTGTCCCTATTACATCCAAGTAATTTCACACTAGGCATCTAAGCAGTCCAATAATACATTTATTGTAATGAAAACAATCCCACCCTGTGGCAAAATAAAACATGTTCAGCAACAAGTGGGGGAGAGACAAACTCTATAGTCTATGGGAAATCAGGTCCCTCCTGCCGTTATTTAGGATTCTCATTGAAAAGACTTATAGCTGCTGCACCAGCCAACCCAGTCTCTCCTCTACTGTGAACATTGTTGTAAAGATTGAAAACACTGGAGTTGTTCACTTCAAAGTTTGCATGAAGCAATACTTCATGTAAAATTAGCATTGAGAAAGTTGAGCTTAATGGAGGCACGAAAAACAAGAACAACAGGTCTGTTTCAGATAAACTGCATCTGGATGAAATGAATTGTGGGTTTCTTTTTGCTGTGCGTGACCCTGACTCTTTTTGACGTTACACAGGGGTTGTTTGATTTCTGTTCTTCTCATAATTTCCATTGACAACTCATACTCAGCGATTGATGGCAAACACCTGCTTCCCATTTGATCAACGGCTACAAGCCTGTTATTTGAAGATACTTTGAATTTATTTTGTATAGGATTATTTCTGATAATCCAACACAGCCTACCTCAGATTCTATTTGAATGATGTCCTGATTCCAGTAACCAGGGCTGATGATGGCTAGTAAAATTTAACTCGTCCTTTTAGAAAAGGAGATTAATTAGTGTAATTAATTCATAATTTAACAAAGAACTCAGTTACATTTTTGCAAAGGAAGCTTCTATGTTCTAGTATACACTCGTTATTTGCTGACAGTATTATTTACTGGATGATATGAAAGGAAAAACAGAATAAGGGCATGATTGGTTTTTACAGCACCAATACTTGGTTGTCAGACTTTATGCTTGTGACTATTTGAACATTTTCATTTTCAGCTGAAGGAGGAAATTTCTGTTCAGCTTGTGCCGTTTACTCCCTTCCTTCTTTCCTTCTTTTCTTGTTCACTCTCTTTCTTTCTTCCTTCCTTTCTTACTGTCCATTTTTGTTTTCTTCCTTCTATATGTAACCGTTAGTTAAAAATGTTGTGAAAGCTGCTTTTGTTTGTGGTTGTGAGTCTAATGGACAGTGACTCAAAGTAAAATATTTCTATTTTTTTTTTTGACCCATCAGATATGTTGTTATAATCACAAACTTCATATAGAAGTGGTGGAGCCGGTGAGTGGGCTTTCTATCCAGGGAGTCAGCAAAGCCATCTCCGTGGGCGAGAAAAGGTCGTATACGGCCAACATCGAGAAGGGGGATCCTGTTAGCTTTGTGTGGACGTTTGACCTGCATTACCAGAAGGGCACACTTGTGGGCACACTTGTGGGCAAACAGGTCCGACTGCTCGCACTTGAAGCATTCTCAGACGTTAAAGTTAGTGTCAGAATAGCCAGAATGTTGACCCTTATCTCAATGACCTCAGGTGCAGTACATTGCAGAAAAGCCAGGCCTGTTGATCATTTTCCTGAGGGCTATAAACAACGTGCAAGACCAGAACATCACCGAGCACATACAAGTGCAGAACCCGATGAAGTCCGCCGAGCTGTACGCGGTGCCGCAGGATACTTTTGTCAACAAGACAATCACCTTGATGGCCCATACTACGCCCACATCCAGCCCAGTGGACTGCCTGTGGGACTTCGGGGACGGTTCTGTGAGAGTCGCCACCAACATCACCACTGTGCACTACAGTCATCCAGGAAACTATCTGATCCAAGTATGTGCATTTCTGCTGTAAGGTGACATTTTGTCACCTTACAGCAACAAACTTCATTGAATTTTGGGGGATTTTATTAGCAAAGTAGCACCTGATTATGAAGGGGAAGGAAAATGAATCAATGTCACAAATTAACTTGAATAAAGAAAGTGCAACATCAGCAGAAGATTAAAGATTAAAAAATTAAAGATTATTCATTCTATTAAGAAAATCCTGTCAAATCAACCCACTCATTTATCTTCAATCATTTTTGAGTTATGGTTTAACTCAAAAATAGTTATTTATTATTTGCTCAAACCAGTAGCGCTCCAAGTAGAAATGTATCTTTTTTTTGTAATCCAGGTCCATCCAAGTTATCCACAGATAGTCCCACAAATCTAAATTGTATTTTCCTTTTGAAGTCTGCCTCCAGGTCTTTGTGTATTTCTCTCCAAAATGAAATCATATGAGCGCAATCCCAAAAAATGTGAAAGTGATTTGCTAATGTAGGTCCACAGAGTCTCCAACAGTTGGCCCGGCATGAATATTTAGTCTTTTGGGCCAGTGTGCAAAAGTAGCGGATCATATACTTCTAGCTGAATTCCCTCTAGCAGGGGGCGCCTGTTGTACTCCACTGTCGTGTTACAAAATATGGCTTAGAGATATAGCATAGAAATTATAAATTTTTATAAGCATTTTTGACTATATCAAAAATGTCTTCACTGATGTTAGAAACTTTTTTGCTCATTTTTTTCTTCCCCAAAACGTTTCCGATTTGTAAGTATCCAAACAAATCCAGATTCTGTAAATCAAATTTATCCCCGAGGTCCTGGAAGCTCGTCACTTTGTCCTCCTTCAACAACATCCAGTATGTCTTGAGACCTTTTCTTGACCATGATGTAAATGTCGACTCCAGGCAGGAACTCTAAGTTGTTAATTGAACATTCAGGTGGAAACTTTTGCCTGTTCTGTCAGCTCAAGCTCAAATTGGAAACAGTCCAAACAGAGTCCACTGTGGGACTCAAAGTACACCTTCTGTTTTAAAATAAAAACAAAGCTTGATGGAGCAGAATCAACATCTCATTTAAAAAGTTACTGGAGGAGGAATCCGGCCCTCTTGAGGAGAAAACTAAGGTTTTTAACAAAACAACCACTTATTAATTACTCATTTGTCCAGTGTTTCCCAATTTTCCTACATGTTTAGAGGTTTCCCTGATTTAATGTGCTTGATTCAACTGAATGCAGTTCAGCAAATGCCTGTTAATCATTTATAGATTTAAATCAGCTGGGCTGAAGAAAGAAAATATCTTTCTTCATCTTTCTTGCATTAGTCGATCGATGACAATTAACTCTACATTAACTCATTAAATGATTATTTCCATCCCTAACGTCAACATTTGCTTGTACTATTTTATTTCTACTTCACAATTCTGTGCCTCTTTGAGTTGGTCTTATGTAAAGCCCCGACAAACCACAATGAAGCTTGCTGTTGCGTTTTCGTAAAGACTTCCGGGTGTGTGAATATTTTTTCCAGGTCCTTTTGGAAAGTCATCAATTTCACTGCTACTGAACAGTAAAAGCTTTACATCCTGTCATGCCTGCCTGTTCCCTGCCAGGTAAACTGCAGTAACCTGGTGAGCTTGGTTTTGGCCGAGGTGGAGGTAAACATCAGAGTGCTGGAGTGTGAGGAGCCAGAAGTGCAGATCTCTCAGTCCCGCCTGGTGGTCTGGCGTTCCCAGCCCATCTCAGTGGAAGCCAGCATGGACTTGAAGGGCTGTGTGCGCTATGGAGTTCAGTACCTGTGGCAGGTATTCTCAAAGTCAACCTGCGAAGACGAAATGATGAAAGAGAGACATTTACCCCCCGCGCTGGAGTCTCAGTTTCCTCCCAGCCAAGCCGTCCGCCTGCCAGGGGAGGTGGATGTGCGGCGGCTACAGCTGCAGCTGCCAAAGATGGCTTTGGCAGCAGGGAACTACCTCTTAGTGTTTTCTCTTTCATACGAAGGCGT
This sequence comes from Phalloptychus januarius, assembly GCA_902982915.1. NCBI lineage: Eukaryota > Metazoa > Chordata > Actinopteri > Cyprinodontiformes > Poeciliidae > Phalloptychus > Phalloptychus januarius. The sequence goes on along the minus strand of CADWAE010000251.1, from coordinate 877,526 downwards.
GCCGCTAAAGAAAGCTGCCTGTCTGCAACTCAGCGTAATGGCTGCTAAGTGAGTACAAAATTGCATGATTTAAATTTATGCTTCTTCGGTTGTTATAGAGAACAAAATCTGCATGAGAAAGAGATGAGCTTGGCTCTGTGGCTCTCTAATGCTCTTTTGGTATTCTTGATCACAGCACGCTTTAAAAGTGAATACGTAAAAACACAGATATCAAATTAAGCCCAATCCCTTACCAAACCACATCCATGCAATTCACATATTCGTCTATTAAAATAAAAACAATTCCAATCACTCCTGCAGCAACACGTTTACAGCTTTTCCACTATTTTACTGACATTTTAATTAATCTTTCTTATCAGATTAAAGCCTATTATTGAAGGAGGAACCCGCCGGGTCTGGTCGAGGACGCGGGACCTGCAGCTCAGTGCAGAGCAATCCTACGACCCCAACATGGACCTGGAGAACCAGTCTCTACTGCGTTACCTCTGGGAGTGTGAAAGTACCTCTAAGGTATCTTACTGACACGTCTGATGTTGGAAGAGTGCTAATTAGCAAGCAGAGCTAAAGCTATGAGCGAGTGTTTTTGGTCTAGTTTCAAGTGCAAATATCGTAGCACATTTGAAATAAGACTAAACTAACTTACAGGTAACTTTTCAAGATATAGAAGCTTAAGTAGAAAATTCCTTCATATTGATAAAAAAAATAATAGTTCTATTGGCAGATGATTTCACTCATAACAAGATATTTTTCTGATGTTATAAAATAATCTGCCAACATTAAGGAATTATTGGCCTAAAACAAGCTCATATATCTTACAGTTCCTTTGAACTGTAAGATATATGAATTAATATTTGTCTTAATTCAAGTGTACTAAGATATTATAAACAAGACCAAAAATACTTGATTTTGTATTTTTCTGTTTTTTCATCCATCTCTTCTCCTGCCTGTTTTTCACCTGGCAGATGCTTTCTTTTCATACGTTCATCTTAATTATTGTTTTTATGCCAATCCTTACTCAGAAGGCAAAGCCACACAACAAGGTTTCACAAAACTCAAAAAGAATCAATTTATGAGACTTCAGATGGTCTAACTTGTAGTGACATCATGTCGTCAACATACACACATTTTGTGTAAATTACTTGATTTAGCTGTGAAAAAAGGTGAACAATTTTAAGCAATCAGGACGCTCCACTAACTTGAGCTCATTTAAGCATCTGTTGTAAGTGCATTTTCAATAGACGTTTCATATTGTTCTCAGTCAAAGGAAAAGTCTTATATATATATAAACATTTATGGAAATGTTCCTCTAATCGTGGTATTTTGATTATTTAGCTTTAGTGCTGAACTCAAAGTCCTCGACCTGGAAGGCTTCAGTGCCATCACCCTCATCTTGAGTACAGATTCTCCATCAGATACATGTTGGGGGTCTGCCTGAGGTGCTTGTAGTCATAATAAATACATTTTTTATTAAAATATTCATTTATAGCTTAACTGCATATGCAAGCTTGGAATCCTAACAAGACTTTTTTTAGTTCTTTAAGGAGTGTGTTCCTCAGTGTGACTGCTATTAATTGCAAATCTGTTACAGTAAAACACAGTTAATATTTCACAGTGTAAATGGGAGCTTTCTAAATGTAAAAGGCGAGTTAGGATTAATGCACAGTAAATTTACCTTCTCTGGGCTTTGAATCTTTAACTGAAGCCACAGAAACAACAGATTTGAATTGTCAAACAAGTTAAACTTTTATTTAATTTTAGCTTCTAAGGATGAAGAGTAACAAAGCAGAGCTGTGACGGATGATAAAGCATGCTCTGGGTAAACTGCTCCCTGCAATGGAGCATTGACGTCAAACGGAGAAAATGTCTGTCAGCATGTCTCTTAAATATCCATTGTTGAAAGGTTTGTGTTGATTTTATGTTTTTCACATTCACTGCTGCCCTGGCAGAGGGCGCTGTGACGCATTAAGCTTCAGCAGCAGAAAGTAAGAAGGGTGTGTCCAGCAGAATGGATCAATATGTCCATCACGCAAATACTATGTTTCATTTTTAGATGTTGTGAACACTAACAGGCCAAGTGTTCAATCCGTTTTGCACCAATGACTGTGCTCCTTATGGAGTTGTGAATTTGTGTGCACTGCTCTCTGGATCAGGCACTTAAAGGGTTACATAACTGTTTCGAGATAAACTCAGCATTCCTCAACCCGTGCTTTTGCTCCCCACCCTTGACAATTACACAGTCCACATCGACACTATCACGCACATTCGCACGCAGGCGCAAACACACAGCAGGCGCGGCTGCGGATGGAGGGGAGGAAGAGTTTGATGTCACTCAGAGAGTTTCAGAGCATCAAGTCAAACCAATCTGTAATTCTGCCTCTTTTCTCGCCTTGTTCGTACTTTTGGAGAGTGTTGCCTTATCCCAGTCAGTGTTCCTATTCGTATTTAAACGTAATGACGCCATCTTCTGTTCCCAGGGTCCAGAGCACTGCTCCAGCCTGCATTTCGGCTTTGGTACGGATCCGGTGTTGGGAGTCTCCGGCTCGGAGCTGGAGGCAGGCGTCGAGTACACCTTCAAACTAACCATCAGCAAAGATGGCATGGCGCCAGAGTCCACCACTCAGACTGTGAGTCCAGGCATAGCGTCCCCGATACCGAGAAGCATCAGTTCTTTTTATGCTGTGCTGAATGATCAATACATATGGATAACCAATCCTGCCATAATTAAGAATAAAACAATACCTGAGGAGGAAATGTAAAAAAGAAAGATGGAAATAATTAGGTAAAAAAAAAAACCAAAAGAAGCATAAAAGAGGAGAAACTATATCGATGTTCAAGAGATAAAAGAAGAGTAAAATCATTTTAACATTGTTTTAAAACTTGTTTTAAATATATTTAGGTGGTAATTAATATGGAAGAAAAAAAGGGTGTTTGATAAACAAAAAGAAAAAATACCATTCAAGAAAATGGTGACTGAAAACCGTTGGTTCAAATAAAAAATATGCATAAAAGCACAGAAATAAATTAGAAAACTGAAAAATTGACAGAAACACATTTAAACCTAATTAATTAAACAATTGCTGTGTAAATCTTTTCATTGTTTTGTTGCATTTAATGACACACTGATTTAATTCTGAGTCATTCATTCCTAATTATGGTATGACTGGTCCTCCATAAATATGAACCTTTTTCCATGTAAAAGTAGAAAATCTATGTTTTGATAAACCAAATTTTCCGATTGCAATCGTTTTGCAACAGGTGCTTGTGCAGAGCGGCGATATTCCCATGGTGTATCTGGAGTGTGTGTCCTGCAAGGCCCAGTCCATCTACGAGGTCAGCCAGAACTCGTTTGTCTCCCTTAAAGGAATCTGCACCAACTGCCAGGGCTCTCAGCGAGGGGTAAACACACACGTCAATTGAAGGCTCAGTGTTTCTGTGTGTGGCTATCCACAAAGTGTCAGAGTGAAGTCAGCATTTCCAGGACCTTGTCTGCCTTCTTGCGTCTTCTCTTTGGATTTTTGTGCAGATGTGTGTTTGTGTGTGGGAGGTAAATGAGGTCATTGTAGTCCTGAATGGAGCCAGAGAGGAGATGATATGTCCAAACTAACACAAGGAAACCAATCCTTGAGCTGCTGGAGGTCAGGCAGTCCTGACAGCTGGCTGCTGTCGACTGCACAATCATATGGGTCAATTCTTAAACTCGGCTTTGGTTTGTGTTGTGTAGAAAAAAAATGCATTTGTTGTTGTTGGCATACGTCTGAATCAGCCTAAAACTGATCTGTTTTCTCACGAGCTCTGCGTCTCTCAGGGTTCCTGCAAAGTCTTGAAAAATAATAGAATATGATTCCGCTATGATGGAACCATAAAATATTAGATTGTATTTACAGTCCATACTCTAAATGGTGCATCCATCCATTGATGTTTCCAGATGCAGGTGTTTATTCAGCCAACTCTTTAATAACTCGAAACATCCGTAACTTTCTACTCACTGTAACTTACACTGTTACACTGTAATTTAAAGAGAAAAAAGTTGCAACTTTTACCCATTTTTAATTAATAATAATTATCTTTATTTTCCACATATGTGGAAATTTGCTTTTGGCTTCACATGGTGGTTAAAAACATAAAACACCCACAACACATAATAGGGACAAGACCGCAATAGCGTCACAAAGTTTACTGGGATAAGTGAGTTCTCGTAAATGTTCTTGGCTCCTCTTACGTCCCTTACAGAGAGAAGCTTAACAAATTCCTTTGTTAAGTGTGGATGACCTAAGGCCGTTCAATTCAATATTATTTATACAGCCCAAATTTACAGCGAATGTCACCTCAAGCCACTTTATAAATAAATGATTGCAATTCATTCACACTTACACTCCAATTCATCCCTGTTATCTAACAGTACAGTAAAGCTCAGTTAATTTTTCAAAGTTGTTTGAAAAGTTTCTAAGGAAAGTCACCCACAATTTCTTGGACCTTTTTGTTTTGTTTGCCTTTTGTGCAAATTTCCCAGCATCCTTTGCTCAGAGAGAAGGGTGATGATGTGTTTATTGCTTAAATATTGTTAAACTATTCCTTAAATCTACAACATGTGAAAGTATTGCCTTTTATTAATCAGCTTATATACCACCCACACAGCTTTTCCCCCGCACCCATATGAATTACTGACATAGCTAACTGCTTGCATCTGTCGCTTCTGCTTCCAAATATTTGGGCTACATCAATCCGCTCAATCTGATCGTCGAGAAAATATCAGAAAAATATATTTGTACGTCTTGCCATAAGTTTTCCATTATAATTTTGAGGCGTTGGCCAACATTTCTATGTGCCGCTAATGTTTGCTCTCCCTCTGCGGCGTTCAGCGCTGGAGCGCCATGACGCTGCACAACGAGACTCTGGTCCTGGACTCGTCTTCCACCACCACTGGGAGTGACGGCATGAACCTGGTGCTGCGACAGGGAGTCCTGAGAGACAAAGACTCCTATAACTTCACGCTGCATGTGACCGACAGCAGTTTGGATGGTGAGGGAGCTGCGTCTATCATACTGCACCACAACATGCCTCCAGAAGGCGGGGAGTGTCACCTGACAGGACCAGGGGAGGCGGGAGTATTCTACGGGGACGGAGACGGCTGGAGGATCCGGACGTTGCTGGACCGCGTCCATTTCAACTGCTCAGGTAGGACTGACATCTAATTGGTTTGTCATCGTTTAGTGTTGCATAACCCAGTACATGTGTTACTGTTCTCTGTGTGCGCAGGGTACAGTGATTTGGGCGTCTCAGAAATCCCCTTCCTGTACAGCCTGCTGGTGACGCGCTGTAGAGAGGATTACTGCGAGGATTTCTGCATTTACAAAGGCAGCAATCCGGAGCACTCAGCCTTCCTGCCACCGGGCTTCCGCTCAGCTCGACACCGCGTGTCCGTGTCCATCACAGTGGAGGACCACCAGGGAGCTGCCAGCCTCGCACTCAACAAGTAACTGCGACTTACGTTCATATTGTCTTGTATGTTTTTAAACACAAGCAGCAGCGTTCTGGACCAGCTGCAGCTATCTGATTGATTTTTTTAAGCAGACATGTAAAGACACTGTTCTAGTAATCAATGGGACTAAAGATAAAAATCCTAAAACTCCTAGAAATGCTCTTCAGGTGACAGAAGACTGTCTTTGTAACTGTCTTTAGGTGTCAGATTACATCACTCCCCACAAACCTGAACTCCAGTTTCAAGCTGTAATAATTGAAGCTGACTCTAGATTGTTCCTCTTTAGGTCCAAAGATAATAACTTCAGTTTTGTTTCTGTTCAGCTGGAGAAAGTTCAATCAAGCCAAACCAACTGTTGATAGATATTTATTAGAGTCATGTAACCATGATGTATTACAGCAGACTATGAGAACAATTTAGAAACTTCATTAGTTCTCAAATGGAAACAAAACGTCTGCGGCAGAACAAAAGATTCCTTTGGCCTAAACTACTAACCTAAGGAATGAAATGGCGAGCCTGCAGCCTACACTCATCAGCTTCGGTTTGTTTTGTGTTTTCATCCAGGACCATTGAGGTTGTGCTGCCAGATCTTCCTCCTGAGTACAGCAGTCTTCCTCACTGGCTGTCTGAGATCACCGACAGCAAGCTGAAGAGGCTGCTGGAGCAGGGAGACTCCCAAAGGGTCCGAGAGTTATCGCTGGCTCTCATTACCGTGCTGAATGAGGTAAGGACCGGCTGTTGACCCAGAACTCCTCGACATGCCGGTATGCCCAACCACAACGCACGTCTCTGTGCTCCGCTTTTCATTAGTATGAACAAACCAGGGAGTCTTCACGCGTGTCCCGAGACGAGCGTGACTACAGAGTTAGAGTCCGCAGCAACATCACCAGAGCGCTGACCGCTCTCGACCTGAACACCGTCAGCGACATCCAGCAGACGTCTGCCGCCTTGGCACAATGCACGGTGGGCTGCGTGAGATTAGACGCATGTGGGAGGTACAGAAAGAGCAAGAATGAATAGAGGGGGAAAAACTGTGGTTTCTGTGTGCTTTTTTTTTGTTTTAGGCTGTGAGTCGAGAGTTTATCTGCGAGGAGTGTCAGAACAGCACCCTAAACAAGCTGGAGTCAATGCTGGAGATTCTGCAGACGGACACCAAGCAAGGCACGGTCCCCCCGACAGAGATAGCCGATAACATCCTAAACATCATGGGTGAGTGAAAGTTTAAGTCTAAAGAGATCTTATTTTTCACGAGTCATTTCAATAAAATAATCATTTTGCAGTAAAAGTCAGAAGAGATTGTTACGAAGAATCCAAAGAAGACATTGACCTGTCTAACTTCTTCTCTCATCAGGTGATCTGATCCATCAGGTCAGCCAGTCGGCCTCCCATTTTAACTTCCAACCCGGCTACGTTGATGCTCTTTCTCTCTCCTCCACCTCCTCCTCCTCTTCCTCGTCATCTGCTGATCATGATAACACCCTGATGGACGCCCCGGCCCCCAGCCTGGAACCTCATCCTCTGCGCGTGGCGGCAAAGGCCTACAGCCTGTCCTCCGTCCTCATGCTGATCCTCATGCACGCCCGGGTGCTCAACGAGGAGCCTCTGGTCCTCAGAGGGGCCGAGATAGCCGCCACAGGAAAACTGGCCGACCCCCAGAGTCTCCTCTGCTACCATGGCAACAGCAGTCCAGGTTTGCTTGTGTTTTTAATCTGTTCGGAACATGCGATTGGGCTAAATTAATGTTTTAAAAAAATAAATACTAGAAGACGATTCATGAAAATAAGATTACTGTGTGTAGGTTGGTATATGATTATGTTGATTTTTACAAAATTGCAATTATTTATCACTTGCATTTCACTTATTCCTGGATTAAAATGAGCTAATCAACCACCGCTGTGTTCAGGGAAGTTCTTATTACTGATGGCAAAATATATATCAAGCCTGAAAACCTGATATCGTAACGGACTGGATGTTGTGTTTTTAACGTAATCTTTGCTCGGCTTGCGGACAGACATGTGAAGCAAGCAAAAATTCAAAAATTTTTGCTTGCAAGAAATCCTGGTTCTTGTTTGAGACAAGCCATGCAGGCAGAGTTGACAAACATGTGGATGTAGGTGCTCTGGTCAGATCACACCAAAAATGAAAGTTTTCTGCTCATCTTTAAGTCTGGTTCTAGAGATGCTCTACGTCCTCATTGTGTCAAAACTTTTCCACTGATCCTTTCCTCTTCTTGCAGAATGTGAGCGGTTCTCCATCCCTCGAGCTTTCAACCAAAGTCTCGGCAGAGCTGCTGTAGGAAACAGCATCTTGCAGCTACTTTTTCAGGTAAAATCACCAAATGTTGAAAACTACTAAGATGAACGGTGTCTTTAGAGCAAGACATCATAATCATGCTGGCAGAGTGTCTCATTAGCTCCACAGTTTGACTTCTTGAAGAGGATCATCTTTACACTGTGGTGTTCTTTTGAAGTTTCACTTTGCCTCCGTTCTTCTCCTCCCTCACCCGTCTCCCTCAGGTGGAGTCCAACCCCTTCCCTTTCAACTACATCTCCAATTATGCGGTCTCCACCGAGGTGGCGTCCATGGAGTTTCGCACCGAAAACGGCACCCACATCCCGATCTCCGGGCTCGACGACAGCATGGCCATCACGGTTGCTATTAGCAACAGCAGCAGCAGTGGGGAAGCAGGTGCTGAGGGTCCTGGGGCTGCTGGAGTCCCCTCAGTCGCAGCGGTAAACGTCAGCCGCTGCGACTCGGTGGTGGTCAGGGTCAGCGCAGGAAACAGCAACAGACAGGCGGGCCTGTTCGTCCAGCTCAACTTCACCTCCATCGAAGGTGAGCAACCAGCTCACTGTGCAGAAACAAAGCAACATAACGAAGCTTTTATAAGCCACAAGTTTACCTTTGTGTTAAAATGACAGAGCACATTCGGCCAGAATATAAAAGCAGATAAAATTTGTTGTTGTTTTTCATTGTTTTTTTCTGTCACTATGTGTCCAAACTGCAGTTTTCCTTTGTGGGTAAATGAATAGTAATTATATGTTTCTCTACATTTTGTGTTTTCATTTTAGTTTCATACTAAGTGGGATCTCAAACACCCAGGACTTATAAAAAAAACTATTCCAATAAACTTGACTAAAGCAGTTTTTCCAGGAAAAGAAACAACTTTTTCTGTTTCATAAAATATTGTCGTTTTGTTTATTGTTGAGGAAGCAAAAATAACGTTTTACAAAATATTTTTTGTATTTTTGACTTTAAAAAAATGTGCATAGAAGAGCTTTATACTCAACAATTATTGGCCCATTAGACCTTACTCAGCTGTTTTCCATGTAATAAAAAAAACAGGAGGCCTGAGTTTCCAAAAGCACTTTTATTTCTGTAGCATTTGGCCTGTCGTGACTTGACACATTATTTTTATTGTCTTTAATTTTAGATGTGAAAGTCTTTACTGTTTTATGTCTTGACTTCTATTCCTTTATTTGTCTTGTTTTTGTAAAGGCAAACACGCTTTTTAAATGTGCTGTATAAACAAATTGGATCAATTTGGATATCAATACTGTTTGCTTTTAATTAGATTTTCTTCTTTTTTTATGTCGGTATTTTGATTGCATGGTTGCATTTGTTTTCCCTTCTCAGATGCAAACAAGAGCGACGAAGATGAACAAGCAGAGGAGGAGGAGGAGCCATTCCTGACCGCCTACCTGCATTCCCACGAGGAACCCAACGAGTTCAACTGCACGGACAGGAAGCGCATCACTCTCAGTATGACCAGAGGGCAGGACCACAGGAAGTACACCTTCTTCCTGTCACCAGAGTAAGAGTCTCTGAACCGTAGAAATTAGTTTGCTCTCATCTGAATTAGGTTTTTGAACTCTTCCACAAAAGAAGAGAAATTTTGATGTTGGTTCTTTTAATGAAGCCAACTGAAAGCAAATATGTTGCTGCCATATTTGACCTGTCAAATATCAAGAAAACTTTCAGCTGTGACTCCAATTCTGAAAACTGATTATCAATCAATCAGTTGTTTATTTCTTTTTTATTAAATAATGCTGGGTATTGTGGAGTCTATGCGACTGATGACGATGTCACTGGCATTTGAAATATAGTTTCAAAGTATATCTCCATATATTGATCACTCCTTGATTCTTGGTATTTATTTTTTATCTCCTCTGATGAATTTGCATTTGTTTTGACCAGATCCTACGACACCACTCAGGATTACTTCATCAACGTAAGCACACCGTGCGGCGCTGATTCTCAACCCGTCCGTATCCGCCTGGAGGTCGGGGTGTTCGCCGCTCTGTGTCAGTACTTCAGCGAGACCGAGAAGCAGTGGAGGACCGACGGGATGGTCCCTCTGGCAGAGACCAACTTCAGCAGAGCCGTCTGCCGCACCAGACACCTCACATCGTTTGCCGCGGGCCTGTTTGTGCCGACCAACGCCGTTAGCTTTAAAATGCCAGTCAGTACCACCAAAACAAAAAAAAAAAGAAAAATGCTTTTTAGAAATGCGTTAAAGACACAACCCAAATGTACGTCTTCTTGTATATTTTAGGAGCGTTCAGGTGCACCAAGTCTGATCGTGCTGCTGGTGTGCATACTGGGCTTGCTCAGCTACGTTGTGGCAGCAGCCATCTTGCACAAGTTGGACCAGCTGGATCTTCGTCGAGCGGGTGTGGTTCCACTCTGCGGCCAGAACGGGAGCTTTAAATACGAGATCCAGGTCAAAACCGGCTGGAGCCGAGGGGCAGGTGAGGCAGAAAATCACTCCTACTAACACAGTTGAACTCAGTATGCATAAATAAAACTTTATCCAAGTTACATATCAGTGGAATGATAATTTGCAACTTTTGTTTAGCGATAGGAGAGCATTGAAATGCCTTGCAAATTTATTTTCAAATCAAAACAAACTCTAACTGACTTAACTGTTTTGTGTCAGACTCAAAACAGAGATGGGATTCTGTCTCCCCTTTGTGTCTCACTCACACATGACAGTTTTCAGAGGATTAGTTACCATAGCAACAGAACACTGAGGAGGGCAGAGATGTAGAGAACTACGGAGATGGCGGAAAACTCAGTACAGAAGACGGCTGAGCAGAATTTTAAACTAAAGTGACGCCACCTTTATGGAGAAGAACAAAGGACATAAGTTCCATATGACTCATGAAACCTGCTGCTCCAAAATAGACAGTAACTTTGGGCTGTCAAAATAAGAGCTTAGCATACAAAATAAAAGCCTTCATATTTTTCACATCAGGTAATTCCTGTTTTGGGCATTATATGACTGCTCTAAACCAACCACTGTTACACATAGGATTGGCCCAAAATTAAGCTTACTAAAAATGTCAAAATAAAAGCCTCAATATCCCTCTCATGTCTCAATATTACAAGTTGGCTAAGTTTAGCATCGGTGCTAATTCTGAGCATCAGAACCCCTGATTTGGGCCCAACCAACAGGCACACTTTGGCAGGCCCCATTTAAATTTCTTCTGAAGTTTTCTCGAATTACTCGTTATTAATTTGGGTTAAGAGATGTGCGTTTTTTCTGGTAACAAACTGCCACAAAGTATAAATCAGATTTTTACTTTTGTGTTGAATGTCTGTTTTGTAACATACTTACCACCAATGACAAAAAAAAAACATTTTCACTTTTCTGCAAAATTCACAAACTGCACAATTCTTAAGTAGAGTAAGATAAATAGTATTTCAAAAGAGCAGAGGAAATCTTATATTTTTTGAATAATAACAATATTTGTTGTTAATCAGTTGCTAAGAGATGAGCGCGTTTTCTGGTAACCAAGTGCCACGAAGTAAACATTTGATTTTTACTATTTCAAAAGAAGGCAGTGCATTAGCATTAGCACAAACATTAGCAGGCAGTGCCTTTTCCCTAAAATAAGCTTTTTCACTATTTCTTTCATCCATTAGACATGTTTATTACACTGAATGGAGGAAGTCAATTTAAGACAAAATGCTAGTGATACCCTATATGCCACTGGCAGCATTTTGGCTAATTTTAGTTTGTGCACTAATTTTAACATACTGAATGTAGTAAATCCATGTTACTCAACATGCTTGTGACTTTCCACATGCTATTGAGTACATTGTAGCTTACTTTAGCATTGATGCTAATTTCTAGCATCAGAACGCTGGTTCCAACCGATGGGCACATCATGGCAAGCTGCGTTTAAATCTCTAGTTTGAACTGTTCTTTTTACCAGATGCAAAGGTTGAACAAGAACTTTACAATTTTTTTAAATGGATAATTGGGGGCAAAAGTTTGCATTTATTGTGATTTTTCTTTCATCCAAACTGAGTTGCATGAAAGCTGAAATAAAGGTATTATTACTCTCTTATGAATGGTTAAAAGTCCCTTAACATGTTTTAGTAATGCCAGTCTAGGAAATCTACCGTTTGATCAAATATCCAGCCTGAACAGTGAAAGAAGTGTGTTAAAGGCCACTGGAAGTGTGTCAGCAAACATTGAATCTTTATTGTTTAGCCTTCATGTGGATTAAGGGAAAATCCACATGAAAATCCAGTGAGATTTGTGCACACAAATCTCACTTTAAAAAATTAGTAAACCTCTGACCAACGCTGGATGTGACTCTACAAATTGCACTATTTTAGTAACATCCCTTTTCTGTCTGTACAGGTACGACAGCTCATGTAGGAATCAGCCTGTATGGGCGTGAGAGCCGCAGCGGACACCGCCATCTTGACAGCAAAGGTGCGTTCACTCGCAATGCTCTTGATATCTTTCATATCGCCACGGACACCAGCCTGGGCAGCGTGTGGAAGATCCGGATTTGGCACGACAACAAAGGTAAAGAAGAAGACTTCAGTTTAAATATCACTCCATCTTTAAAACTTGTTTTATGAATCTGTTGTAACCGTTGTTCACTGCTGCCTCCGCAGGCCTGTCCCCGGCGTGGAGGCCGCAGTACGTGTTGGTCAAAGACCTGCAGACTGACAGCAGCTACTACTTCCTGGTTGAGGAGTGGCTGTCAGTTGACAATGAAAGAACCGGCAGACGAGTGGAGATCGAAGTGGAGGCCACAGGTGAGTGCCGGACATCTAAAATGCCGTTTGGTGTTATCGGTGCACTCACGTCAGCGTATTTGTTCCTGTTCTCCCAGAGGAGGCTGCTCTTCGTCGCCTGCCTCGACTCCTGAGGTCTGAACTGCAGAGGGCGCTGTGCGAGAGTCACCTTTGGCTGTCTCTGTGGGAGAGGCCCCCCCGCAGCCCCTTCACCCGCCTGCAGAGAGCCACATGCTGTGCTGTGTTGCTGCAGCTCATCCTGCTGGCAAACACCCTGTGGTACAGTATTGTAGTGGACAAAAGGTACAGGTGTGTGAGATTTACATCCTAGTAAAACCATGCAGCAAACATTTTCACATTTTGTGCTACAGCCACAAACTTCAGTTCATTTCACTGGGATATTGTGAAATAAATCAATACACAAAATAATAAAGTGGAAGAAAACAAATCAAAATCTGAAAGCTCTATTACACTGAAACCTCTAAATGAAATCCAGTGCAATTAGTTAAAATTGCATCATAACGAGACATGACAGCATGTTTCAGAAAAGTAACACTCAAAACTCAGGAGTGGAGACTCAAGGGGCCTTGAAGCAAACCTTTCAGATTTTTATTTGTAGAAAACCGTATATTATTTTCTATGGTTTCTGTAAAAAAAAAAAATAGATAAAAACGTTTGTGGCTGTAAATTTTAAAAGTTCAAGGGGCCGATGTGGAAACGCGTTTCCACCCATTGATTTCATCTCGTCCTGTAGCCAGAGGGCGGTATCCCAGCATTCCTCGCTGAGCGGAGAGACGCTAGCAGCCGGTGTGGTGGCCTGTCTGACCGTCTACCCTCTCTACCTGCTGGTCTTCACTGTGTTCAGAATGAGCCGCAGCAAGGTGCCGTACCGCCAGCACCAAGCATGTCCTGTCCCCTGCTTCCACACAGGAAGCTCAGAGTTGACATGTTTGCGTGTGTCTCCAGTCTGTGACCGTGGAGCAGGTGTCGTCCCAAGTGGATCAGGAGTCGGTTGAGATCGACGACCTCCTGGAAGACTCTATGGAAGGAAGTTCTTTCCTCTTTTTCAATGGAGAGGTGACGTTTACTCTGAAATGCAGAAGTTTATCAAATAAAAAAACGTTTCATCAGTGCGTTAATCTGTCCGAACGTCTCTGCTTCTCAGACCAACTCAGAGGAAACAAACGTAGATCTGCCGTCTCCATCTATCAAGAGGTGAACTAATCTTTGCCATCTATTTTCAGACTGTGTGTAGCTTGAAGAGATGTCACGAAAAAGCAAATTTTAAAGAAAATGAAAGGAAAGAAGAAGAATACTTTCTTAGAAAAAATTGACTGCACTGGTGAAAATATTTTTTTGTTGAACTCCATTTAGTATGAGATGAACAAAACCTTTTCTTACAATCACTACACAACTTTCTCAAGGCTGTTTGATCAACATTTTTCATTGAAGAGACGCTCTGAGATTAAGAGAAACTCAGGCCTAGTCCTCACATACCTAAATAGTTCTGGAAACTAATACATTTTTATGCATTTTGGCCTTTTATCCACAACAAAACTGTTTAATGTCACTAATGGGAAAACAGAGATTTGGAGTCATGCACATTACAGTCTGTGACAAATACTGTGCAAATATATCCAAATACTCACTTTGCCCATCTTCCAGTACGTGTTTGAGCAGATACTCATCTGCAAATAGAAAGCACTCTGAGGTCAGGATCATTACGTCAGAAGTGTGTAGGTTTTAGCTTTGCCACGAAGGCATTTCAATCACGTGTATACAATATTTTCTAAATGATGTGGTGGAGATATTTGTGTCTATAAAGACCCGGCTTCATGTGGACAAAGCCTCGGTGTTGCTCTCTAAGCGTCTTCTGCTGTTCTTCTTAGTGAGGACACGTGGGACATGCCAGAGGAGGATACGGATGACCGGGACTGGCCGGAGCTGATGAGTGAAGAATCGTTGATGGGAGGGGCCGGACACGGGGCGGGGATGCCCAGGCTAAAGAGGGTGAAAGGGAGCAGGTACCTGGGGGATGACATGACCCTCAACCCTGAGGAGGATGAAGGATCCGATCCGCAACACAACAAACATTTCACCTCATCAGGTAGCCGCAGCTAGAAGGGTGTGAGGTCGAATCAGACACTTCAGAGGTCACGACATTGACCCCGTGCTGCTTCCTGTTACAGATGAGGATCTGATCAAGCACATCCTGGAAGACGGGCAAAACTTCTTTCCCCAGGCAGATGAGAGCGAGATGGCTGACCTGTACGTTATGCTTCTCTTATTTGGTAACATCTTAGCAAACAAGAACAATTTGCTGATGTTTGATTTAACCCTATGACTTCTACTTTAGATCAAGTATTTTTGGGGACAAGACAGAAGTGATTCTCCTTCAGAAACTCAGTGAGCCTCGTACTCTAGAATCCATCAGGAGGGATCCACCGAAAACAGCTTTCACCTCAAATACAGGTCTGTTTAACAAAGTGTAATTCTAACCCCACTTTATACATGTAAAACTATACGTATTTCAGGGCTGAAACGATTAATCATGATTAATCGTGATTGATCGGGATTGATCATGATTAATCGTGATTGATCATTATTAATCGTGATTGATCATGATTAATCGTGATTAATTGTAATTAATCAGGATTAATTGTAATTAATCAGGATTAATAATGATTAATTGGATTGTTCGTGATTAAATAGATTAATCGGATTAATCATTATTAATTGATTATTGAAATTAAAGGCTGTTTCCTGAACACAGAGCTGTATAAGAAATACTTGTAGTATTTGAATTTAAGATAAAATAATAAAAACATTTGTCTGTAAATATTGTCTACCCAGAACTCCTCAAATGGCATAGTGTTAACTTCCCCTCGTTCAAAAAAAAATTTAAGCAAACACTAAAGGAATTCTATGCTATTCGATCTTTGGCAGTAAAGTGTTTATTTTCATGTTTAAAAAATTTATTGAATTATTTGTTTATGTGCATCCATTAATGTGTTTCTAATATTGTATGAAAAAAAAAACTTAAGTGGTTAAATGAAAAATCTGCAGATTTTGGCAATAATTTTATTTATTTATTTATTTTCAAATTATCGATTACTAAAATAATTGTTAGTTTGAGCTTTCCAGGAATCATATTCCATACTTTGTCACACCATGACCACAAAGATGAAGTTTTTTTGCTGAGATTTTATGCAACAGTCCAGCACAAAGTGGCGAGTAACTGTAAAATGGAAAGAACATTTTTAGTGGTTTCAAAATATTTTTAAACACAAATCAGAAAATTGTATCCGACATTACTGCGTTTTTTCTGAAAGGTGAGACAGAAACATATATTTGATTTGTATTGTAAAAAAACAATTGAAAACAATGTGTCATAATTATACACTAATTTGTTACTCTATCACACAAAATCTCTATTCAAACAGTGAAGTAGTTGTGGTTGTGAAAAAACATGAAAAAGTTCAAGAGTTTACTTAAATCGGCATCGGTATTAATTTTAGCAAAAGTGAGAAATCATTGCTGCTTACTTACTCTCATAATCTTATCTTATAAGCATAAAGACCATTTTTAAACATACAAAGGTTTGAGAAATACTAAGCAAAAGGTCCTGTTGGTGGCATTTTTCTATTATAATGGGTTTCTGTCCCATGTCAGCAGAGAGCAGTTAGTCAAGTTTATTTTTCTTGTTACTGAGATTTTCGGAGGAGTTTGGTCAACTTTACAATGCTGAGAAAGACAAGAAAGTCTCTCTGCAGCTAATTATACAACTTCTTAAAGGCCAGGCTGAATCGATGTGATTTGGTAATCTTCAGAGTCGGACTTTAAAGGTCACAGAAACTTTTTTTTCCCCCCATGTGAGTCAATTATTTTCAAACTGCGTATCTGCCCTCCAGAGGCCTGGTACATTTGTCTAGCACCACAAAACGTAATGTGCTCCATATTCATTACTTTTCTAAAAGATCGATTCAAAACAAATATCAGCTTTCAAGGGAAAGCGCTAATTTTCTTTTTAATTTTTTTAAGGTTATTAGCAGTGTCTAGCGACATCATCTCCCACAAAATCTCTAAAAGGTCTAGTTGTATGAGCATTTTCTCAAGACACTGTAGTTTTTAAGATTTCTTGATGTTAACCATTGATTCCTGTTCCTGTGGCTCCAGTTGTGACAGATGTGTGTCGTCCCCGACGGTTCCCTCCCTGGTGTGGACGGGCGGCGCTGTGGGGCAGCTGGGCAGGACTCGCTCTGGCCAGCTGTGTCTCCATTTGGGCGGGCCATGGGTTCAGTGAGAAGGTGGCCATGATGTGGTTGATCTCCTGCTTTGCCAGTTTCTTGTGCTCCGGTTTGCTGCTGGAGCCAGCTAAGGTAAACGCACCCAAACTCTTATTCTTTGTGATGGCAGCACAGGATCCACAGCCAGAATAATTTCCTCATAATTTACAAGGGCATCAGTTCAAATTAGGAATGCAAACAATTAATTAGCTCGCGATTAATTGTCAATTAAGGGTTTATTAGATTAAAATTAGTTTGAACTGATTTATAATGTCTGTTTAGCCTCTTTTAGTGTTGTCGTGATTTTGCCAATCAGCAGAGGGCACAGCTTGTCGTCTTTAAGCTGAACCAGTTGATACAGAAATAAAGATGGCGGCAGGCCCAAAAACAGGAAAATATATTTCTATCTAGTTTCACATATTTTATTCTTTTCATCTTTTATTTCTCTGTTCCTCAACCCAAGAGTTTCCTGTTTTGTCATGTTTTTATAGATGTCTAAGTTTAGTAATGTGAGAAAACCAAAACGTTCTGTTCATTCAGTCAGCATTTAATACAGCTTACAAAATAATGTCAGCTTTGCTGTGTTATGGAAAGACGTTTGGCACTTTTGATGCAAGAGAAAACTCAGATTTTTAAGAAAATATTTGCTTATCAATAAATTGATAAGCTCAGTCACCTTTAGATTAACTTGTATTCAAACTACTTCTCTTTAAGTTTCTTACCCTTACACAATGTTTGTTTTGACTACATATACTCCAGTCTGTGTTTATTTCAAAATTATAAAATCCCCAGAATGGTTTTTCAGTTCCTCCTACAGTTTATCGGAGTCGGGCGTCTCGTTTGGTGCAGGTCCAACGTTTGTGGACCTAACCACTGCCCTCTGCTCTCAGGTGCTATGCGAGGCCGTTTACTTCGCTGTGTGTGTGCGACGGCTGCGTCCGGAGGACAGCGACGTGCTGGTGGACTTCCCACGGGAGGAGCGAGTGGTGCAGCGGGTCGCCAGGGTGAGACCGCCGCAGGGCTTCGCTCTGTCTCAGGCCCGGCACCAGGCCCGCAAGGTCCACATGCTGCACACCATGCTAAAGGTCGGTGGGAAACGGAGACTCTGAGCTGGTGGCATTCAAATCTTTGCTTTGTTGACCTTACAGAAATAACAATTTCCCCTATTTTTGCAGAATTTTCTGGTTTACATGTTTTTCCTGCTGGTCGTTCTGCTTCTGAACTACTCCGACTCGGCTAAAGACACGCACAGCTTGAGACTGCGGACTCAGCTGCAGCAAGCCCTGCACACTCCAGAATACCACGCCGTCAGCAGGTGCTCGCATAGGAGAGTTGTGGTTTTAAAATGTAACCTGCTGTGATTTTTCACTCCCATTTGGCTGATCTGTCAAGTGTGGGAAGTCATTTGTTTTTTGAGCTTAAATTTTAAATTTTAAGCTTCTTATGAGCTTAAAATTAACAAACAAAAGAGAGCAAGCTTCACTAATAAAAACTAATTTGCTTAAGTCTCATTAGACATAGAGTCCTTTTCTCTGGTGTTTCTTTTATATGTGTCGTTTGTGTGGCTGACGAATTCGTTTCTTTGTCTTTAAGACGAGACGACGTTCTGACCTGGCTGAATGGATCTCTGCTGCCTCGGCTGCTGGATGAGTCGTCTCTCCTCAGAGACACAGGAAGCCTGCTGCTCGGCTCCCCGAGGCTCCGACAAACCCAGGACGTACAAGGTGAGTTAACGCCATCGTAAACTTTGACCTTTAACAAATCAATGAGTCGCAGCTCCTCACCGACGGTAGTTTATTCATAGAGATGCTTTTTATTTATTATCTTTTTGCTCTGAATACCATTTACAGTTCCCATGAGCAAAGTCTGCACAATGTCAGGCTTTAATAAAAGGCGTAAAGCATTTTATTAAGTCAAGTTTATTTGTAAAACACATTTCACCAACAAGGCAGCTCCAGGTGATTTACATCAATAAATATATCAAACCAATTTTGGAACAAGTAAAAGACATTTTGTCAAATGCCATCACTAATATCATCCAAGCAAATACACATCAAATATGCTGATCGGTGTTCCAGTTATTCGTAATCAAAAGTAGCTTTAAACAGGTGAGGCTTTTAGCCTTCATCTAAAGGAGCTCAGAGTTTCAGCGTCTTTGCAGTTTTCTGGGAATTTGTTCCAGATTTGTGGATACATTTTTTGTCTTTTACAAAATAAATTAATTCAAACAGCTTAATTCAACCCCGCCTGCAGGTGGCTTCAGACCAAGAGAACGATCACCTCACCTGGTCGCATCCCTGACTAGAGGCGCAGAGAATGACTCGCTCACTGATGCAATCCGTACAGATTGGTAAGAAAAACATGGACAGCTCGACTCTCAGGCTTTATGCAGTTTGGATGGCAACGATTTCTTTCAAATAAATGCATCATGTTTTCTTTTTTTGCTTGTATTGTTCTTAAGTAATCTTTACTGTGTTCTTTCACTTACTTTCCAAGGACGGATGAGTCCAACAGCAGAAATGTGCTTCACCACCTTAGCAGAAGCCTGCAGCAGGCCTCTTCCTCCCTGCAGCAGCTGCAGCAGCTGCACTGGATCGACCACAGGTGATGACGTAACTGCAGGAAAATCTGGAGATCTGGTTTGAAATGGAGAAATGTGTCCTCTGCTGCGTAAATGTGTAAAACATCTTACAAAAATATTTATATTTCTTCAAACTTTTCACATTTCGACATCGCACAATCCAAGACTCTGACATATTTTTGGGAACTTATGAGGTAGAGCAAATTTACAAAATAAAAATGGATTAAGTGTGGCCTTTCATTTTGTTGGGACAGTTTTTGTTTTAGGTCCCTAATGTTCACAATGGAGAAAGCAGCAATAAAATTAAACCTTTCTGCTGCTTTTTTCACATTTCTTCGGTAATAAAGCTCTTGACACGAACACATTTTTTTTAAACAGTAAGTGAAACATGCTGAAGATGTCAGTCTGATGAGTGTGTGTGTGTGTGTATGTTTGCAGGACTCGAGTCGTGTGTGTGGAGTTCTCCCTCTACAACGTCAACACGAACCTGCTGGCCGTTTTCAGGTTTCTGTTTGAGTTCCCAGTCTCTGAGCGCGCTCAGTCCAGCCTGGAGCTCAGTGTCCTCACTCTGTGGCCGATCACAGGCCTGGACCTCCAGCTTCTTCTCATGGTAAATTCGCCTCACGCAGCAGTGAGACGTGAGCAAAACCTTTTCCTCCGCTCCTCTGACCTCTGTGTCTGTGTGTGGTTTCCAGTTGGTCCTCTTCTGCCTCATCTTGTACTTCCTGGTGCGAGGGATTCTGGGGCTCCTCAGGGAAGGCTACACGTACCTGTTGTCGTCGTGGAGAGTGCTGGGAATATGCAAGCTGTGTCTGGCAGCATCTGTGTGCGGGCTCCATCTGAGCCGCTCCATCATGGCCAGGCAGCAGTGGACGTTGCTCCTGAAGCGACGGCGGGACGCCTTCACGGACTTCTACCCGCTGGCCAGGCAGAGTCAGCTGTACACCGTCATGTCTGCCATGCTGCTGTTCATTCTGGTGCTGAAGGTAATGCAGAAAAAATATTTCTTTTGTTCACTTTTGATGCTTGGTTATTTAAAATGATCAGTATGAAATGTTGAGATGCAGAGAAGAGAAAACAGCTGCAAAAATTTAGGGGGGAAAAAAAGAAAGATATTTATAAAATACTCATTGGCTTCCACTGTGAATGTTTGTAATAATTCAGGAAATAAATCCATCTTTTATTTCAGTAGCATAAACATCACTGTTGTTCTTGGTGAGATTTGGAGATTTTTTTTTATTACCAGAGATGCAAAGAGAAATCAAGCTGGATATATGAAGCTGTGAACAACCAGTCAGGAACAAAATTAAAATTTTTTTAATATATGATGGTAAAACAGTCCAATTTTCCAGTCTCTATCAGACACTGTCTACCATCACCTATGCTCCTAATATTAATAATTATTGACTGCAAGATCACAAATGTAATGTAATGTAATTATTATTTAAATGCAGGTAATTGAAGCTCTTCCAGAGAAACTGGAACCGGCTAAAATTTGTATCAACAGGCGGAAGTTTCACAAAAAACAAACAGCAGCGTCAATAACTCTGACACCGTTATTTTGGTTAAATCAGTTTTTAACAGTGCATATTTCTCCCCCATGGAATAAATGTGCATAAATTAAATGCTATGTTTTCTGGTTTAGCTTGAAATTGTGAGATTACTACTAAAATCTCACACTTTCTGTAATAAAATCTAGAAAGGGTTGCAAAAAAAATCTGTATTTTTTTTTTTTTTACCATAAGGATATGTAACATTTATTTGGTGCTTATTGGGGTTGCTCTAATGAGGGAAATGTAAAATACACTGCTGTATTTAGATGTCACTAAATGCATGTGAAGCATTTCCTTGTTTGTGTATTTATCGAATCCTGTGTTCCTCCCCTGTCCGGCACTCAGGCGTCCCACCAGTTGCGTTTTCTCCGGGAGTGGGCGGTGTTTGGCAGAGCTCTGCGGCGCTCGGCCTGGGAGCTCCTGGGAGTGGCGTCGGCTCTGCTGCTGTTGCTCCTGGCTTACTCCCACGCGGGACACCTGGTCAGATATCCCCCCATGCTTTGTTCGTCCTCTGCTGCATCAGATGCAGTTTTTAACTTGTATGTAACATTCATTTCGGATTGTTTTGCCTCTTCTCCCTGTGACCTCCCCCTGCAGCTCTTCCACTCTGTGCTGGATGGTTACGGCAGTGTGAGCGCCGCCTGTCTGTCATTGTTGGGAGCCGGGGGGCGGGGCCTTTTATCGTGGCTCCCTGCCTCGATGATGACCGGGCCCTCAAACACCGTCTCCTCCCTGACATTCCACGTGACGTTCGCCATCGTCCGGCTGGTTTTCCTGTGGCTGATCATCTCTGTGTTGCTGAGGAACTACCGGCGCGCCCGAGCGGAGCTGTACCGCCCCGCCGTGGATCTCCAGGACTATGAGATGGTGGAGCTGTTTGTCAGACGACTCAAAATGTGGATGGGACTCAGCAGGACCAAAGAGGTACGGCTCTTGTTTTGCATCTATGGTTAATGGGGATTTTTGGCCAGTTTCTAACCAGGACACATGCCAATGTGAGACAGGATGGAGAACTTTTAGTGTTTTCTTGAGCACATCATTCAGATTGACAGATTTGGGAAAGTATGCATCTAACACTGCAATCTTGAAAAGATTTTTTTGCCCCAAGAAAGGAAACAGATTAGGTAGATTTTCAAATACAAACCATCCACAACTCTGTGTGCATTTGCAAGATAGACGAGGTCGACAGTCGTATTCGATAAATTAGAATATGCTTTCTGATGAGGCTCATTTATCAGATTAAAGTACTTTTTGAAGATAACATTTAAGCTGGCAGTAAGCATACTTTTTTATTAAACCCAGTTTTCTGTATTCTATGGAAAACACATAATTCTGAGTACCTTATAAATATTCTACTAATACTGAAAAAAGATCATATTCACTGTAGCAAATACTCTGACAGTAAGACATGCTTTGCTGTTTTTACAATGAGGCCAAGTGGGAAAAAATGGGACCTAAAAGAACTGAGATATGTATTGCACTGAATGTATTGACAGACGCCTCCTTTAGCTTTCTCCTCTCTGTTTAGTATTTTCTGTTTAGATTATCTTGATACACGTTTAGATTATCTGCTCAGATAGCATCCTGTATCATTGCAAATAAAGTTTTGGGGAGAAGAAAAGGATAAAAATGTGAAGCACTTCAATAATTTGCTTTACAAATAAAATAAAATAAAATTTGGCTTGTGTCTAATTTGATTTACTCTACTGCTCAAAGGTTTGGTTTACTTTGAAATCTCCTTATTTTTGATCAAAAATGCATCATGCTAAAATGCTACTTGATCATTTGAAAAAGCTTGTGCAATCTTGTTAGCACAGCTGAAAACGTCTGTACTAACAGAAGCAATAAAATTTACCTTTGTTTAGCTGGTTTGTGCTTTAAATTAGCATCTAAAAATGGCCAAAAATAAAACTTTCTATTGAAGTTTGTCATTCTAATATTGTTCTGGGAAACAAAAGATAACTTCTCAAGAAGGTGAAGCTGTCATACCACGGTGTGTGCCACTCCCTTCAAAGAACTTCGGAAACTTTATCAGAATAGAAGCAGTTCATTAGATTAATAAAAAGTTAGGTGTTTTGTAAAAACAAAAGTTTTTGGGTGACCCCAATCTTTTGAGTTGTGCTGAATTTGTCAAAAGCTTTATAAGGGAAAAAATGCACAAACCAGATCCACAAATACTCAGTCTGATGATTCCTTTTTTCCCTCACAGTTTCGTCACAAAGTCCGTTTCGAAGGCATGGAGCTTCCCCCGTCCCGCTCGTCCTCCACCAGCGACTGCAAGTCCCTGTGTCTGCCTCCGTTGGACAGCCCGGACTCCCCACCTACGCCGGACAGTATCGATGCCTGCTCAGAGGCCTCGTGGCGTCCAGCATCCTCAAGCCCCTGCAGCCTGACGGAAGCGCCCGGGGTCACTCTCAGCCTGGGTCTGGGTTTGGGTCTGGGGCTCGGACCCGGAGTGGTGGTAGGGGGCACGAGCTGGAGGGAGAGGGCGGAGACGGAGGCCTCTCTTAGGAGGCTGCTCCCAACGCTGGATGCTCTTCTGCAGCACCTCGACCGAGTCAACATGGCGACAGACGATGTTTACCACATTGAGTGCAGGCTGGAGCGGGCTCAGCGGAAAAGGAGGCGCAACAGGAGAGAAAGAGGAGAGGAAGCTCATGACAGGAGACGTGAGAATAAGCAGAGAGGGAAGGGGCACGACAAGGATGTGAAAGAACAAAAGACTGTAAAAGAGAAGCACACCAGGGTCAGAAAGGAGAAAAAGACTGAACTTCCTAGAGAGCCTGCTACCAAAAAGACTCCGCTCGCCACGCCGATTCCCTTTTCAAAGCCCAGACCTACATCGGCCTCCGCACATCCCCACATCTTGCAATCATCAGTCACAGATAAATCCACCACTGACCCCACCCCAACGAGCAATTCCTCTCTCCATAACCCGCCCTCCAAAACACCCTCCGCTCCCTCATACCCCCGAGCGCCCACTCCCTCCCTGCCGACCGCTCGAGGCCCCACGCCCATTGTTACCCGAGACCGGGACGCGCAGACAGACAGAGAGACCCTCCCCTCTTCGAGTCTGTTCAACCACCCGGCTCACACCACCACCATCCCCACACGGAAGAGGAAACGGAAACCCCCGCCCCTGAAAAACAAGGTGCACCCCACTTAGCAGGCCGTCCCCAAAACCCTTAGGGGTGAGTACGAACTAGAGGAGAAGGAGAAAGTAGGAGGAAAACGTTGGGTTAAGGACGAGAGGAGAACGAGGACAGCCGGTCTTGTCCCCAGACGCACCTCTTTAAACCCTGGGACAGAGAAGAGAAAACGAGGGGTACTGCAAAGAGATGAAAAAGTTACGTAAAGCCGGAATAATTGAGCCAGTCGTTTGAAGAAAGGTTAGGGTAATCAGAAGAAGAAGAGTTGGGTCTTGGCTCACTCTTAAAGCATGGTGCAGGTCACTGGATGCTACCGAAGCTGACTGATTAAACAGTGGAACCAAGAGATACTTGTGTTTAGCTCTCCAAAACCCCCCATAGCCTTTCCCCGTCGCCATGTGATCCTGGAGGTCTCATGGCGCAGTGACAGGAGCACAGCAAGGTGCTCACCAGACTGTACAGCCACACTTCTCTGTATATTTGATTCCTCCCTCAATATTTGTTTGTCTTTATTTTGTTAAATGTCAACAGTTTGGACACCACGGGTGCCGGTTCAAGCCATGTATCCTGGAACCAAAGATTCCTACAGGAACGCACATCGTACACGCATGTATATAACACTGTAGTTACATATCAGTAGATGGAAATGTACCTTAAGCGTACTGCAAGGTACGAGGAGAGGAGAGGCGTGCGTGACGCTGTCGAGATTTCAGCAGTCACTGCTTGAGGGTGCTGATGATACAGTGCCGGCGATATATAGAGGAAAAGATGTGCAAAAGTCTTATAGTTTTATTAGTGTTTTAGCGCAGCAGTGTAATATCACACTGAAAATGTTTATTTTACTAGTTTAATTTGAGAGCATTGATTCAGTGAGGAAAATATATGCACAGAAATTTTTAATAGCAAAACTATCTTTGTTACTAAAGCAAACTGAAAGACTAGCAAAAGAACAAACTGTTTCTACTGAAAAGAATGAAAGCAGCACAGACAAAATAAAGAATTAAACTTCAGTAGTTAACTGAGTCGGTTGTGACCGCTAGCTAGACTTTGTCGGAGCCTTAAAACCTCGGTTCAAGTGAACTCTTGCGCGGATTGAATGCATATGTGGACACTCCAAAAGCAGGAAGCGGATTATATAGCGCAGGGAATTCTGGGTAAATACAACCAAAACAAACGTGAGTCTATCGCTAGCGATAGAAATGGCTTGTAGTCTTTTGTCAAAAACAAGAGAGAAATCCTACAACTGCTGAAATCTGACGCCACTCCCTTTTTGTTTACATTTTGTGAAGGAGGAAGTCGCACTCGCGTCGTTCACTGGTTCAAGCTGCAGCGCCACCACAGGCAAAGGTGGAAACAGGTTTTTCAAACATTAAAAGGTATGAGATGTTTTAACACAGGATCTCAGATGATTCTCTTCTGTGCTTAAATCACAAAAGAGGCACTTTTAAAATACATTTAAACATTAAAAACCATCAGCAGAGGCAGCCAGGAATTCAAAACCATTTGAAAAAATTGTGTAGATGTGGTAATACAAGAAGATTTATTTGAAGGCTTTCCACACATTTTTTCCTCAATAAATACGACCAGCACTGTTCATGTGAGAGAAGGGAGATTTGAACCAGAAGAAGCGACAGAAAGCTGAAGCAGAGTTCTGAAGGAGAGTCATAGTAAGTGCTAACAGAATAAGAAACTAAAGGATAGAAATGAAGAAGGTTATACGGGCGGTTTCAGCTAAACATGACAGAGGTTCACCAATTAGAAAGCTATAGTGACTCCCATTCTGATTATATTTCCTGTTTGTTGTTGGGTTTAATATGGAATCGAATTTAAAGCACTTTTTTTTATTGTTGGTCATTTTAAATGCAATGTGGCATAAAGTAATAAGCTTGGTATCTTTACCAAAAACACAAAGCTTCACTCATATTGTACTTACTTAACCATAAGCGCTGCCAAAGCTTTTAAATCATTTATGCATTTTGATTTTATCTAGTCATTCATTCTTTTTGTTTTTTTGTACTTGCACTTTACTCTTTAACGTAGATGATGTTGAACACCATATTTAATTAATCATGTGTCAGGTTATGAGTACATTTACGTTAAAGGGACATTTCTGTAAGTATTTCCACCGTGTTGTTACAGCAGTAGCTTGTGTTTGTTCGTACGTTCACCAGATCTTTGATTTGTTATAATTTTGTCGCATCAACACACGCACTTCCTGTGTCCAGTGGGCAAAACTCAGGGAACCCGTCCTTTTTCTCTCTGTCACAGCTGGAACCAAATCCGAGCAAAAGTGTCCAGTTATTAAAAGATAATTCCAAACTGGTATTTGTTATATAAATACTGAAGAAGTGGAGTACTGCATTGTGTTGGCCTCATTGTAAAAGAGGATGAATGTTTAGCTTTTCCAACAGATTTTTTTTTTTTTTTTTTGCTTCATCCAGCATTAAAAGACACCCCTTCTCACTGTGTATAATTTATGTATATATTTGGGCCTATTTGGGTTGTATATATTTCCGCTTTTTTAGTATCTGTATCATTTGTGCACAGTGGGACACACTTATGTCAAGCACTGATGTTGCGATCTCCAAAGTTTTACATTTTTTTCTGGTCTAAATGATGCATAACAGCCAAAACGTTTAAGTCATTCAGTGTTTGACAGAACTGACAGTTCAGTAGAAACCACAGGAAGTTCAGCAGTCACTCATCCTCTCTCTGTGTAATGTGTGCAAGAGCATGGTGCCAAAGCTAAACTGTGTATATATCTTTTTGCAGTCTGTTGTATAAAGCTTTGTGATTTGAGAGTGAATTTAAAAGCATTTCTCTGCGCTTTCTCCCCTTGTATCGATGCAGTTGTAGCACCTCTCATGCTTTTGCACTTGACAAAGTCGAATAAAGTGTTTGACAGCTAAACCCGGGACGGTTTAATAATTCTGGGTTTTTGGGACTAAACTAACGTGTTGACTGAAAACTGTTGCTTGATTAACTTCCGGGACCCCGTTTCAGAAAGCCGAATTAATAAGCCCAGCTCTATACTCTGAATAAACCTACTTAGCTAAGTGATACTAGCTAACTCAACTCTGAGTCAGTTAAGCGTGAGCGCGAATATCATAGAAGCAGCCATTATCTACGGAGCGCGCAGACGCCGATTCACGCGATTCACCATGGCAACGGGACAAAAAAAGGCCCGAAAGTGCGGATTTCTCACCAATAGACGGCATAAGGTAAATATCAAAATACATTAAACACAAGATACAAAAAGGCCAAGCAAAAAAAAAGTACCAAGGAAAAGGAATAAAGTTTCTGCCACGAGTTAGCGTGAGTCAAAGACGTGTGTGATTTAGTAAAGAATTAGTAAGTATTTTTTACGCTACACTAAGGTCCAAAAAAAAGTTTTGATTGAACAAAATAGATCTACTGTCCTTTAGACACCCACAAATATTTCCATTACTGCTTTCATCTGCAGGACTGTGGAGGTTTTTTTTTATTTTTATAAAAAGGCTCATTCCAGCACATTACTTTATAATCTATCTTATATTTAACATCACCACAAAGTAACGACCAGAAAACTGCAGCAGCAATTACATCTGTGCCTTTGTGGGTAAACCAGTGGTTCATTTAGCAGTTTTCCATTTCCATTTCTACTTCCATTTCCTCTCTATAAACTATTTTGCATCAATGTGCTCACACTATTGCATGGCAGTTTATTTTTTGTAGTCAATTTCTATGACTTTTGTAAAAAAAGAAAAAGTATTAAACTTAATTTGGATAATTTAACATTTCCACGTATTTTGGTCCTGATCCCTATTTGAGTCAACTTAGTTTTCTGATTTTCATGCTGCGTAATTCTTAGTAGTTATGAAACCACATTTAGTTATAAACTATTTGTTTTTTTTGTTAGTTATTACATCAAAATGTGGCCCCCAGGATGTCAGTATGAAATCTCCAAATGATCAAAACAACAAAAGGCACAACAAGAGGAGGAAGCAAAGTGACTAGAAATAACACTAAATGTTTTAAAAAAAAAAAAAGCATTCCTGCTCAGAAAATATTTTTACCAGAAGATACTGAAAGACAAATGTCAGGACTGGGGTTAAGATGCCCCAGAAACAAAACTAGACCTGAGCATCTCAAGTATTTGGCCATAAATAAAATAGTGTCTTCCAGACTCTTGGAAAAGAGCTTACAACTACCTCAGCACAGAAAGACAAAAACTCATAACATTTTAAAGGCTTTGTTTTCCTCATGCAAAAAAAAAAAAGACAACATAACACAAGATTCCAGATTTTTTGAAATGATCACTTTTAATTCATACAGTAGTTTACACACACACAACCAGTCTGTGGTTGTGTGTGTGTGCGCGTGAGAGAGAGGCCGTGTGTTCAGTCTGCCAAACAAAGTCACCCTTGCAAACAAAGTCAAACAAAATCGGTGAAGTCATCCACAGTCGAAACAAGTCTTTTTCTCTGTCCCGACGTGTCGGCAGTAGGAGCCGAAGCTCCTTGTTGAAATGCTTTATTTTGCTGAGTGTGTCCTTGGGTCAACGAGATTCCTGGAGTCGAGCGGGACTGGATGTCTTCTTGAGCCTGAGGCGCAGCACAGAGTTGGAAAAGACGGTTTAAATTCAGACTGGCAAACACAAGTGAGAACGTATTGGTGAGGGAGAACATTAAAGTTCTTGAGTTTTTAAAACTTACTCTGGTCCTGATCCTCTTTATGTGTCGTAATCTGGCAAGCCACTTGGAAGCGTAAGCATCCGAGGGATTCGCTCTGTACTGATGCACCAAAGAAGCCATCTAGAAACAGGAAACAAAGACTTATTCTGGGGGAGTTCAGGAAAGAAGTGAAATGTGAAGTCTTTTTGCAGAGCCCCTGAAGGGACACTAAATAAAAAAGATTTACATCATGCGCATCAGAAAGTTTCTTTTTTAATTTTTTTCTTCGTTTAGGGTCTGTGTGCTTTTTACCACTTGAAAGTATTTCATATTCTCTAATGTCAATTCCTCATTTATTTTATTGGGATATTTATAGGATAAAGTGGCAGAAAAGAGAAAGAGGCTAAATAAAACATGACTTTGAAACTTTTCTGAAAAGTATGTAATGCATAAATACTTAATCTCCTAAAATAATGCCTTCAAATTTCACCAAGTTAATAAACAGTTTGTCTGTAATTTAATCTCCATATGAATCCAAATCATTCCTGAAGGCTTTGGAGGTTTGCTGGAGAACATGAGTGAACAAACACCATGAAAATTGAGAAACATGAATACAATCGAGGGAAGCTGATGTGAGGTTTAAACCAGTTAGGTTAGAACATTTGAAATGACACTCTCCCATGAAAACTGCGCATCATTTTCCTTCCACTTCACAATCGTACTAATTGGAGTTGATCTTTAACAGAAAAGCTAAACGAGATGTGTTGCAGTTTCTGGGTGAAACTTGACAAAACGTAAAAAACTTCAGCAGAGGTGAATATTTTCACAAGACCGCAGGTCAGACTCACATTTGCGTGCAGAGCCATCTGTCGAACTAAGAGTGGCAGGTTGCGGTCAGACACAATTTTTGCAACAGTGATATCAACCAGGCCCTCGAGGTCTGAAAAAAAAGCGAGCAGGCGGAATAAAATGAGTCACATTGTTAATCAGGAGGCACAAAAACGGCAGCAATTAACTCACCTTTCCGACACTGCAGGGACACGAGGTTACATTCATAGTCCAGTGGCTTAATAATGACTTCGACGAAATTAAACTGACCCTAAAAATGGAGAGAAACGCACTTTGTCTCGAGAACTAAAATACTTTCTAGCGATTTCTCTGAATGAGTTCGCACATTTACCTTTATGGTGCCCAGTTTGTAATCTTCTCCAGAGTCGTTATAGACCACCATGACAAAGTCGTTGCCGATGTGTCGCTTCTTGTTGCAGCAGCCCTTGTCGCTCTCTCTGTTCGGCATCAGCGTGGCTATGTGAAAGATGGCTGCAGACACACGGCGTCGTTTAAAGTTTGACCTCTAGTCACCATGGAAATAGCCGGCGTTCCAAAGCGAGTGCACACACCCTGCATGATGTCGTCGTGCCAACAGTAGGTGAACTCTCCGTCATCCCCGTACTGGTCGAGTCCGCCCAGGAAGATCTGGTCGGGGTCGCAGTCCTTCAGGTGGATTAATTTGCCGAGGCCGGTAAGGAAGGCGGCGTAGCGGTTCGAACCGTATTCGTTGGACAGGATGGCAACTTCATTGTTCACCTGAAGAGAGAGAACGAAGAGGATAACGGTGCTGCGAGAAAGTATTTGCAAACACTTACAAACTTCTTCTGTTTTTGCCATTTTGCAACACCTAAATGTTTTAGATCATTAAAAGAAATTGAACTATATGGCCTGGAGAGTTTTTATTTCCTTAAAGGGGTGGCTGCATGTTCCACTTTATAACACGATCAAGTAACTATTATCTCCAGTTGTAATAAAAATGCTATACGTATCAAATTCCTCCTTTAAGCCTTTATTTATGCTCTCAGCAGCGTTGCCCTGAAAAGTACTCGGTATGATAAACTCAGCAGACGCACAGGTCCGCTAATTGCTGCTGGTGCTTTTCACAGCTGTGCATGATGTAATAAGAGGTGGACTCTCACCTGGCCAGCTCCGACAAACACAACTCCAATCTTGTGGGTATCATAAGGAGGCATCTGGTCCAGAACCTTCACAGCTCGATCAATCACCTGCAGCCAGGGACAGGATGGACGCACAGTGGACAACAAAGGGTTAATGGCTTTCTTGGAGAGATGGGATTGTCACGGCGTTACCTTTCATCAGGTTTTTTAATTTCTGAGGTAAAATAAATCACATTTTTGCAATAATTCTGCATCGTTTGTAGAATGTGAAGTCTGACATTTCCAGACATAATAAAAGAGTGATCCCGTCTCTACCAGGCAATGAAATCAATACAAGCAGTTGAATGAAAGGACTTACTTCATTTCTGCCTTTTTCTTTTTTTTTTTACCAATACCAGTAAGGAACCAGTTCTTTCTCTAGTACACTTGCTACATTTCAATCATTTCCACACATCATGAAGACCAGATCATTTTTAATATTCCAAGAAACTGGAAGAGAGTTTGCTTTCTTTTGACCATTTATGCGTCTTCATTGACTGGATCGGATCAGACCAGCGTGAGGGAGAGGCGGCTCACCTGAGTTTTGGGCAGCAGCAGCGGTTTATTGGCTTCATTCCCAAAGAAAGGAGAGTGATATAGCTGAAGGAAGACAAAGCTAAAAAAAAGAATGAGAATCTTCATGTAAAAAGTTAAAAATTAAAAAGTTAATAAATGAAGTTTTTAGTAGCAAATAAATCTGCATAGCAGCTATGATTTTAAATTATTTTAGAATGCCTACGATTTTACGCTGGTATTTTGGCTGAATTCAATCCAGAGTACTGCTAAACACTTGATTTGTTTTCAGATATAAAACTTTATGGTCCTACGATGGATTGATCTGTCCTGCTGTTGATTTTGCCTACAAGTGACGCCACCTTCACATTTACCAGTCTGGTGAAGGGTAGACACTGACTACTCAGAGGGGCTCCAGAGAATCCCTCATGAGTTGGAAAAGTAAATCTCTCCATGTAATCCTCAAAAAATAAACTTAAAACCTGAGCAAAACTTCTACTGGAGAAAAGGCAATGAATGGGTTTTTCCCATCTGTCCAGTAATGGTGGATTAAACCCCAGGTCCAGTCCCCGGGTCCAGTCCCATCTTTAATAATCTGCTGACTACCTGGGACTCAGTCCGGAGATCTTCTCTGTGTTGCTGGGCCCGGGTCGGCTGTGATACGAGTCCCTCTCGGTCTTCCTCTCTCTCCTGGAGGACGGGGCGGAGACAGAGATGGTGTGACCTCGGGGTCGGTGGCCTCCGCCGGGAGAGATGGGTCCAGGCAGAGCTGGCGCCGCTGGAAAGGCCAACTTCATGGCAGCTCCTCCGCTCTGAGATGACAAGCCGGAGCCCTCACCACCCTGGACCAGACCTCCCGGTCCATTAAAGTCCGCCCCAGTGCTCCCCTCTACTTTGTCCTTATCCGAGGATAGCTGCTGCAGTACCTGAGGCTTGCCATCTGAGGGCGCTCTGGGCCGAGTGGCGTCGCCCTGACTTTTCTCAGACTCCAGCGCTGCTTTGGTGAAGGCCTCTGGCAGCGTCTGCAGCTCCGGGGAGGAGCTCGACTTGTTCAGTCCGTGACCCTGGGACTGAGAGTGGCTCTGAAAAGGAAGCTCGGGGCCCTGGCTGCCCGGGGTGGAGGGCCCAACGCTGGGCTGGTCGATGGGAATTGCTCCTTCGCTCACCTCCTCCAGAGTGGATTTTTCATCATCCTGACTGGAGGTGGAGGAGGACTGCAAGTCAGACAGAAGGCAAGTCAGCATTATTCCTTAGGCATATTCAAGCAGATTAACTCATAAAATTATATAAAAAATAAAACAAGATTTTATTACTTGCAGAAAGTAATAAAGAATATATCTAATTTAGCTCCAAGAGGAATCAAGTTGATAGATGGCATAATAACCAAACCAGATGATCTCAGCATACATCAGGGTGCAACAAAAATATTATTTATTCTCTACCAAACATGTTTTTTTCTGTTACAAATTAGAAAAAAGCACATTTACAGTTAAACAAACAAGACAATCTTGGTTTACAAAAAAAAATTTTCTTCAACAGTGTTTTCCATCATCATGCTCCACATTTAGTAACACAGAATAACAGGCCAAGCATTAAAAAAAATATTTTAAATTAATTTTGGTGACAGCCTCCTGCTGAACATTTTCATACATTCATACGTTTGAGTCAGAGACTCTATTTAAAGTTGACTAATCTTTGAGAGGGTGTGCTTGCATTATTATGCAATTACTATTATAATACTTAAAAATTGCCTCAAAAAAAAAAATTTAACAGCAAAAGCTTCCAGGACAATTTACCGCTCAGCATAATGTGAAATGAATTTAATTAAAAGCATGTTCTCTCACCGCTTTCCTTTTAAAACGGCCCCCATACTCCATTAAGTACGAACGCGAGTGGGTGAAAGTAAATTGTTTTTGTTCTCTGCTGCAGTCATAAGCACACAAAAGCCCGTCTGTCACATCGAACTCTTGAGAGTCCAACAGAAATAAATCCTGCAGGAACCATCGGCTCTCGTCAGAATCGGCTTCCTTGGCTTCATTTGGGCCACGATCAGCGACTCACCCTGCTGAGCGTTCCAGGAAGCGGAGCCTCGTCAGA
This sequence comes from Phalloptychus januarius, assembly GCA_902982915.1. NCBI lineage: Eukaryota > Metazoa > Chordata > Actinopteri > Cyprinodontiformes > Poeciliidae > Phalloptychus > Phalloptychus januarius. The sequence goes on along the minus strand of CADWAE010000251.1, from coordinate 844,187 downwards.
CATGAATATGGGCTCGGAGGGAATCGCCTCAAACTCTTCCCCCTCTACCCACTCGAGAGGGGCGTTCTCCGTCGTGACCCCTGAACCCTCCTCCGGAACCACCACGGAGTCTACAGCAGGACACATAAGTCGTTATGCGCTTTACAGATGGAGAGACGAATCAGCAGTTCACTCTGACCGACGGTCCAGGTTAGTCACACAGACATGTACTGCTTTAAGAGCGAAAGGAATAAATATTTCAGCAGCTGTCAGTAGTTATTATTGACACAGTCTCTCTGAAGTCTAACAAGATTTTAGAGGCAAATTATTCATTCTGACATGAAACACAATCAAACACATTTCAACATGGATCGGCAGACTCAGGCCCATGAAAGAGATCACGACCTGCAGAGAATCACACAGAGAAGTGCTGAGCTCAGATCAGTTCGGCAGCTCGTTTCTATTCATCGCACGCTCGTCTACTCCATTACCATTCAGATTCATGCAACTTCAGCCGCTTCTTTGCTTCACTGGTTTCCCAGTGGAGTAAAGAAGAGCCTAATGAGATCTGGGCTTTCCTGTTAAAAGACGTTAAGGGGCAACCTAGGGGTATATTTCAGAAATTCAGGAGTTAGACATTGGGAAGGAAAGACAAGAGAAAAAAAAGAATCAAAGGAGGGGTCAAAAACTACACTAATTCCACTTTTCCTTTGCTACTGATTGGCCGACCCAAGAGCAGGCACGACTTAGTCATCCGTCACAGATGAGCTTCCCTCCCGGGGTTAGGAAGAGACGTTCATGGAAAGCAGGGACGGTGAGGTTCCCAACTTGTACAAAGTCTGTGCATAAAACAGCCGGTCGTAAGACACAACAGAGTTTTCTTTCATGTTTGCAGGATAGAAAACTAACAAGATGCTCCTTTAATTCGTCTTTCACTTGGAGTGAAAATACAAAGCTGTAGTTTAGTGATTTCATAATTGTTCCTAATAACAATTGTGAAGTTCTGAGCTCCATTATTTACAAGCTCCTGTCAGGAGTTCACCAGTTTAGGAAGCTGAAGATGCTAATGTTGTCAGTGGAGACTTCAGTGTCGGCATGCACCGCAGAGCATTGGAGCCTGGCTAAGAAAAAATGAAAATTACAGGAATAAAGTCGTAGTATTACGAGAATAAAGGCAAAATAACATAAAACTGTCAATATTACAAGAAAAAAAGTGGCAAGATTACGAGAATCGTTGTAATAACGTGAAAATAAAAAAGGGCTGAAATGATTCCTCGAATGATTCGAGTGCCTCGATTATTAAAATTCCTCAATGAATTATGTTTTATTGTGCAGCGCACCGTGTTTCGCCCGGAACAGGATTTGTGGTGGGCAGCGCTCTGACGTCCGCCTACGAGTTGTTAGCAGCTACCAGCATGATGCTGAACTGTGCAGGGCTTTGTGAGGGTTTGGGCGACAAATAAGGATTGTAGAATTTTGCGGCGCAATGGCTGGATTACGACAGCCAGTTTGCAGTCGGAACCACGTTGTCACGGATTTGGAGCAAACGGTTGGAATGGCAGAGAGAGAGATGTGTCCTGCTTCTGACCTGTTTACAAACAACTTACTTCTTGTAACATTACAAAGGTATTCACAAAATAATACGACTTTATTTTCATAGTATTAAAACTTTCATTTCATATCATTTTATTCACGTAATATTTAATCTGTAAGTGAAAACAAAGAAAACATTTAGCAAGATATTCATTATCCTCGCCCGGATCGTTGGCTGGAGATCGGCAGCAGCACCTCCCACTAAGGGACAAGGGTTTTAGAAAATGGATGGATTCATTATCCATCTACATTACTGTTTTAAAAGTTAATGCATTTCCTAAATACGTACAGATGTTATGTATTTTTGTCTTATTTGTTTGAATCTGTTCAATATTTCAGTACAAATTTTCCAGAATGACTCCAAAGCGTCTCTGCGTTGCGTCTGAAAGACCACTGTTTTGTACAAGTGGGGAGAAATATACCACCCCAGGAGTTTTCTGGACAAGGGGGGGGGGGAGGAAGAGGTGTGGGGGTCACACATGATGACGGTACCTGCCCAGGAAATGCTCCTGTGCAACCTGCCAGGAGCCGGAGGCCCTGGGGAGCCACTGGCCAAACCCAGAGACAAGAGCGAGCCGCTCACTGCAGGCGGGACAAACGGAGGAGAGGGAGCAGGGGGGCACATCGAGCCACAAAACACACCACAGCCAATCACAAACCAGCATTTCCACCATGAGAAGAGCCCAATCAGCAAAAAGGGGGTCAAATATTGGGAGAAAAGAAAAAAAAAAGTGAAAAAACAAGATGTGATAATAAAGAGTAAATAAAGAGTAAAGACAAAATAAATTCAAAAATGAAGTCCAGAATGAAAAAAGGACAAAACTGAAGAAAAAAATTACAGAATTAAAAACAAGATTAAAAGGATTAGTCCATTTTCTTACCAGCTGGTCATTTGGCAACCGTTACTTTGATTCATGAAAATCTTGGCTGTTTGGTTTATTGTTATAGGCCAAAATTAAAAGAATGCACTGAAAATGTGTATTTAATTTTTTTTTTCATCCTAAAGGCAAATTGTTTATATTTTTGTACATTTCTGGGTTAATTACTGCTCCCATTATGTCGTTCTTGCATCAAATGGCTGAGTCTTATGCTCCAATTAACAAATGACTGATCAATTAAGATCGATCCAATTCATTTCTTCAACCCTACTTCCTATTGTTTTATTCTGTTACTAAATATCGTTCCTATTGGAAACCCAAACAAACTTTAAAAGCTGGAGCATCTTCCGTAACAGCTTCATCAGGCGAGGCCATGCTAGTCGCTTCAGCCAGTCATATTGTGATGTTTTAATATCACGAGATCTCGTTGCAACCCTTTTACGTTCACATTTCTGCTCTTGTTATATAAACTGTGAAGCCATAAATTCACGTTTTTAGATCCAACATCACGACCGCAAAAATGTTCGCTACATCATCCTCATTCTGCCTCTCACCGGTGCTGGAGCGCTGAAACAGGCCGGCCTTCCCTCCGACGCTGCTGTGGGTTTGAGTGAGCGGTTCGGAGGCAGACGTTGGCACTGGGGCGGCCGTGCTGGCTGGAGCGCTGGCTGTCTGAGTGGGAGGCTCCTTTAATCCCTCCATCGCCATCAGGACGGTGGAGAGCTCCTGCAGCGGCATGTTGCCCAGCTCGGAGGAGAAGGGACTGGGTGGGTTCTCCAGACACATCAGCCAGCTGGTGTTACCTGAGGCGACACCAGGAAAACACAACTGTGCTGTTGAGTCGGGTTACAATAGTGGACAAATAAACAACAACAGAAAGGGCCCAGTGATTATGTACCAGAGGGTCTCCGTATGAAGATCTCTGCCCAGCCTTGAGTGAGCATTGGAACAAACTCGGCGAGGCTGGGGTTGTCCTTGAGCGGAGGGGGGGCAGACAGAGCGGCGGCTGTGGAGGCGGGAGGGCCGATGCCGCCCAGGGTAGGGCCAGAGGAAGGAGACAGCGGAGAGGCCAACTCTCCCTCAGAGGGGGAAACCAGAGGGCTGAGACTGGGAATAGGACCAGCACGCAGAGCGTGACCACCTGCAAAACAAGGAGAGTCTCTTTAATCGCAAAGACAGACGATCTTCACTCTGAACTGCAGAGATATTTACAACCGAAAAGAGGAAGAAAAGAACACAGACCAGCAATTTAGAGAATAAGAATAAAACTTGGCGAAAATCGGGAATCGGAAAAATTCTGGAAACAAACGCAAGAGCATTTATCTCAATAGTAATAACAGATTGAACAGAGTGACGTATCCAAGAGGAAGTGAAAGCTGCCTGATTTCAGGAGCTCTACGGCTGAAGAGCTGAGCATGTCTTACCTGACCTGGAGCGGACCCGTGTCCGAGTTGTTCTGTTCTGCTGCTGACTGGACTGTGACTCCAGTTTGGCCGGAGCCTCTTTAGCCATCCGGGTGTGAAGCGACGGATCTGACCTGCAAACCCAACGGAGCAAAGGAAGTTCAGAAATCCCTGCAGACTGAGCGAAGCAGTAGAAGAAAGAAAAATTGAAACAAACATTTGCCTTTAGGAAACTTAGATCGTTTACAAAACTGTCTGTAAATGGAATAATGTTTTTTCTTAAGGACAAACAGCTAAGAGGGAATTTATCTGCTTGATGAGAAGTGCATGCGAGGTTGTCAGACAGGTTAGAAAACAAACAAAAAAGAAAAACAAAAGCTATTATCACCTGGTCATTTCTCCTCCTCCTCCTCCCAGACGCTCTGCCATATCCATTCCCAGCAACGCTTGCGTTCTGACACCGCCACTGGTTGTGATGGTGACAAGCTTGTTGCCCACCAACCAGGTCATGCTGCGACCTCCGGCCAATAGAAACTCTGCGATCGGAGACCTGAGACGACAGCGGGGAGCTTAGACGTTTTAACATTTTACTCAACAGATACAAGAATCCAGCAGAAATACTGAAACTGCAAGAGAAATCAGCTTGTGGCCGATATCTGACCATTTCCAGCCCGATCAATCCCCGCTGGCGACGAGCCATTTAAACATCCGGTTTAAACGGCAACACAAGCACACAACCATCACAAACCTCTTTGGCAGAGCAGAGAAGTTTGAGAACACATATCGCGCCATCATGTCCAGACACGTCTCCGTGAGCTCCAGGTGGACGGTCTTGAGTCCCTCGTCGGCCTGAGTCACTGCATTTTCATCGGCAGAGCCCAGACTGCAGGTTGTGGTAGAAGTGTGCATCCTAAAAGACGGGGGGGGGGAAATGAGAGATTGCTAAACGGCAGGAGAGCAAGAGAAAGGCATGCACTGTCGGTGTACATAGGGGTGCATGGTCTGAGACAACAGGAATCATGGGAATTAAGAAACGCAGAGTCGACACACCAGCGATCACATTTCTACCTGCATCACATGCAAAACAAGCGTTTATGTGCACGCTGACACACAAAATACAGAAAGGCTGCAGCTTGGTCTGAGCGAGCGCAGAGGCGACATATTTTTAGGTTTGGTTCATTTTCTGCAGGCAGTTCTGCTTAAGGGACTAATTTAATGATATATTTTTGACTCAAATCAGACAGGAAAGAATAGCAAAGAGGGAGCCGAATCTCTATCTGTGTCCATTCGACTTTAGACAGAAACAAGACGAAGTCTGTGGTCTTAACGATTGTTTCAGAGCCACACCGAGACGTCTCTGTTGTTGACAGGAGAGATTATTCAAGACTGTTTCAAATCCAAATCACTGAGACAGAAAAATAATAAGAGATGGCTAGAAACAATTGAATGTTAACTGAAAGTAAATTAATTCAGCTATACTTGTTTATTATTGCTTTCTTTATCCAGACAATAAGGTCTACAAACAAAAGTAGGAAATTAATTTAAAATGGCTTCATGTTACAAATATTGTCCTTTTAGACAGAGAAATATAAAACTCTCATTCAGACCAAGCCCTACAATGTGAATTCAATCACATTTACAATCTTTTCCTCCTCTTACCTTCATTTCTTCTTATTTAACTAACTTGTTTTTTTGAGTGCACAGTGGGCACAAACTCTATAAAAACACGACACTCCAAATTTATAGCCGTCAAAGTTAAATATTTCCGTGTTTTTAAAGTAAATAACCAATGGAAATAAACAAAAGTGGTAAGTGTTAAATATGGTCATGTTGGAGTTGGTGCCCACATGGACACAGGTTTAACAAAATGAAACTTGCATTTCAAAAAGAAAAATACATACATATATATATGCAGCCTTTTAACAGATAAAAGCAGGTTAAGAAGATCTACACTGCAGTTTTCTAATAAAACAGTTTGTCAACCAAAAGTTACACATGTCGATGTTTTGCCGCCATCTGTTGGGAAACTGAGGCGTAATATGTCTGTTATCACTGATTCTGTTTATAAAACAGAATTTGGGGGGAATTTTATGTGATGGACCAACATCACGCCTCACATAATTGAGAAATAGAAAAGAAAACCACATTTTTTGCAAATAAATGAATAATAATAATAATCGAGAAGTGTGGTCGGCATTTGTATTCAGGCCAGCTTTGGTTCTTATAAATAATGTCGACAACCTGAGCTCACATGTGAGTCATTTATTTACAGCTATTCGCAGAAAGACGAGCTGATACTATGGCAGATGTATAAAGACAAGAAGTTCACAGCCAGAGCTGCACTAGCACTAGTTTATTTTAAAGAGCAATAATGTGTTGAAATGGTCCAGTCAAAACCTAGACCTATTTCTAATTAAGAATCTCTCACAAAACTTGAAAATTAGTCTGATTATTCTCTATCCAGTCAGACTGAACTTAAGCTATTATGCCGCTCAGCTCCTCCAGACTAGCGGCAGCAGCCATTGGTGGAACATCTGCTGAGCTCATCATACAAACTACTTCTCAGTCCAACACTCCTAAGCATTGCAGCATAAAGCTTTGTTGTGATGATGTGACGGAGGTGGAATATTGCAAAGAGCAGAAGAGACGGAGGCCAATTTCAAGTGACTAAATTGCAAAGTTAAATTTCTTTTATAGTTATTTGATATATGCAGCATTTTTATAGCAGCTTAAGGTAACAATTACTTGATTGTGCTATAAAACGGCACCATGTTCATGGAAAATGCCTGATACCGCCCCTTTAAGGATTTCCAGACTTAGTAAAGAAAAAATGTCTTTTCACTACTCTTACTTGTGTTGGCCCATCATGTAAAATCCCACTGTATCAGACAGATATTTCTGGTTATAAAGTGAAAAGGTTCAAGAGGTGTGAATACTTTTTCCAAGGCTCTTAACCTTTTTTTCCAAGGTTTAACCACATTAAACTGCAGTGTTCGATCTCCTTCTACTCAGACACACGAGCGTAAACGGGGCAAACAAGTGATGCAGACACGATCTGTGAGTGTGTGCGGTGATTGAGAACTTTTTAGTCAGTTTCACCTCAGCCCAAGCTACTCCCACCATCCCAGCCTAATAGATTGCCATGGTCATAGTGAAGCCAAATGAAACCAAAAAGATGTCAAGCAGGCAAACAAAGCTGTTGTGTCCGTCATTGGCAAAGGAAGCAAAACTGCCCGCCCTCCCCCCCGACTGAGCGAAAGAGACCAAAGCTGTGGGTCGTAGTTGCTGTCAAAGCGAAATAAAGACGGCGCCATTTTGAACGCACGTGCTCGGCACCAGTCCCTCTTGGCATTCATTTGCTACTAAAGCCAATCGAAACCAGTCAGCAATTCACCCAGCAAAAAAAATAAAGCTGAATCAAAAAGTGCAAACAAGTCATAAAATTAAATTTAAAAAAGCAAAACTTGTGTTAGGACAAAAAATAAAAACATCAACGTGGATAAAGATGTTTTCCAATGGCTTCAACAAACATGGCATGCAAAAGCAAATCATAGAAAGAAAATCCAAAACAGCACATGTACAGAAACAGCCGAAAACAAATGAAAAAGGCCATCACACACCTTCCTCCAGCATGCACCACCCATTCCAGGAGTCCCGCTTACAACAACCCCCCTACGACTCCTCGACGGACCCATCTGACCCCCCATCAACCATCCCATGGAGGAAGCAACAAGTGTTGAAGCCGTTATTGTTGGTTTGTTTTGTTTGCTTTTGCTTCGTTACCAAGGAGATTCTTTTCTAACCTGCGAACCGCGTGTTCGGAGACGCTGATGCTGCGGGAGCGGAAAGCCTCCATGGCCGAAAGGTCCCTCAGCTCTTTAACTGGAGAGCTGCTGCTATTGGCTACAGATGCTGCCGGCTTTGCCACTTTTCCAGCCCGCAGGCTGGGGGGCCGAGGTTGGCATTACGTTGGGCGGTAAAGGGGTGGGTTGTCATGACGATGGAAGTGGTTTGGGAGCAATAGTGGAAGGAGTGGTTTTTCAAAAGTACACCAGGAGACAGCAGGAATCATCACCCGAGCACCACAGCAACACGAGCGCCACGCAGGGCGAGGGCGGGGCACAGAGCACAGACATCAAAGGAGGGGCGGGGCCAGGAGCAATGTGGGGGGAGGATCCAGAATGACACAACCACCCCCAAAACCACAACCACAACGCAGCACCCAATCGCAGGAGGCAGCAGAGGAGGAGGAGGGGTCAAATAAAGAAACAAAAAACAAACATAAGGTGAAAATTAACAGCAGCGAACAACATGAGTCAGATAACAGGAGAACGGAGAAAGAAAAGAGGATTTAAGAAAGGGTAAAACCAAAATAAAACACACCAGCTACAAAGCAGAGGGTCAAACAGCCTCTGCTACTCAGAAATCAAAAAATACACTGGAAGTATTCAGGAGAGCAACAAAATACACATTTCAGCAGGTTCAAAGTGACGGAAACAACTGATGTGACAGAATTATAGAAGTAGGGATGGGTTGTATGGAGGACCAAAAGTGCCACAATCCATAAATAAATAGGTTGCTAAATAAATGCCGAAGTATGTTAATATAGTAATAATGTTCTGATAAAACACACATTAAATAAATAAATGTTTCAATGTTGTAGATATTATTTATATTCTGCATTTAAAACCTTAATATCTAATAATTAAAATGTAATTATTTAAATATAATCAAAATGCTAAAGTTTAAGTGTTTATCTGTATTCTTTCCCTGTCAAAGTCAGGAGGCGGGGCAAAGCCTGCTAAAGACAAGGTGATTGGTCTGTCGTTTGGTTAACCAATCAGCTGTCAGGGTGTATTTGACTCATAGCTGAAACTATTTCATAAACTAAAGTACAAAAATATTTTTTTAATTACAAAATTACATGATTTTAACACACATATTTGATTTTTTTTATTCTGTATTTAATAAATTGACAATAGTTTAAATATTTGTATTTGTTCTAAATAATTATCTCCATTTTCTTAAATTATAACATGCATAAGAGTGAAGGAAACATGCGCTTACTGGATTGTGGCAGTTTTGACCCATGACAGGACTAAAGCATAGGCTTTGCAAAACACAAAGCAAAACATCAGAAATTGAACAAAAACAAACTTTTGGACTAAAGTTGTGGATTGGAGAACAGCAGGTCAAATATTAAACAATACGAGAAAACCATGGATGAAGGTAATGACGTGCTGAGCACCAATCCTGCAACAGACGTTAAAAGCACAAGGATGATGATGCCATGTGTGAGCTACTGGAGGTGGCTTAATATTGATTATTGGTGAAATATTAGTAGAGGAACCACAAAGAGAACCTAGAAGAGGTTCTCATTCCAGTTGAATTTGTCATAGTTTGTCATGTTGCAACCACAGACATTTTATTTTACACACCAAACATTCAAACTGCGACACAGCCAGAAGCCCTCGACCACGAAACAAAAATAGTAAAAAAAATTACCATTAATACAGTTTGATAGTAAATAGGACCACAGACATCCAGTGGTCAGACTGTTTTGATCTAAACCAAAGATCAGGTTGTACTGAATGTTATTTAGTGGTATAAGATTAAAATGGGCACTACACTTTTAAGGTTTTTATTTGCGATGAAAACAATCCATGCGTTTGCTTCCGCTTCACTGATATGTACCACTTTGCGTTAGTCTATTGCATAAAAAAACAGGAGTTTGTGGTTTCAACTTGACAAACTGCAAATGCAATACTGAATATCAGTCCAATATTAGTGAAAACACCACATCCGTTAAGCATTTTGGAGGATGGGAGAGGCGTTTTTTTAAATAAATAACATGAGGTTCTTTAGAGGAACTGACCTTATGTGCAAAACCAACATATACAAATATTTTTACTCACAGAAAAATATATGCAAATTAGCTCCAGTTACTTTCAGGCAAGAAAAATCTATATCTGTGTAGTAAATATGTTTGTTTTTTTTATGCTGTTCAGGTGGAAGCAGATCTAATAGAAAATAGTGTTTTCTGTGACATGAAGATCCATAAAACTGTTTATTTCATATAACTTTTCTGTTTTTATTTTACAATAGTTCTAATAGCTCAGAGCATCTTTAATGACTCAGAAGATGCTCTGAGTCATTAAATTTCAGCTGGATAGACTTCATACAAAACATTAGCATGCTTAGCCATGTTTGTACTACTTTTTTTGTTTAGTTTTTTGTGGTTCAACAGCAAGATGGAAGAGAATCAACTTACTCAAAGGATGCTGCTTACAACTCAGAGTTCCCCTCATGAACATGGAATGTGCTACTTATCATAAACACCAGTGAAATGAGAAAGAAGAAAAAAACTTCAGCTCTTCTCTGATCTCATCCTGGTGTTCGTATGATTGTAAAGTAGTGAGAAACAAAAAAACATCTGAATATGCTAGCGGCTAAAAAAAAAGAAAGAAATGCTACAACATCACACAAGTGATGACGTTAAAGCAACATCCACTTGCATGACAAATTGTGACAGAATCAATTTTAAAAATGCAAACAGAAGATGTAGGAGGAATAATGATCACCATGGCAACCTGAGAGGAGTCACAGCAATTAAACACATCAGCGTATTTACCCCCGTCCCTCCTGACATCGGCCACATTGGGCTGAGTGCGGAGCTGCCGGCTGCTACGTCAGCAGAGTGAGGAAATGTGCTTTACCTTTTGGGTCGCTCGTTGAGGCTGGTGCTTCGCGCGCGAAAGGGGCTTTGCTCGTGTCCGTCGTCAAACGGAAGCAAGGCGTTGGAGCGCAAGCCCTGCAGAGAAATGTTCGCAGTGGTCACTCTGAAATGTACCGACACAAGTCAGATGCAAACACTGACAACAGGCGTGAATTTCAAACCACTCTCTGGTTGAAGTGCCAGGATTCTATGTTGTAAACACGTAAGACAAATTACCTTGAGGCTTTTTCCACCTTAAATATGGCATATATCCCACATAATTCAACAACAAAAAAAAAAAAATTTGGTTTATATCAGGCCTAAGAAGAAATCCCGATACAACCCGACTAATTAACTTTAATTGTAGGCCCGAGCCCAAAGTGAAACAGACTTATTTTAATTAAGATTTTACTGCTTTCATTTTTTTATTACAATAATTTGAGTAACTTCTCCATTTTTAGCTTCTGTTTAACATCTTCTAGCCTCATTTTGTTGCTTGTTGTAACTGCAGGGTGAGTCAAGTGGAAATCCTCCGGGATGTGTGATTGATGGGAGCGGAGCAGGGTGCAGCTGCACACACATTTATGAACATCTGCACCCGCCTTTCTGTCCTCAACGGGGTACGCTGTCAGTTCCTCTATTTACACTATAAGAAGTAGATTAATACAAGTTTATATGGTGGGTTCTCGTTTGATTTTCTCTGTGCTGTAAATATTGTAGGCTTTTTAAACTGAACCCAACATAACCCAATCCTCAAGCAAATAATTTTGACCTGACCTGGCCCAAATGAACCCAATGATCTAGGTGATTGGAAACATCATAGAATATTACCAAGTCACAATGAGTTTTCTTTCCTCCCCCATAAGAGAGGTATGACATAGTAAAACCTGTTATTGTAATATTTCTCATATTTTTCCACAGAAATTTGGAGGTAACGAAACTGTTAAAAGGCTTTGTCAATGACTTTCTTGTTTCACCTTGGTGATGTACTGAACAAAGTCCTTGCGGAAGGGGAGTCTGCAGCGTATGAACCACATGGCGATCACATGATGGGCCAGGGACACGATGTATTGATTGAATCTGATGGCGATGAAAAGAAACAAATCAGAGAAGAGAGCCTGTGCAGCTGACAAAGTGCATATTGACATGTGACGGCACTAACTTTGACGGATTAGTGTAGGGCAGCGAGATGGCGAACACGCTTACGTACTGCTCAGCCACAAAGTTGGCGTACAGATGGGGTAAGCGCACCAGGGCTGCAAGACACAGAGGACACGAAACATTACACACCTACAGTCTGAGATTTTATCTACACAGATCAGCGTTGGGAACTCACTGGAGAGGAACTCGAGCATGGGAGACGCCATGGCAACGGTAGCGGAGATGTGAGTGAGCTTGACTATCAGAGCCGGGAGAAGCTTGATCATGATGTCAGGCATCTCCACTGTGCACATCGTGAGAGCCACCACACACTGCTTGGCACAGCGGTAGATGAGGCCCGTCTCCAGACACTGAACCAACTCTCTCTGCAGTAGGAAAAGGAAATTAAAGTCAGGAAGGTTCAGTGTTAATTGGAAATCTAAAAAAGATTTAATTCTAAGCCTAATAATGTCTACCTGTCTGGATTGGTCCAGGTAGCTATGGTAAGAGGTTATCGCCGTGAGAACAGGAACCACAGCCAGCTGGACGTCTGTGCGGGAAAAACCTTCAGGCATCTTTTTCAAACGCTCAGAGATCTGACGATCCGTCACCTTTACAGACAGAAACGATGCGGGTCAACACCGACTACTGGTTTGTGAACTCGTTAATGTGTGTGTGAGAACGTGTGCTACCATGGCGCAGAGTGTGGAACAGAGCAGGTCCAAACTGCACGACGAGGTGAGCAGCAGCACTTTGTACTGCAGCGTCCAAGGCAGTTTGTCGAGAACAAGTTTCAGCACTTTCCAGTCCGTCTCCTGGGAAACGAATAAAAGTTAAAGTCTTGTGTGCGCTGACCTGTTTGGAACAGAAAACTAAATAAGAAAATGGAATATATTCACTCATGCAATTCTGACTTGTAATGAGTAAAGAGCTTGCAGTCAGTCACCGACTCAAAATCCCAAAATATTAATATTAAATGTTAAATCACTGAAGTGGAAAATTAAGAGTTAAATCAAACCACTTTAATATACTTATGTGTTGAAACCAATGTATTTACTAAGAATTATTACATTTTTATCCTTTTGAAAATAGAAAACAAAGCTACATTTTCTTTTTTGAACCTGATCAATCATTGGAGCATGATAAAAGCTAACACCAAACTTTAAATCTGCATAAGAATCCTGAAAGGATTATCTACTTTATATCTACAAATGTGTCTAAAACCAATTACTAGTTTTTTCACAGTAAACCCTTCCTGCCTTCATAATCTCATAAAAACACGTCGGCGGCTTCACTGTATTGCTTCATTGGGGCGTTTTTGTGTACCATCTTGAGGCACTGCAGCAGGACGCTGAAGGCAGGCGCGTAGGGAAGGAAGGCTGACCGGATGGAGGCTGCTGACGCAGGAGGAGCCACAGCAGCTGGAGCCGGACCGCCAGCAGGGGGGGATATAGAACCTGACGGCTTCTTATCGGAAACCCGCTTCTCTGGCTCCCTGAAAAGCAAAACGACTTTGTCGTATTCAGGCTGCTCCAAGCAAGGTGAGAGTCTTTTGTGCACGTTTCTGTTTTTACCCTGCATCACAGTAGCAGTAAGGGCTGAACCTCATCGCTCCGTCTTTGTTGGGCACCCCAACGCGGTGCAGAGAGTCGGCACGCATCATCAGGAGAAAGTCAAACACCTGAACAAACGAGTTGAAAAGAGAAAAAGAAATAATGCAGGCCGGAGCTGAGCAGAGATAAAACGTGAACAGAGAGTTGATTGGTTTTTACCTGCAGCCGAACAGCAGAGGCGACAGCTGAGCAGTATTTGTTCTTGTAGTGGAGCTGCAGGTGGCTGATAAGCAGCTCATAAACTCGACTGGCATGGCTGGCTGGCAGGCTGTAAAGTTTGCTCTGTTGCAGGACAGAATAAGAGTTCGTCATGATCCACTTCTACACCAACAACACATTTCTGTAGAAACAGGCACAGCACTGCCAGAGTAACACCTGCAGGATCTCCAGCAGCCCCAGCACTGCAGTCTTGACATCCTCCATGGGAGAGTCAGCTGTGGGGTCAGAGGCCTCCAGGGACCCAGAGCAAACCAGAGGACGACTGGCCACCTGCAGGGAAAACTAGACTTCAACCTGGCTGAAGTGGAAGTGACTAGAGGTCCCTGAGGTCTCGTGTTTGCCTGCGTTTACCCGCTCGATGATGTCCAGGAGGCTGGTGAAGTGATGCGTGTTGCAGCCCTCAGCGAGGTCCACCAGCAGCTGGGTGGCCTGCTTTCTGACCGCCAGGTCCCTGTCTTCAGCGATCCCACTGAGCTGAGGGATCACCACCTTCTCAATTAGCTCGTCCTGGAGGAAAAGTAACAAAGTGGGAAAAAAAGAGCAGGGGCTTTTAGATAAATCTTGACTTTATATCAAATTAATCAGGGCTGAAACGATTAATCTGATTATTGAAATAATCGATAATAGTCAACAAATTTAGTAATAGATTAATTGTTACTGGAGTATTCGGACAAAAAAAACAAAACATTCAGAGCAGTAATTAAGCCCTAAGCATATAAAACGTGCATAAATTTTGCATTTAAGATAAAAACACTGTTATCTATAAATATGTTTTAATCAAAACTTCTCAAGTGGCAGTTTTAGCTTCAGTCGGTTGAGATTTACTAAGTAAATCCTAAGTTGTTGTGTTTTAGGCAATAAAATGCATATTTCATAGCCTAAAATTAAAAAAGGAATTTAACTATTTGTTAATTTACTATAGTGATAACATTGCAAAAAAAGGCTTATGAGGATTTTTTTTTTTTTTAATCTGCTGTCAGAATAATTGATGACTAAAATAATCGTTAGTTGCAGCCTGGAAGTTAACATAAATGACCAAACTTTACCATCCATCAAAAAGTAAAGAGATGTTTAAAATCAAGTTTAGTTTCTAACTTTTGAAGCGCTTTGAAGTGGGAAACAGCCCACTCTAGAAAGTCTTTCATCTCATCAGTGCACTGAATTTACAAAAATGATGAGTGCTCAAACCTCGTAGAGCTGGCGATTAGTACTCAGAACGAACGACAGGATGTTAAGAACTTTGATCCTGATCCCACTGCGTGTCTCGATCCTTCCAGAGCGACAAAGAGAGGATTCGTTAGAAGTCTGATAAGAGACGAAACAGGTGAACCGTTTCCCGACGGAGCGCATCCCACCTGAAGAATTTCTCCATCAGGCAGTGGAGGCTCTGGATCCAGCCATCCTTTGCAGGCTGAATGGACTGTGCTCTGTACGAGACGAGGGTCAGCACTGAGGCGTCCTGTCGCACACGGACATTAAAAATGAGAACGGAAGGTGAGCCACATGAGAGGAGAAAACGCAGGACGGCACAGAGGGTACGAACGGGTCTCTTTTCTGCACATTTCTCCACCAGACTGAAGAACTTCTCCGTGGAGCCGTGGTAGCCGTTCTGCTCGTACAGCTCTTCCACTGTGGTCAGAAGCTCGTAAACGATGGCCTTCAGCTCTGCGCTGCCTATCATCTGACAATACACACACAAAAAAATAAAACAAGCTCAGTCTCCACAGACCTGTTGATTTCCCACATACTCTCCGTGCGTGTTGCGTTTGCGTGAACCTGAATCTGCTGCAGCAGCCGCTCTATGATGCCCAGCAGGATGTCCCATGTGACCACCTGGAGCTCTTTGCCGTATTTCTTAATCAGCCTGGTGATGGAGAGGACGATCTCATACGACACCACCTCGTTGGCACATGACATGGCCTGAAAGCAGAAGTCAGGCGGCCGCAGTCATTACTCAGCAAGTCCGTGTGCTTTGATTTAAACAAACCCTAAATGTAAGAGCAATAAATGAGCTAGCCAAAGAATGAAGCAACATCATCTGTTGCTGCATGCTGTCCGGCAGCTGGCTGAAAGCAGAGTACGACATCTTGCTCTTACTTTTAAGACAAAGTATTTAACCTGATGATTCAACATGGGTCAAGTTATGATGTTGGAACAAATGCAGCACCATGTATTATTCTTGTTCTGAAACGAAGTTCTGTTTTAAGCAAACAATTGCAGACTAGGCAGGACGCCCTGACTATTAACAACACAATAACAGTGTTATACTTGTGCTTATCTGAAAAGAACAGAATGGCAGAGTGTTCAGAGCAATAAGCACCAGGAAGGCACAAAATGTATACTTTGTTAGATTGAAATTAGGTCCAGTCTAACTAATAGTCCGCTTCAATCTTCTTTCGATGTTGCAGTTTGACTGCCATCCAGCAGAGGGTGCCACTGGCCATCCTGAAGTAGTCAGTTGATACAAAAAAATAAATGGCGGTCATACCAAAACGGAAAAGAGAAATGGTCCAAACAAAGTGCGGTGTAGGATGCAAAATGCACTTTATGTGGTTCTGTTAAGAAACATATATACCCAACGAGCTCCTTGAGATTCATCTTAGCAGCGCAGTTCATTGAGGGCTTACAATTAAACAGAAGCAGGACATAAACCAGCACCTTCTGCATCTGTCTGCCGTAACGCTGAATGAAACAGGAAGTCTTTCTACTTCCCACTGTGTAAATAGATTATGTGGGGTTCTATTTTTTTGTTTCTGTGCAAATTTTGACACTATTCTGTACCGAGTTTTGCCAAAAACCGTCCCGCTGCTGGCCTGTTTCGGTCGCCTCTTCACTGCCATTGGTATAAACGCTGTGGCTGCAGCATGCAGAGTAAAAACTGGGGAGCTAGTGGAGCGCACTGGCAAAACGAAGACTCACAGCCAAAGATAGCCATCCTGCACATTCATGCTTGGAGGAAAATTCCTGTTTGGAACATTCATGTGAAGTCTGATTAGGAAGATTCACATTCAGATGTGTTCATATTAAGAGGTTCCTCTGAAATTTGAACAACTAACCGTAACCCTGTAAGACAAACTCGGACTGTAAATGTGTGTGAGTAGATTAACCTGAATGCACTGGTTACCTTGTAGAAAGATGGCAGCACTAGTGTTGGTGTGTTTTTTAGAGCAGGGAGTCTGTGGGCGCCCCACAGAGCCATTCCCACGAAGAACACGGCTCCTCTCAGCAGTGGAGCGTCTTCCATGTACACCCTGATGGAGAATTCACTTTAAACACCAGGATGTTCATTTTTCAAACAAACCAATAATGAAAAGAAAACGACGAGAAGGATACTTCTCCTCCATGATGCGGCACATGGTGTAAATCGCGCTGTGGCCCAGATGCGTCCCCAGAACTTTCCTCATCAGCTGGAGACACACAGCAGCAAAAAGCAAATAAAAAAAATACATGAGAGCCAGATGTATGAGCATTTCTAAAATCAAAACAAATATTTATCTACATCGGTTCGCTGACCCACCTTCCAGCAGGATTCACAGAACTCCTTCACGTTAACCGTACGGCAGAGTGTGATAATGAAGACAGTGAGGGACTCAGAGGGCAGGCAGTTGTAGCACACAACGGCATCCAAGACCTGCAGCGCCACCTGGATGCAAGAAATGCAACCAAAGCTATGATTAGTATTGCTAGCATGCAACCAAACTACACAGAAATATTATCCAGCTCCACCACTGATTATGACTACTAGTTTTATAACTTCTTTTGAAGGTTTAGGGTAAAAGGGAAGATTGATCAAGAAGATACCTGAAAAGATTTTATGTTTTAAGGCAACTGATTGTTCTTGAGGAGCACTAATACGTTTGTAAAATCTGGACAGAGCATCACAGTCCCTATTAAACTTACTGCTGCTATTAATTAAGCTTATTTCAATTACTAAATTATTAGCTATTAGTTTAGAAAAATGTCAGAAATTAAAGTGAAATGGGTTAAACAGTTGATCAGGATGTAGTTTTCCTTTGTTTTTATTTGAAACAATATCTTCTCCTGACATCACAAATAAAGTCTTATAATGAAATCTACATATTAAATATCTATAATCGTTATCCAATATGGATTATCCTGTAGGATATTGTAAGCCAGACAGTAGAAAAGGTTTAAGGACATCAATCAATACTTCAATAAGAAAAACTGTTTTGTTTTTTTTAAGAAGTGCACCATAGAGACAAAGCCAACCTCTATGTCAGTGGAGGATGTTGTTCTGTTGCACAGAAGACAGATTTTCCTGCAGAAAGCACAGACAGTCAATAAGGTTTTCTACATGCACAATACGAACAAACTGTAAAAGAAAAAGCCTCTACACAGAAATGGGTCTGACAGAAAGAAGTCAATAAAATCCTCAGCCTCTGGAGTTTCTAAAAATACTATGAAGCCCATTCAACACTGAGTGCGTTTCCATGCGTTACTGCAACTTACTGCACCATGCTGAAGACGTTCTGATCCAGGTAGCAGCTGTTGTATTTGACCAAATTCACAAGAACATGGAGAAAGTCCGAGGTGAGACCTATGTCCATCCACAGGAGGACGAACCGTGCTGCGAGAGAGAGGAGAAGAAAACTTTTCAAGTCATTGTGCAAATGAGAAGTGAAGCAACTTATTATTAGGACTGATTTGTTGAGAAGATGCAAAAGAAAAAACTGCTAGTTAAAAGGACTTATTTATGCTTTTTTTTTACCTATGTCCTCCTCCAGGTATGTGATGTCCTTCCCATTCTCAGTCAAAGCCTTGAACACCTCCAGTCTTTCTGAAAGGTCCTCATTGCTTGGTTGGTAGTCTCTGATTACCTTAAAAAAGTACGCCCTCAGAGGACCGAGCCACTCACCCTTTAAAAAAAAATATACTGATTAGTTTCATTTGGACTCACTGGAACAAAATGACATTTTAGTCCATATCTGACACTTTTAGAAATATTATGGCATTTTGTGCGTGTGCGAGACATCAGACTTTTGACATGTTCTTATTGTTTGAGCCTTCAGTTGTGTCTGAAGTCTGTGTACTGATTTCAAATTTAAATGCCGTTTTTTATCGTTTCTACTGCATGGAATCTGGAACCTGCCATAGCATAATGACAAAAACACAGGATGTTTTCATTCCAAGTTTGTTTGTTTTAGGATTTTGTTTTGACTCCAGATGCTGAAACAAATATTATACTGCACGTAATTTACGTATTACGTGCAAAATATGTAAATTGTATGTATTTTGCACACGCTGCACAAGATGGATCATGTGAATGTCTACCTGTCCTTGTATGATGGCCCTGAGAAGCTGCAGGACCGCATGTCGGGCCTCTGGCGGCTGCTCCGGGGACAGCATGTCCTCCACAGCTTTCCACACAGCCTCCACTGCATTCTGAACGACACGGAGTAACAGGTTTCATGAATACAGAAGATTCCACATGTTGCTCTTATGAAAAATTTTAAATAAAAAAAAAAAAACATAGTAGAAAAACAAAAACACATCAATCACCTCTTCGAATTTTTTTATTTTTGCCAGATCGCAGATTTGGTTCATCATCCGGATGCGGTTGCTGAGGCCACAATCAGGATGCAGTTCCTGCAAAAAACACAAAACAAAAAGCAAAGATGCCACGCAAAATATGAGCAAATATATTAGGTAAGATCAAAATACTGGTAAATATTCATGAGTAGATCAATTTCTTTTTTATTTATTTATTAATCAAAGCTTCTGTTTGCAGTTTCTAAGTAATTTTCACCTTTAAACCCACGAAAACTATCACAGCACACTCTACCTTGAAATATGCAACACAACCAATATTTTTCCATCAGTTTCACTAAATTCATGGTGCAATCTGTCTGAAATTACCATGGAGAAAGGCCCCAGACACAAAACATCTGCAAAATATCAGCTTGGTTGCACCGACAGAGACTTCCTATCTCACCAGAGTCAAAGTATTTCAAACTGCATTTAACATGGAAACTCTCAGCTGCAAAGTTACAAACGAAGGAGGAGCGCCCAGGGAGAGGACCAGAAACAAAGAATATGTACAAGAAACGCAGCTTTACTCACCTTTATTATGTCAGCTGTGATTATAAACTCTGGTAGCTTTGAGTCACACTGCTTTGTTTGCTGCCGTTGCGTCCCGAGCCCAAAGATCCCCTTCACTTTTTCTTTGAGCGTTTCTTTGCTTTGCTGCTTATTCATGGCGAAAGTCCTTCAAAGCTGCCTCTGATGGCAGACTGAAAAAGAAACAAGGATATTGTAATTTAGTTTTTAAAACAGATATAGTAATAAAAGGTTGCAAATCAGCAATTTCCCGTGTTGCACTTGAACTCCATGAACTATAAACTGCGGAGATTAACAAAACAAAATATAAAATAGCGAGAAAACAACATATTTAGATCTTTCTAAATGACTGACATGTATAGATGTGTATTTGGTACCTAAATTTACCAAATAGTGCTGTGCCCATTTACAATTGTTTTTACCCAGCATTCTTTGCAAACTAGCCAAGCTCACTCAGACTGGAGCTTGTTTTGGGTCAGCTAGATTTATAATATAAATTATATAATGTTTTTTTTTTGCAAAGGTGGCATAATGTGAATGAGTTCAAACTAGAAAGCTAACATCTCCTCTGGTTGAGGGGCAGAACGGGTGCAGGGATAGTCTGTAGCTCCATAAATTCATCAGCAGATGGTAAACAGGTCATTTACTGCTGTCCCGGCGTGCAGCTCGGCAGCCTGTAAATGTGTAAACCCAGGGGGCTGGTTTTAGGAGTTTACTGTCATGTGGACTTGACAGAGGGGAGGGAGGGAGCAACCAGACAACGGCTGGTCTGTTTCAGTCCAACAACAACAACAACATCTGTGCCAGGTGTCCTCCTGCCACAGGAAAACATGACTGCAAGGACACCATAAACAATGCGCCACCATAAGAAACGGACAATGGCTCGGCTGAAGGCTCTGCTGTGCTGTGCCATGCTTCTCACAGGCTAACATTGCTTTGGCATTGGAAGATTTATGGACCTAAACTAGATAGCGACGCCTCTTGGTCCCCTTTTTTCTCTCACCTTACGTAAGCGGAGTCGCTGTCTTCTTCATTTATCCAAGGTTTCGCCCTCTGAAAGCCAAACAGGCCCTCCGCTACTGCGAGGCATTCATTTAACTTACTATTTGTTGCTGAAAGCTTGCTCTCAGACCTCCACTCCCCAACCGGATGACACACAAATGCTCTGACAAGCGACACTTCCTGTGAAAACACACTTGCCGCGCTTCCTCATGGGAAGTGGAGTTCTTGGACAGTTTAACGTGTTTTTTTGGTCTAGTCTAGTTTTTATTGTGATTAAACTGTGTCTTCAAAACAAGTAAGCGATTTCTATGGTACTATAAACCACAGTGAAACTATTTATTGCAGGAAAGTGTTTCACAAGCTATGTAAAATGAAGCTTTTACAATTATTAGCCTAAGTGCTAGCTAACCGTGCTAACTGCTGAAGTTGGCTTTTTAGTGATATACGATGTCGTCTAGTTGTTTTTATGGCAAGCCATTTGTGTATTTACTCAAACACAACCCGACCATTCCGTTTACAAGTAAATTGAAAGGTGATTTTGTATGGGGCTAAATTGGGGCAATGAATTTTGTTCCAAAAAAAAAAAAGGAAACTGACAAAAAAGATTTGAAACAGAAAAAAATATTTAAAACTGGAAAAAAAGGCATTAGAAAACTGAAAAAAGATTGAAACAAAACAATTTAAATGACAAGATCTGAAACTAAAAAAAAATGTTTTGATACTGAAAAAAATATATATTTTTCAGTTTCCTGTTTCATTCCTTTTGAATAAACTTTATATCCCCAATTTAGCTTCATACTATTGTGCAGATGTGTCCTTCCAAGCTCTGCTAATGAACAATCATTTGCTGTGTTGAACCAAGGACTGAACTAAAAATAGCAAGATCCTGGCCCTTGAGGACTGACTTTAGACTGACTAAAGTACAAGACAATAAAAAAGTAAATATGTTCAAAATTTCTAGTGATATAAATGTAATATCCCAAATACCCACCAACAAAGACGGTGGAACTTCAGAAATTGTGAATTACACATTTAATTTTCCTTTGTTGCATATAAAAAGTTTATTTGTTAGTTTATTCAGCAATAATGTTTCTTTTTAATTACATTGCATTTTGGAAAACGCTGTCTTTCGTCAAAACGACTGTAGATTACTTCTGCAATAGTGTATAATCTCATATATATTAAACCTGTTTTATACTACTATAAATCCTCCGTGGAGCTGAGAGACTACCATCCTGAAACCAACTTCACGTACTGCCCTGTGCAATGCTTCGTAATGTCCGCTGTGAGACGCGGAGGCTGTGTTATGTAGTCCAGAGTTTGAAAATGACTTCTCCGTATTTCATGCAAAGTAGCTCCATTCTCACCCGGAGCAGCAGTCACAGTGGGGGCGGTGGACCTGCGGCCTCTCTGAGGTCCAGACTCAGCAGCAGACAGGGGGATGTGGACGCTGTTCCTGCACCGAAGGTGAAGGTGGAGGCGGAGGAGGCGACAGAGAAGCCCTCTTTGACCCCTTCATCCAGCGGTATGCTCACCTTAGGCTCACCAGAAACACTGACATTATAAATCTGACAAAACAGAAACAGCCTCTTATTTAAATACTTCGCACAAGGTTATTTGCGCATGTGTAAAGTCTAAAGTACGGAGCCCGTCTGGTGACATGGGAGAAGAAAATAATAAAAGTTGTGGCTCCAGATGTTAAGTCGTGGCCACGACTTGCTTTTTATTCTTTTCCTCCCTTGTCACCAGACGGCCTCCGTACTGAATAAGTCCTAACTTTGTTGAGTCAAGCTACTCTTCAGAAGTGTTTAGGAGTGGAGGTATAGTCTAAACAAGGTCATACTGGAGAGAGTTTCCATAAAACAGATTTTTAAATCTTGTAACAAATTGGATTTGCTGCAGTGGTGAACCTTTACTCTAGTCTCAGATATGTTGCAGTCTCTAACAAAGTTTTCTTTTAGGGTGGCCCAGTATTTAACTCCATCCATCTCTCCATTAAAGCTGCCCCACACAATTATACTGCCTCTATCGTGTTTCACCATGGGGGGATGTGCAGTGTTAGTTTCCCACCTGATCTGTGCAGCTCTTCTCTGATTAAAGCTCTGCCCATCAGTTTTCATACACAAGGCTTTTATAACGTAATTGGTGACAAAACAGGTCTGCAAGTCAAGAAATGAACAAATAACTGACATGTTTGTAGCATTTGATCACTTATAAATATATTCTTATGTATTCCTTCTCTTTTTTAATGACGTATTTACTGCCTTTTTTATGTTTTCTTTTGTCTAGATGGCTGCCAGAAACACCTCCAGCCGCTCATAGAGATCGAAGCGTCATCGCCGCTTCCTCGCGGTTGCAGGAGGAGACAGGTTAAGGTGGAGTATGACGGAGACGATGGCGCTTCCCGGGTGAAGATGGAGCACTGGGAGCCTCCGGACTGGACGACACAGTTGGGCTTCATTCGTGAGATGAGGAGCGGTCGAGACGCCCCAGTGGACAACATGGGAGCTGAGAAATGCTACGACACACAAGCCCCCGCGCATGTAGGTGTGAGCTGCGTCTTGTTTGTTTTAAAGTTTGAAAAGATCTGTGGAGTTCATCTGTGGACGTTCCTTTACACAGGTGAGGCGTTTCCAGGTGTTGGTGTCGCTCATGCTGTCTAGCCAGACGAAGGACCAGGTGACGGGCGCAGCGATGCAGAGGCTTCGGTTGCATGGCTGCACCGCAGAGAATATAGTCGCCACTGACGACAAAAAGCTGGGAGAACTCATCTATCCCGTCGGCTTCTGGAGGGTAACGCCTCTGATTGTTTCATTTCTTCTGTTTACTTAAAAAGTTATGAATCAAAACTGAACCTCCTCCTAATCCACTGCAGAACAAGGTGAGGTTTCTGAAGCAGACGTCGGCCATGCTGGTGACGGAGTTCGGGGGAGATATCCCGAACAGCGTGGAGGGTCTGGTTCGCCTGCCGGGAGTCGGACCTAAGATGGCCCACCTGGCTATGGACATCGCCTGGGACCAAGTGTCTGGCATAGGTGTTTTATCACATGTACTAATGGTGGCCATGTTGAAGTAACAATCGTTTCAGAATGCAAACATATGCAGCTATCTGTCATAAAAAATGAGTAAAGTGGTGCGTGGGTAGTGATGAACAACATAGCGAACCTCGTTCTCGAAAGGACCTCGACTCTAAGCTGACCCACAGCTGCAGGAGTGTGTGTGGGGGGGTGTGCGTGTGGGTGTGTGTGTGTGTGTGGGCGCACTCCCTGAGGGGACACGTCTTCACTGGCGTTGGTGGTTTGTGTTTAGGAGTGGACACACACGTGCATCGCATCTCCAACAGGCTGGGCTGGCTCAAGAAACCAACCAAGAACCCAGAAGACACTCGCAAAGCCCTGGAGGAATGGTTGCCAAGGTAACCAAGTCATATCTGATACAGCTTTAAAAATAAAAATAGACTCACAAAGACTATAGACCTTTTTTTAACTTAAAGATTTGCTTTTAGTTCAAGTTACTTTTGCCCTCCACGTGCCATGTGTCCTTTCTTCATTTCTTGTTTGTCTCCTTTTTTTCTGCTTTGTTTTCCTATCTTTCCTTCTTTGCATTCTTCTTTCGTTTCTTTCTCCCTTCCCTTTCTTTTGTCCCTCTCCTTTTTCTCTATCCTTCTGACTTTCCTAACTTGTATCGCTGTGTGTGTCTTTTTTCCTGCTTTTTGTTTTCAGTGTCTGATATATATATATATATACATACTTGGTTTATTTTAGATTTTATATTTATCAGGTGGTTACAAAAACATTTTTCTATGAATGATTTTCAGTGTTATATCTTTAACATTTTAAAAATCAGCCACTGCTTCCTTTTACAGATGGTTATGCTGCCCCCTGGTGGACAAATAAAAGTCTCTTTGAGACTCCCTGAAGGTCTTTTCTTTCTTTTTTTCTGCTGCAGGGAGCTGTGGAGCGAGATCAACTGGCTGCTGGTTGGTTTTGGACAGCAGGTTTGTCTTCCAATCAACCCGCTCTGCTCCATGTGTCTGAACCAGTACAGCTGTCCATCTGCACACAAATATTCTCCTGCAAAAAGACTCAAACCCGGTTCTCCAGGTCCATCGCGCAAATTTAAAGTCAAATCTGAACCTGAACAGGAAAGTGATGGTAGAAGTAAATCGGCAGCAAACCAGAAGCCACCAGACTAAGAAGGAGTGTAAAAGAAAAACACTTGAGTGCTGATATGTGATGTTGGGTGTTGAGCCAAATGCAGATGCTGGACAGAAAAACAAGATACGTTTCATAATTAAACACATGCAGCGATCAATAGAACTATTTTTGTACTATTTTATTTTTTCACCTCAAATAAATAAAGAAAGAACTGAAGTTTTTGTAGCGGCGTGTTTGAATCCTTTTTTTGTTGTTAAAGTGTTGTGCTTTAAGTTATAATAGAAAACTTAGAAATCAGTTTTCATTTAACTGGAAATTTCACCATAAACTTTTAGTATCTTGCTCATTGATTTAGACACGATGCAAGCAGAGACATAACGTCATGCATAACATATTAGGATACACTACCATGCACTAACATGGAAAGCAACAGGAGACACAATAGCAAACAAAACTTTAGGATTTCTCTTTGGGGGTTTTTTATACAAGATTAGAAATTCTGTATTTTTCACTATTTTCTTAAAGCAATTATAAAAGAAAAGTTCAGTGAAAATCAAGCATCACTTTAATTTTTTACAACTTTAAGGTTTACACCGTGTTCCAAATTATTATGCAAATTGGATTAAAGTGTCATTAATGTTTTGTTGTGCTATTAAATTCATAGATGGTATTGTGTCTCAGGGCTCTTTGAATCACTATGATTAATTTCAGAAACCTGGGTAGATCAGTTTGTCAGGTGAGCTCAATTAAATTAAATCAAATCTACTTAAGAAGGATGTTCCACATTATTAAGCAGGCCACAGGTTTCAAGCAATATGGGAAAGCGAAATGGCCTCTGCTGCCAAAAATCATCAGATAGTGTTGTGCAGTGGGCAAGATATGAAAACATTAGATATTTAACAAAAACTGAAGCGTTATCATCAAACTATGAAGAGATTTGTTGCTGATTCAGAACAAAGATGGGTTTGTGCAGATAAAGGCCTAATGAGGAAGATTTCTGTTAGACAAATTCATCAGATTAAGAGAGCAGCTGCTAAAATGTCCTTACAAAGGAGCAAACAGTTATTTAAAGCTGCTGGTGCCTCTGGAACCTCAGGGTGGAGGATCCTCCAGAGGTTTGTTGTGCATGAACCGACCATTCAGCCATCCATAGGGGACTCACAAATGGTCGCAGTTTCCTCAAGCAGAAGATCTGAGGATGGGATGTAGTTCATATCAAAGTAGCAGCTCTGGGAAAGTTTTTTGACATCCTTCAAAGACATTCAAGCAGAAACTTTCCACAAACTCACAAGTTAATTGGATGAAAGAATTGTGCAGGTGATATCAGAGGTCGTATGTTAACATGTAACTTGGTCTGTTAAGATGTTTTTGACTGAAATAGCTTTCGCTGCACATTCAAAGGTTTGCAGTTTTTATAATCCATAAAATGTTTAGAAAATCTGCTGTGCATAATAATTTAGAACAGTGCATTTTGAGTTTTTTATTTTTTAAAAAATACTACTCTCATTGGGAGGTTTGTTCAGTAAAATTTGATTTTTACTCTAATAGTTCGTGACTTGAAAATTATTCTGACCATCATTTGCATTGACCATTTAGGAAAATCTGAGGAAATATCACTTGCATAATAATTTGGTACACGGTGTAAAGACACTCCTCTCTTGTTTGTGTGTGGGAATATGACCCAGCAGAGTTGAACAAACTCAAAATGGGTCTAGGAAGTTTTTTTTTCTTTTTACTCATTTACAAAAATGCAAACTTCTCATCTTGCCTGCATCTGAGTCAAATCAAGGAAGGTGAGATGTTCTCAAGCATATATGATGAACTCCGTGTACACACGCATGAACAATCGCACGGAAAGGCTTTTGTTTCACCTGCATCACAGCCTGCTTTCACGCAGGGGCCGGACTGATGAGGAAGATTTGATTTCTCGGATCACAGCCTGTCGGGTTTCAGACGTTTGCCCGCTCCAAGGTGGGCGTGGGGGCAACAGCAAGTGTCCCTGCCTATTTACTTACAGTAGCTGTCCTATCAGCCTGCAGCGCGGCGGGGATGTGTCTCCAGGTGTGCGCTGCGGGGGATAGTGGCGTGTGTTCCTGACGCCTCCCCAGTATCACCCGGTCGCTCAGGAGGACACACACGCCCCCGCTGGCGAGGAGAATTAAGTGTTACGTGCTTGGACCGGCTTTCTAATCTCTGATCTCTCGGATTATACTGATGGACGGGATTTAACGTGTCCATGTTTCCCTTTAGCGCTATTTTACGCACCACTTTGTGCGCTCGCGTTTGCTCCCTAAAAATGGATTAATCCCCAGATTGTTTTTTTGGGGGGGATGAGGGGGGCAAATATTTTCATTTGCACTCTTCAGGTTTTTGTGGATTACTACGGGATTTGTATGATGCCGAATAATGACGATGAGCTTTTTGTCTCTGGAGCGAGTGGAGGCGCGTTGGATTAGGAGCCAGAAACTCCCCAAAGCTGTTGGAGCAGATCTACCTTGACTTGTGTTTTGTTGTTGTTGTTGGTTTTTTGTTGTTGTTGTTTTTTTCCACCTTCACACACCGGGATGGAGGGCGAGCTGAGACCCAGACTTTGCTTTCTGATCAAAGGACAGTGCGGATATGGCTTCCACCTGCACGGAGAGAAGAAGAAAGGAGGACAGTTCATCCGCACAGTGGAGCCTGGCTCCCCTGCTGACCTGGCCGGGCTCCTGCCGGGGGACCGACTGGTGGAGGTGAACGGGGAGAACGTGGAAAAAGAAAGTCATCATCAGGCGAGTGACTAACTGCACACTGTGTTGACATTTTTACGTAAAGATGAGCCAGGAGAGGAACAATGCGCTATGTACCTGTTGGACAACTTTTTCTTTCTTGCCTGAAGACGAGGGCGGCCCTAAATGGGTCAGTGTGAGCCTGTGTAATGGAAATCACAGCTCGTCTTTGTCATGACACAAAAGTATTATGTGCCAGCAGGCGCCGAGAAGCCAAATGCCTCATTAATTATTTTAAATCAGTTCCAGGCCCGAAATATAAGCGGACTTTGCAACAGACTAAAATTTAAATTGACGCAAAACAGATTGACAAAATGCTGAAACTGAGCACATGACGCTTAATCATAAAAAAAGACAATTCAATTCAAAAAGTAAAACTCATGTATAGCGCTATATAAATAAAATGTCTCCCAATTCCGATTTTGGAATTGGGACATTCCAAAATCGGAATGTCCCACTTTTTTTGAAAAAAAGTTTAAGATGTTCAAATAAGTATTAGACAAAATAATAACCCAAGAAATAACATTGGGCAGTTTTTAAAAATTGATTGAATTGATGAAGACAAAGAAACTATCCTGACCAACTTTGGTGTTTTGAACTAGTTACATTTATTTGAGTAACTTTTTGGAAAACAAACAAAAACAAATTTGGGAGTATCTTTACTATGTTGTACATTTGCTTGAGTAATTGGGGCCTGCCCATAGCAATGCATAAGGAGAGCAGTGTCTGGCTTGCGAAGCAAGCCAGACACTGCCTCCATGCATTGCATGGCAGGCACCTATTGTTCTACACCGAATAGAATGTCTCTTTATTTATTTCTTTATTTATTTATTTTTCTTACGTCACCCGGAATGCGGCTCGTACCGCTGCGAGCCCACCCACAAAAGTGGTATCAAAACGTGCGGCTCGATCCCGGGAGGGGAGCTATTATTTTTATTGGCAATCGGAGTTAAAACGGCGACGTAAAAAGCGTCCAAAGTGCAAAATTACCAACTGCCGAAACGAAAAACGAAACAGAGTGTAACTGAAATTAACTGCCGCTTTTTTAGAGTGAGAAAAACAGTGGATTTTTGACAAAAAAATTATTTTGAAATCGCCCTCATGCCTACAAATATCGCTCGATTGCTCTGAAAGTCGGCCAAAACATCGCACCGAATGCCTGCTCCGGTAAAATGTCTTCAAAAATCTTCTAGGTCTTACGGTTTTCCGTCAAGGTGCTTCAGAGCCAAAACAAGTGACAGGTTTACTCAGGCTCTGAGCCATTCATTTTGAGACTTTTCTGAAAAGTTTCAGAGGTCAGCGCAGCCATTTTTCTCGTCGCTGTAATTTCTGTGTTTGTGCAACAGATATGAATCGCGGTAGTATCGGAGAACAGAAATCGATCTCCCACACGCTTCAAACGGTTTTCAGATCGGCTTTACCGATCCTGAAAGGCAAGCATCTGTTTGTGCTGATTTTTTCATCAAAGCTCAGGTTGATAGAATTTTCTCCACTTTCTCTCTGACAGTTGACAGAGGACTAATCACCATAGCAACGGAACACAGAGGCAGGCAGAGCAGCTGGTTTGAACTACAGAAACGTCATCACTTTAGTTCTGAGCAGAATGTCAGAACTGTCTCTTACTACAGAGCTCAGCTGATCACAATGTTGCAACTAGAATGTTTTGGGCACCATATAAGTGTTTTAACCCAACCAGAGTTACTCATAAGATTAGTGTAGCCATTTAAAACAAAATGTTATTAAAATAAAAGCTTGAATATTCCTCTCGGGCCTTTATTATCTTTTTCTCTCAGGTTAGTGTGAAGCAGTTAGAAAAACTAACTGCTTTAAACAGGTTAGAACTACAACATGGTGGAACTTTCAGTTAATACAGAGGATTGAGCTGGCATTTAGAACTACAACATGGCGGAACTCTCAGTTACTACAGAAGAGGGATGAGCAGAATGTTAGACCTACATTAATGGCAGAACTCTTTTACTACAGAGGAGAGATGAGCTGGAAGTTAAGAACTAAAATTACGGCTGAACCACAGCTACTCATAGGATTAGTGTCACCATTTATAACAAAACTAACTGCTTCAAGCACTTAGATTTCTGTCTCTCCCTCTGTGTCTCATTCACATAACAGTTGAGCTGCTCTTTAGAACTACAATGAATGAAGGTTTGAACTAAAACATGGCGGAACTTTCTGTTACTACAGAGGAGGACTGAGCTCGCATTTAGAACTACTTGCTGATGTTTGCATTATAAAGCTGGATTAACAAAATCACTGTTACATATGGGATTAGTTTGGTTATTTAAAATAAAGGTCATTGGACATTTCAAAATAAAAGCCTTTACATTTTTCACATCAAGTAATTGCTCTTTTGAACTTATTACAACTGGTTTAGCCCAACCATTGTTAGATATTGGATTAGTGTGGCCATTTCATACGAAGCTAAATGAACATTTCAAAATAAAAGCCTAAATATCCCTCTGAGATTAATGCACCGCCGCAGGCGGTGCACATAATATTATCCTTTATTATCTGTTGCCCTAAGGTCAGTGCACCGCCAAAGGCGGTGCAAATAATATTAGCCCTTACTATCGTTTGATCTCAGGTTAGTGCACTGTCTTGCTGCGCAAGACAGTGCATTAGCATTAGCCTTTTCCCGTAAAAAACTTTCCCCTGTTTTTCTTGCTTATTAGGCATGTTTAGTATACTGACTCGAGTAAGTCAAATACACACATCATGCTAGTGATACCACACATGCCAGTGCCAGCATTTATGCTAACATTAGCATTTGGCTAATTTTAGCTTATACACCAATTTCAACATACAGATTTGCACAAGTCCATGTTAGTAAACATGCTTTTACTTGTGCACATGCTATTGGCTATACTGTAGCTAAGATTATCATTGATGCTAACTTTTAGCATCAGAAACCGACGGGCACACTTTGGCAGGCCCCATTTAAATTTCTGCAGGAATTTTCTAGTTTTTTATTATGATGTACTGGATTTCTGGAGGGTTAAAGTTTCATAAGTTTAATGTGGAAAGAAATTGATTTGGACAAAAGTATTTATTTTGCCTGATTTTGTTATTTTGTAATTACTTTATCTATATTGATCATTTTTGCTTTGATCTTTAAAATACCAAAATTTCCACATAACATTATATTTTGGACTGTCTGATGGGGTAATTTTTAAATATTAAATGGTTGAGTTTGATCAAATACTCAGTTCTTGAGTAAACTTTAACTCTTGAGTAATTTCTTGGGTGCTGCTCTTTACTTTTAATCGAGTAGAAATATGTAGAAGTAGAAGCGCTTCAACCAGCTGAGTGTAATTTTTGAGTACTCTACCCACCTGTGGTCCTATGTGAAAAAGTACTTGTTTTCATATTACTTTAGTGGTAATTAACAATCTATTTCGGATTAATATCCCTTCCTACACACAGGCTTAGATAACTAGCGTCATCTGTTTGACTTAAATAGACCCTAAGAACATGAAGTAAGCTACAAGATCTCAAGAAACATCAGACCATGCTTTGATATAAACAAAATCAACAGCAGATGAGAAACAGATCCCTGACATAAATCAACCCGGAAAAAGTTATAAAACCATTAGTGTAGTGATTCCTTTGAGTCACAAAAAGAGGAAACATGTTTCTGTCGAGCGCCTTTCCAGAGGCTCGACAGACCGTCACTTCTCCAAAAGCACATCAGTAACTCACCAGGCTTCATTTACTCTAGTTAAGGTCCATTTTCATGGTTCAACAATAAGAAAGAGACATGGAAAATTGTATCCACGGCAAAACTTGGTTAAAAAACAAAAAGCTTTTTCTGACATTTGCCAAAAAGCATCTTAATGGTCCCTCAGACCTTTAGGAAAATATTTTTAAAATCCTGGAGAAGAATGTTGGCTCAGACGTTGTGCTTTCATGTGTTACTGCATCAGTGCAGCACAGCATGGAGGGGATCAGCCCAAGGCTCTCCTGAGGTTGCCTTATGGCCTTCAGCTCTGCTGCATTTCTGGATCCTGTTTGTTCAGTCTTCCTGTTTTTAGCAGAGTGAGCAGCTGATAAATCCTGCTGGAAAATAAACTAAATATCTCCCTGAAGCTCATCATCCAAATGAAGCATGACGTGCTCTAAAAATGTTCCTGGTAGATGGACAGAGGATCTCAGAAAACACCACAGGACCAGAACCAGTAAGATGACCTTTCACCCCAAGTCACTACTTAGTGTGGAAGCTTTACTATGGACTTCAAGCAATGCAGATTCTGGGCCTCAGTCTCCACTCTTCCTCCAGACTCTTGGTTTTCAAATTAAATAGAAAATGTACTTTTGTCTAAGAAGATGACTCTGGACCAGTTTCCTAATGTTAGCGCAGTTAGGATGCATCTGAAGCTGTCCCTGGTCCAGGAGTGGCTGTGGCAGCTGCAGCCCATCCTTGATGAGTCTCTGTGTTGTGACTCTTTAAGCATTATCACATTGTGAATCTCCTCCAAACACCAAAGTAACTTTGCAAACTGCCTGCTAGTCTTCTCCATGACCCTGACAGCTGGAACACAACATTTCTGTATTAACCCAGTCAATGTTTTTGTTGCGTCTTTGTTTCTCCTCTCTGCAGGTGGTGAAGCGCATCTGCGAGACGCCCCACCGCACCAGGCTGCTGGTAGTGGACAGAGAAACGGACGACTACCTACGCAGCCAGGGCCTGGCCTGCACAGAGGAGCAGGCCATTGAAATGGGAAACCTCTCCCCACGCCCGTCTCCCAAGCCCACGCCCTCAGCGTCACCCGTGCCAAGAGAGGGCTCCCCGCTGTTTCTCAAATCCAACCTTAGATACTTCTTCCATTTTCCTGCTGTGGACTCCCTCACTCAGGTAGCCTCTGGAAACAAAGAAACGAGAGCCTCGCCGACGCCGAGTTCAGCGCCAGACACCGAGGTAAGCACTGACATCGAGAAAGTGTATCCATGAAAGATAAGGGGAAGTAAAATAAAATTTAAAAAAAAAATGTTGAAACAAATGAGCATCCATGAACTGTCACATTATGTTACAACCTCAATACAACTTCAATTTTGACTGTATTTTATTGTGATTTTGTGAGATAAACCAATACAAAGTAGTGACCAGTTGTGAAGACTCTCCTGTTTGGTAAAGCAGCTCAACATGAGTCAGAATAGATGGAGGGTCTCTTTGAGCAGCAGTTTTCCTGTCCTGCCACAACCTGTGAAACTCTGTACTTTGACTGGACCCTTCTAACTTTGAACTAAAACATTCCACTACAGCTTTGGCTGTGTGTTAACATTTGTTGGCAAACTTCATGTAGGGCTTATTATTAATTATTAATTATTAATCATGATTAATGATGATTAATCAATTATTGAAATAATTGTCAACTAATTTGGTAATCAATTAATCATTGACTAGAGTGTTCAAACTCACAAAATGCCTTTAATTGAAGAAAAAAAAAAGATTCAGAACTGTAATTAAGCCAAAACGGTGTAAAAAAGTTTGCATTTAAGATAAAAACACTTTTATCTGTAAATATGTTCTAGGCAAAACTTCTCAAGTGCTATCGTTTTAGCTTCACTCGGTTTAAATTTATTAAGGGAATGCTATGGTATTGCATTTTATGCAAAAAAAAATTTCTTTTCGTAATTTAAAAAATATTAATTATTTATTTATTTGGTCTTTTAATTTGCTCTTTGCTCAAAGTATTGGGTTTTGTTTAACAATCTAATCGCCATTTGAACTTTTCCATGCTGTGTCTGTGATCTACTAAGGACTATTGGGATTGCTTAGAGGAAAAAAAAACTTTGTTTTTGCTTTTTGTTGCATTGTGGTTTTTCAGCTTTTCCTAAGCAACAAAAAATACATTTTCCTAATTTTTTCCTCTCCTTATTCTCTTTTACAGAATAGCTGAACTTATACTGAGATTAATTACACAGAGGTGGACTATTTTTACTCATTTTAATTTAAGCATGATCACAAGACATCTGACATGCATAATAAAATGAGCTGCAGTCACTGGGAACCGCTAAATTAGTGCCACTTGCTTTGAAAAGTCGTCACATGAACACATTCGGATTCCTAAAATTCAGCGTGTGGCAGGCATTTCCACAAGTGCCCTGCAGACCTCAGCATGACGTCTGGAAGTCAGAGTAACTGGGAACTGACTCTCACGGACTGGGCTCGTTGTTTAGACTCCAAACAAACCGGGCCCAGATATGCGAGGCTGGCGGTTCACGTCAAACTGGCCATGTGTTTAGCAGAAAGCAGAATAAATAATGGCTGTTCCCTCGCCCTGCATCACAGCTGTCTGTCTCCGTTTTGGTTTAACGATTACTTGGAAAATGAGGTAAAACATCATGAGATTAATCAGAACCAGTTATGTAACTGTCAACACCTGCCTTAAGTACTTTGTATTTAGTAATCTAAAGAGAAAGCGCTGATGGAGCCTCATTTTGTGACCCAAAATGGCAAATTTATCCCAGACGAATGGCACCAGTTCACAAAGGACACACACTTTCACTGCCAGCCTCTCTGTCTGGTGTCTGACATTCACCTCTCTGAACACGTAAATACAGCTGCGCGATGTTATGATGGCAGCAGAAGAACGAAACCTCGGCTGAGATAGCCTCAGACCGCTGACTCTCACACACACACACACCCCAACCCGCAGACCCCCGCACGCGCACACCCATTCTCACGAATCTCACTCAGTCATGTCATCTACTGCCTCTTGCATAACTATTATGCAAGAGGCGTTTTTAGTAATTGTCTGTGTTACAACTTTATATTTGATATCTCTTGGTCGTTTCGGTCAAAGATTATGTAGAACTGAGCAATTTATTTTATATTTACAATTTAATTAATTAATAATTTGAGAAGCTTTCCATGTATCTCGGTTCTGTAACAAATTAGAGTAATGGAAAAAGAAATACATTTTTTAAACCAACCCATGTTTTTTTCCATAATTATTGCATTCAATAAAACGTGTGCGTTTGTTCTGACTTAGTTTTCAATGATGGACTGAACAATAATCTGTGAGATGTTGAAACCTGAGATTATATTATATGCAGACGGGCTTTTATTTATTTTTGGTGTATCAGAGTAGAGGGGGTTGTAGCCTATTCCTTCTAGTAATGTAGCTAAGCTAAGTCGAGTTTATTTGTATAGCACATTTCAGCAACAAGGCAAAGTGCACAGGAACCGATTATGAAACAAGCGGTTAAATATGATTTTGTCAAATACCATCATCAAAATCATCCAGCAAAAACACCACAAATATATTAATTGATGCTCCAGTTACTACTAATCAGAGACAGCTCCAAACAATTTTAAACCTTGGCTTAAAGGAACTCAGTGTTTTGGCAGTTTTGCAGTTTTCTGGAAGTTTGTTCCAGATTTGTGGAGCATAGAAGCTGAATGCGGCTTCTCCATGTTTGGTTCTGATTCTCAGGGTGCAGAGTAAATTTAAACCAGAAGATGTGAATGGAGTGCAAGATTAACACAACAACAGCAGATCTTCAATGTATTTTAAATAACAGGAGTATTTTACAGTCTATTCTCTGAGCCATTAGAAGGATTTTATAGCTGGGGTGATGCGCTCTGCATTCTGATTTTTTTAAGCACTGTTGGCTAAAAATAAACTCATGTTGTAATTTGTGGATGTAATGTGTGTATACCTTAAGAAGGCTCTGCAAACGCTGTCATAAATGACTTTGTGCCGTGATTAGCAATAACTGAAGGGATTATTATTAAAAATGCTTTTTTTCTCTCGTTCTTTTAAAACATAAAAAGTATTGGCTCGCTAAAGCTGAGCAATGCGTGCGGCTGGAGTTTGTTGTTCAGATGAAGCGACTTCACAGGTCAGCGCGTCTTCACAGGTCACTGGAAACAAACGGGCATGTCAGAGTTTGGTCAAAGAGCCTTTGTTTCATAACTGCAGCTCTACAATACAAGTGTCAAAAAGATCGATGCGCTTCATTGATAATATACACAGATGCACACACAACAAAGACTCTCACTTCATTTTTTCTGCTGTTGATGGTGGCAATAGACCCGCCGGCCCTCAGGTCAGCTCACCGTGAAGGTAGATCCTCAGCTGCATCTCCAGACGCTCGCTAGGCACCGTTACATGTAGGACGGTGACTAACGTAAAGCCCCTGTAGCATGTCGGGCTCACACACACCCAGCATGAGGCCTGTTGTGGATGTCAGTGTCCTGGCTGGTGTCACGCAGAGTGTCGGCTCTTGTTGCTGGACACAAGGCTCAGGATCAGCTGGAATGGCTCAGACAGATCCACTTAGTTGACTTCGGTCAGCTTTGTGACCTCTGGGTCAGCCTGGCAGCAAACGACCCACGATAGCACACGGTGTCATGCAAAACTACACAAAATGTTTTCACGTTTCATCACTTTGTAATCACAAACCGCAATCTATTACTTCAGTTTTGCAAATAAATGATCTGAAAAGAGTAACAGGTGTTTATAATCTGTTGAGGAACCATTCTTGCTTTAATTTCTTTGCAAATAAAATTCAAACATGTATTGTGTATTTGTTTTAGCCCTTTTTGCCCTGATGCCACCATATAAAATTCTTTGAAAAATTTGGCCTACAAGGAAAATGTCATTTATAGCAGAATAAATAGCGCTGTCTATCTGAAGACATCACACTCACAGCGAAACATTGCAATGGCACCAGAATCTTCTTCTTCAAGAAAACCAGTCAGAGTAGATGGGAATATGGAAGTAGCTAAATGCTGGAAAACTCTGGAAGAAAACCTGCTAGACACTTCAGAAGACATAAACAAGCAGACAGAACTACAGTGGAGTGGTTAACAGAGCATATTCATGTGTTAGAATGGTCCAGTCAAAGTCTGAGCATAAATCCAATTGAGAATCCGAGCAAGGTCTGAAAATGTCTATTGAGAAATGCTTTCCATTCTACCTGACTTAGTTTGAGCTTTTCTATAAGGAAAAATAGGTAAAAAAAAAAAAAAAAGAATAGTTTTGAGGCCAATAAAGCTGGCAGAGACGTACTAAAACTTTACTTTATATTCTTTATTTATTCAATATTTTTAAGAGAAAATCATCAGTAATTATCCACTATTTTGAAAGCAGAAGTTGAGCCTAGATTCAAGGAATGGCCATGGAGAGACTCAGATATAATATGATAGACAAACCAAAGTCTTTTCTAAACATATGGCAGTTATTTTTGACAAATAAATACATTTCTAAAAATGGACAATTATCCACTACGTTGTGTTGCTCTGTCAACTAAAATCCCAATAAAATAAAGTTTGTGGTTATCATGTAGGTTCTAAAGATGTAATTGAATATCAATAATAAAAATTTTTCCCTTTGACTCACAATAACAAGTATTTTGTCTTTCAATGATTTGATCCAACATGTTTATCAGGTAACAGATGACCTTAAAAACTGAATGGAAATAGGTTAATTAAATTTAAAAACTTAAACCAGAAAAGATGTAATATTTTCTAAAACAAACAAAAAGCAAAACAAGATTCCTGCAAATGTAAATAAGTTGTAGCTTCATGTTTGACTGAGGATAGAAAAAGATACGTAACGGTTCAAATCAAGCTGATTTGCTCCTGCATGGCTGACATCAACGATATTCTGTCCGGTGCAGGTGGAGCCGTCCCCTGAGCCGACGGTGGAGCTGCTCCCTCGTCTGTGCCGCCTGGTGAAGGGGGAGAACGGCTACTGCTTCAATCTGCAGAGCGACAAGAAGAAAGGTGGCCAGTTTGTCCGCTCTGTGGACCCCAACTCACCTGCAGAGAGAGCTGGCCTCCGAACTGGAGACAGAATAGTGGAGGTACAGCTGAAAGATGTGCCGACTCACCAAAAAAGGAGGGGTTTAAAAGACCAAAAATAACCTAGGGTTGCATATTGTTTAGTTTTGTCATAGATTTTGCGACATAACCTTTGTGGTATTTCTTTTAAGCATTGCCCTTTTTTGGATAGATATCCACATTGATACGTCTGGCAAAGACAAGTAAAAAGCCTCAACTAAATTTATATTTTCTTACACTGAAAATGGGGAGTAAATATAATGTGACACAGAGGACATTTCCTCTTGGCCACTCTTCAAGAAATGGGAAACAAATGCTGTTAAGATAACATGGATGTTTGTGGAGATTCTTGCATGATCCATGTCACCATGCCGAAAGTCCTGAAAAACTGCAGCTGGATAACATGCAGTGCAGCCCTGAAAAAGTATATAAAATAGCACAAGAAAAAACTTAGCCTGTGTCCCCTACATAATGTTACTCTCTCTCTTGATGCTCCAACCCTGTGAAATGTTTGTAAGGGGACACAAAGTGCTGTCCTGCTGAGAAAATGGACAAAATGTTGGCAGCAAAAGAGAGATTAATTTAAGACTTTAATTCATCCTTACCAGGGGTGTTAATATGTTTGAAGGGTTCTGCATGTCGGTTTGTGTGTAGCAGCTTTACAGATTCATGATGTTGCACAGTCGAGACTTTGTTTTCATTCTCATCTGCATCAAGTGCTCGGTTAATGACGTGGAAATGGAGAGCGCTGACGCAGGAAAGGATTTCATGCAAAGCAGCTTCCTCTCAAATCACAGGCACTATCTGCACCCTGCAGCTCAGGTTTCACCACTAGCGATGCCTCCCTCTTTCCAACAGAACTTTATCTGCACTCATGCAGTGGTGGACTCAGAAGCTGAAGCTTCAGAGACAATTCATAAAGACAATAACAAAGTCGGCCTTCTATCACCTGTAGAGCATTTCCAGGATAAAAGGACTAATGGTCCCCAAAGACCTGGAGGCATTTGTCTTTAGTCACACTGATTACTAGAACAGCGTCTTCACAAGTCTGCCTAAAAACTGTATCCTCCAGCTGCAGCTGATCCAGAACGCTGCTGCTCGCGTTCTGACTAAAACCAGAAAAATAGAGCACATCACACCAGTTCTAAAGTCCAAACATTGGCTCCTTGTAGCTCAGATAATAGACTTAAAAATACTTTATAGTTAGTTTAGAAATCACTGAATGACTTGGCACTAAAATACCATCTACCGTTGTTGTATCAACCTTCCAGACCTTTCAGGTCTTCTGGTTCTGGTCTCCTCTGCATCCCCAGAACCAGAACCAAACATGGAGAAGCAGCATTCTGCTTCTATGCACCACAAATCTGGAGCAAATTTCTAGAAAACTGCAAACATGCCGAGTTCCTTTACATTAAATCTAAAGCCCACCTGTGTAGAGTTGTCTTTGATTAGTTGTAACTAGAACATTGATCAACATATTTGATGTGTATCTGTTTGGAGTTTGACTAAATGTAGTATTCACTGCTTGTGTCATGGTTGGTGATTGTATAATTGCTTTCATTAAAGCACTTTTAACCAGCTTGTTGCTGAATCGTGTATAAACTTGTCCTGGCTTGACTTTTCTCTGTGTCTCAGGTAAATGGCGTAAACACGAAGGGTCTGCGGCACTTGGAGGTGGTGGCGCTCATCAGGTCCAGAGGGGATGAAGTCAGCCTTCTGGTGGTCGACCAGGAGACAGATGGACTCTTCCGCAGACTGGGAATTACCCCAACCACCGCCCACACTAAAGGTCAGCCAAACTCTCCAGCTCTAACACGCAACTCCACTGAGACGATGCTGAGCTGTGCTTGCTTCCGCTTCTACAGAGGTCTACGTGGATGAAAGACGTGCAGAAAGCACCCGGCCGACCCCGTCCCCGACCACGGAGCTCCCTGCGTCGGACGCGCCTGTCATAAGCATCACTCTGACAGACTCCGACATCGCAAACACGTCTCCGAAATCCCGAGCCACCGGGAGCTCGGCGTCCCACTCCTCCAGGAGCTCCACCACCCAGTCAGAGGTCAGCAGCTCAGACATGAGCTTCCAGGTGAGTGGAGAATGAAGCCAGAGGCACAACAATGACTCTCGGTTTGAATCATGACCTGTTTGCTGCACGGACTCCAGGTTCCCGAAGATGACGACAGGCGCATTTCAGACCCCTTCATGGAGAACGGCCTGCGCCTGAGTCCCACAGCTGCTGAGGCGAAACAGAAGGTCCTCGCCACCCGCAACAAGAAGAGAGCGCCCCCTATGGACTGGAGCAGGAAGCAGGAGCTCTTCAGCAACTTTTGAACGGAGAAATCTTATTGGATCTAAACTATTTATACCAAAAACAAAACTCTTCCATCTTCTACATGTGTGGACAGAAATATAAATAAAAGGTAGTGACTGTTTAGAGTGAAATCAGTCTCATAATATCAAATATTGTTCTCAATGTGTACAGTTAGCTCTAAAGGTAAACACATTTCCATGCATGTAATGCGTTAAACAAAAAAAATGAGACTCTTTAAGTAGAGGCCTAGTTAAAGCTGGTATGGGAAAGAAACTACAACCCATCATATGTCACCTGCTTCTAAGCTTTAAAACTCCAACAAGAATATTTCTTGTTCAACAAAGAGTAGATGCACATGCAAAAACCGCTTTAGTGCATGGAGGTCCTGCAGGATAAGGAGCAAATCTTGGGATGTCAACAGCTATGCTGCAAGGACATCAAACAGAAGAAGCTTTTCTAAAGGAAGATCCAAATAAGTTACATCTGCACCATGTAACTTAATCCTCGACCTGATCTGTGTCGAGGATTTTTCAGGCTTGCTGTTTTTTTCCGTAATCTGTCAGCAGCTGATTTTATTTTTCTGTTATTGCGTATGTCTGTTGTAAAGAAACGTGAAGAACATTTGTAACAAAAACAAAGGAAGTAAGCATGCAACATGATGCAATGTTTGTCATATAATGGTTGCGTTAATAGCAGAAAATCTCCAACATAAGTTTAGATGAAACTTTGGTGGATTTGACATAAATCAACATAATTTGCCATTTTTCTGCAATAGATGCTGTCTAACTTCAAAAGCGCTCACAGAGCGAATGATTAGTCTAGTTTATAAAATAAATAACGACTGATCACATTTAGTTTGTATGTTTTGGATGGTAATATACTGTTA
Source organism: Phalloptychus januarius (assembly GCA_902982915.1). Taxonomy (NCBI): domain Eukaryota; kingdom Metazoa; phylum Chordata; class Actinopteri; order Cyprinodontiformes; family Poeciliidae; genus Phalloptychus; species Phalloptychus januarius. The sequence continues at coordinate 803,640 of CADWAE010000251.1, read as the reverse complement.
AATTAGTGCTTTTTATTACACATTCCACTTTATTTTCAAAACAATTTTCCATCTTCCTTTGGCTTAAACATTTAACAGTGTGAATAAACGTTTAGAATCTGTGTGTATTGCAATGATCATTTAAGGCTGCAGTTCCCCAAATATGGAGCGACAAGTGTTGCGTTTTAATGTAAAACATGCTTTTACAGTTCAGCTCACTTTTCTCTCATGCAGCAGATGTTTGTCACACTGAAGATGGAACCTGTTTTAAAATATGAAATATCGACATCTCATATAATTTTGGCAAATCAAAATATTGAACTTGACTTAAATGTCCAAATGGCTATATTCAAACATTAAATCTGTACACATGTTGAATTTAAACCCAAGATCCATATCCAAGTGTCCCATTAATGTAAACTTAACATTTCTGAAGCAACGCAAGAGTTTTTACTTTTCTGCTTTTTTTGCATAGCACCATTAACACTCAGGCTAATTCAAAGGGCTTTACAGGGAAAACAAAGGAACAGAGATTTTATAAAATCACCTGCTGATTAAAAAGATGAATGACTCATAAAAACCATGAAGCATAGTCACATAAAAGAAATAAATGTTAAATCAAATTTAAGCAAATCTTCAATGCAAATGTTACATTTAAATGCTGAATTCTTATCTAAATCCTAAATGTTAAATCTAGATTTTGAATCTCAAACGTTGGACTTAAATGTTCAGAAAATATGCAAATAAAGCCTGTCTGGGTGCTGCAGCTTCCTCCCACCTGTGAAAAAATGTGACAGAACCATCAGTCCCTAAGGTGTAGGTGTGTGTATGTTTGTTTGTAAGACTGTGTGGGGACCAGACTTACGACCCCACCAAGAGAAACGCTATATTTAGGTCAGGGGTTAGATTTAGGCCTAAAGTGTGAATTGATTTTGGTTGGGCTTAGAGTAAGATTTAGGCTGTAGAAATGAATGGGAGTCAATGGAAGTCCCCACAAAGATAGCCATGCAGACCTGTGCGTGTGTGTGGGGTGTGTGTGTGCGTGTCTGTGGTACGTCAGGAGCAGGATGCTATGGATGGAGGTTGTGGGGCACACCTGACTCAAGTTCAATTTCTGATCCCAGGTCAGTTCCTACATCTATTGCCCTTCTTCCTGTCAAGTTGTCAGCAACTTTTATAACCTTATGGGGCCTTTTATCCCTTCAGTCCAGTAAAACAAATTTTTGTCTAAAGCCATAAAAGCAATATGAATCTTCAAAACAAAATAGCTCGTTTTTGTAACACAGGACATAACTTTGTCTATATTTTAGATAAAAGAACACACCTTCACCCTGACAATCTGACCATTCTGAAGTGCCTCTAAACTGAGGAGGTGCAGCACTATGAAAAGGCCCAGGCTGGTTTGGATTGTTTGCTTATGCAGCCTGATTTGTCTTTCAAAACATGTAGCTTTTTCACAATATCTGCAGGGTGAAGATTGGTAGCACAGGCTACTCTGTCTGCAATAGTGCTTCAAAATGGTGATAGCACAGAAATGGAAGAATCCAGGGACTTTCCTAACCTGGCTCTACCCAAACTCCACCCTAAGCTTCTGGGTAAAAAACAAAACTTACACCAAGCTGCAGACAACAAGACGATCTTCTTGTAACATTGTGTTCAACATCTGTGGTTGTCTACTCACAGACCAGATGGTTTCACAGTAGATAAAGATTTTATCGGCCCAGGTCATCTTAAAGTTAGTATCACTTTCAAATGAGGCAATCTATGTATTTGCTTTTCTTACAGCCTGATCTAACATTTAAACCAGAAGTAGCTTTTCCTGTTTCACATAAGCCAGGATTATCAACATCATTCGATGAATGGCGACACAACATAAGGGATTTTTAAAATCTTTTATTCAGACCCAAAGGTTTACACACAATTCTTGAGTATTTTGTTTCCCTGTCTTTAAACAGCATGACGTGAGCCAGGCTCTTCTTCCAGAAGCTTCTCACAACATTTTGGTGGAAGTTTGACTCTCCGTCCTTACAGAACTGGTGTAACTGAGCCAGGTTTGTTTGTTGGGTGCTTTGCCAACTCTGACCTTGACATTTCTATGGGACTGAGATCATGTGCATATTTGGATAAACCAGAGGTTTTATTATCAATGATTTTGCTTTTGGGCTAAAATGACAAGCTGAGTGTTTGGTGGAATTAAGGTAAAACTTTCAAGCTGTTTCGACTGTAAAGCAAGGTGGTGGACGCATCATGCCTTGGGTCTATTTGGCCTCCAGTGGTATTGAGGCATTGGACAAAATGGCTGGAATAATTGGCCATTAAAGGTGGCTGAAATTTGGCTCAACAGGGCGTCCCAATATTAAAATAGTCCAATAGTCCATGATCTTTTTTTTTTGTAATAGATGATTTAGCATAAAGTTTTTGATATAATCAAAACTAAGTGGGTTTTCTGCAACATGGTAAAAGCCATTCCTCCAAATATTATTATTGTTGGATGCTCATAGTAAACCTGTTTGAATTAAAGAAAATATAGTGGAAATTTTAACTTTTACACCCAAATTTTGAAAAATAATAATAATAAAAATCACACCTTCGTGTCAGAACAATTCATTCCTCATTTTACATTGATTTTTAATTTGAGAGTTCACATATAAGGAACTGTGTATTTATCTGAAACAGAATTTTAAAAAACCCAATAATTTAAAAAAAAAAAAGCACCAAAATTGTAACAGCCATTTCTCAGCATGCATGACAAGAACATTTATTTCAGGTAATCCACAATCCAGCTGGATTTCCAGTCAGTTTTACACACAAACTATAAAGGATTAAAGTCACTCCAAAACTATTCCATTTCTACTCCCAAATTATAACAAATGGAGGGAAACAGATTAAAGGCAGGTACCAAAGTATTTTTGCTCTGTTATAAATCAAGCTGATTTTTCATGTTAAACGCTTAAATCTTACCCAGTATCATGCTTCTTATTACATCAACATAAATTAAAAAATGAGAATAGAAAAACACATCTCCTCTCCTAGTTTTATTCATCGCTGGCTCTTAACCAGATGCCTACAGTATCATTGAAAGGTTTACAATACAAAAATCTCATGGAACTAGAAAACACCAGAGAAGCACATGAAATCACTTAAAAATATTGAGCCACTGAGACATTTACTAAAACAAATCTCTCACAATCCGAACTGAGAGAAAGGAAACAGACTCAGATTGTCTCCCGTTTTAAGTGACGGACGATTGGTTCAATTACCTTAGTGGTCACAGTCTAGGTCAAATCAAGCGCCAACATTTTTTCTACATCTAAATATCTATGAGCCGAAAAAATAAATAAATAAAAAGTACTAAAAAAAAATGAACACTCTTCCCTGTGTTGAATTTTGCTGGCAGAATCGTGATCAGAAATCATGCTTACAGTCCGGCTGTACCTGTGTGTCTGCATCACGCTCCGGGTGGCCTCTGCTTCGAGTCCAGCTTTCTAATTTAGTGGCTGTTGCTCTTTGGCAGTGTCCTAGCTTTTTATCTAAATGTACCGTCCCTTTCTGCTTGTGAGTCGAGGTGGTGTGTTGGTGTGTAAAGGGCAGTCATATTACTCTGAAACATACATCAAACATGCACGACTGCACACACACCCATACAGTGCATTGCTAAAGTTTTCACACCTGCTGAACTTTGCCACATTTTGTCCTCTTACATCCCCACGCCAGTATTGATCCACCTATTAGTTGGAATGGTATTTGATGGGTTGACACAAAGTAGTGTGCAATTGTGGAGTGAAAAGGGATTGAGACATCACTTTAAATTACTAAAACAGAATATCTGAAAAGTGTGGTGCGCATATATGGATATGGAACAGACCGGTTAGCGAGAAAAGCTCAGGAGAAGTTTATATTATTTTGTAGTAGTTATGTTAGTTTCAGGTGTTATAAAAATTCTGCATATATCAAACATGACATCAAAGAAATTTGACATGACAAACTGCTTGAAAGTGGCCTCTGTCCCTTTAAGAGGCTGCTACTTTTTTTACTCTCCATCTTCATCGCATCACAATTCTGCCATTATGCTGTTTACAGCTGTTTTCAAGAGCATTGAAGTGAGAAGTAGTTTGTATTATGAGATCAGAAGACGCACAATTCTACCAGGCGATTGCTAATTGCTGCTACTGCTAGTCTGAAGGAGCTGAGTAGGTTGTAAAACAATATTTTGAGCTGTGAATGTCCCACAGTTTGTTTAATCAATCGAAAAAGGGTCATCCATACAAGTTGACGCTCAACGTAAAGGACATCATGTCTCAGCGAGACGCTGGATGAGTCACAGACATCTACAACTCAGATTGGATCATCTCAACACGACCACGACTACTCAATTCAGAGTAGTAGTTGTCAGCATGATGCTGTGGGGATCTTCAGCAGGGCAAAGGAAGGTAGTCAGACCAGAGAGGAAGATGGAGCCAAATTCAGGAGAATACTGGAAGAAAACCAGTTAGAGGCTACAAAAAGACTTGAGACTGAGCAAAATATGGCCCAGTCAAAGTCCCACATAGCCTGGCCACTGGCTTCTAAATTTCAATCTCTCTTCAATGCTCCTTCTGGGCTTTCTTTCATTGAAGGGGATTTGATTCTCTCTAGTAGATTTTTCACCAGGCCAATCAGCAAACAGAAGTTGTGAATGTAATTTTCTGCATTTTAGAATTGTAGTCTGTAGTTTTAGCGATGGCAGCAGAGGAAATGAACGAAGCCGTTCAGTCCGTGTTGGCCACACTTCCACATATCGAATCGATATGAACAGCTGCCTCTAGCACTTCTCTCTTTGCAGTGGAGGATGGATACATCATGGACAAACGTTAGCGACCGGGTAACGTTTAAGACGTCAACAAACTCCACGCTTCCAGGAAGCAATTGCTTCTCAACAGTCAAGGGTCCAGACCCTCTGGATGAAGCAAAGCGTAGAACAAGTCACTGGTTTTTACCCGGGTTATCCCGACCTGAACCCAACTCGAAATTTATTTTAAGTATTGGAGGATGTTGATGTTGCTAACCATTCAGTCTAAGACGGAGCTACGTTACAGAGCAGAATGGACAGAAATGTCTCCATCATTATATGCTACTTTGGGATGGGCTACCATAAAGCTCTATTAAAATACACTAAAATTTGTAGATTGCAGACAAAATGTATAAAGATTTAAGAGGTATAAATACTTTTGCAAGGCACTGCACATCTTTACTGTGGAAAAACAGAGCATGCACACAAACTACATCCCTTCTTTGAACCTTGTCACACTCTTCTGTCAAACATGCTTATTGGCAAATACTAAATCTCCTCATGCACTCTTACTCATGCAGGATCTCACGCACACACACACACACACACACATACACACACACAGCATTATGGCAAGGTTAGTTATTGTAAAAGTGCGGATTAGTCGCAGTTTCACAAATTCGCTTTTATTTGCCATTTAGTATTGAGATATTTTTGCCAGTCAAAGACACTTAATTTCACAGTGCAACACAGTATGACAAACACTGACATTAGGGTCAAGACATATCATATGGGTGAGGTTTAAAAAATATATACCATACAAATAATAAAATAAAAAAAACTGAATAAAATAAAAAGTGCAAAAAAACAACTTAACAGTCACTGAATATAGCATCAATTCAATTTTTGTGTTAAGTGTGTGAATTTCAGTTCACTACAGAAACAAAACTCATCAGTAGCAGCAAAAAAAAAAAAAAAGACCAATTATAAAACATTATAAAGATCACAACCAATCAGTTTTACTAAAGATATCAATATGGCATCAAATGGATATCAACACGAATGTAGACGGACACATACGCACACTCAGTCACATGCACACACACACGCGCGCACAAACACTTGGTCACAGTCAACAGGTGCCAAGGACATTGCGGTGGGGAGTCAAGTTTTAGCTCGGTACCATGTCCAAAAACAAATACAAAAAATAAAAAAATACACATTTCACACACCTTTAAAGAATGCCGAAATCAGGATTTACAAACTTGCAACATGCACGCGTCGAGCTGAACCTTGGAGACGAAACTAAGGATGCATTTTCTTTGTACGATTTCCTCCCGCTCAGGTGAGAAAACAGAAGTGTTAGCCCTAAGCCCCCCTTCCCAGAGGAATGGGTTTTTTCGGCGGGAAAAGGCTTTCCCGCGCTCCCTCTCTTTTTCTCTCTCTCGTTCGATCAGGTAGAAAAAAACATGTAGACAGCAATATGTGTGATAGATGATAGCTCTGTAAAGCAGCACTCTGGTAAGAATGAAAGCTGGGAAACATGGATGAGGATAGATCATCTTACAGAGAAGCAGAATCGGGTGGAGCACAGATGGAGTATTTGATATTGAATCTTATTCCCCCAGAAAAATGAAGTTATTAGAGAGTTGTTGGTTTTTTTACCTGTCTGTCCCTAGCTACGTGTAGTAGGTCTGTAAAAAAGTCTAAACCACAGTGCCACCCACAGTCTGTCCCAGGTACTGCATGTACAACTTAATGTCTGTGAGTCTGTTGAGCAACCAGCTACTCGTCTAAGTTTAAGAATCCCATTAAAATCCTAACTTTCCCTGTCGCTCCAGCCAGGAAACAAGCTTTCTCCTGCCTGCTGTCCCTGCCTGGTTAATGAATCCCCTCCCTGTCTGTCCCTGAACGTTTCTCTGTGCTGCTCTTTTCCAGCTGGTCTCCTCCTCTATCTGTCCCTACCAGTTAGTTGTTGTTTTTTGTTTTTTTTTCTGTGCCAGGTCCCTGCCTAGTTAATCTAGAGGTGTCCCCCCTGTCCCTCCCTCCCACCCGCGCACCCTCCCTCTATGGACAAACACATAGGGCGTGGGGGCCGTCCATCAGGGGGAGCGGCCAAAAGCGTCCCTCTCCCTCCCCCCAGATCAGGGCCGTGCAATACACAGATGGATGAGTTTCCCGTTCACCCTCCTCCTGCTGGCTCACCTGAAGACGAAAACACAAAACAACATTAAGACGTCAATGGAGCAACAACGCAGTTTTTCTTTCATTTGACCCACTGTGTGGTGGCTCACCTATTGGGTGGGTGTGGAGAACCTAAACGCCGTAGCAGGCTGCCAGTCTCTCCTTTAGCAGTGGGGGGAACTGCTCTGAAAACTGCTGCCAGTTCTCCTCCCCGACCTGCTCCTTGAAACCATGAAGGATCTGTGGAGATGGACACACACGGTCAGCAACGTGTGTGAGCAAAGAGAATATATGCAGGAGATTTTAAAGCTTTAGATTAGGATTATTAAATGTAATAAACATCTCTAATGTCGGTGGAGACGCCTTTGATGTTTAGCTTATGTTGATGTTCTGTGTAAGCCCATAGCAACAAGCAACTAATACATTACCAGCATTTCTGCAGGTTTCTTCAACTCAAAATACTTTTTCAGACTATTATGAATTAACTTTAAGACCTAATCATGGCAGAAATGTACAAAAGAAAATTGCATATTTTAAAGCGTAGTAGTGCAAAGCTTTTTTGCACAAAATGACTGCAGCATCGCACAGGTTGGCAACAGAAGCAAGCCAGTGGCAAAGAGATACTTCATCCAGCAAACTGGCAATAAATCTGCACTTACTCAAGATAGATACAAATACCTAGCAAATATATGTTATCAGCTACTAGTTAGCTAGTTAGAAAGCAATGAAGACGTCTGCCAATTTACATCATTTCTGATGAAAGACTAATAAAAAATAAAATGATCTTTCCATTCTGATGAATAACATTTTTTGCAGCGCAATTTTGTTTACGGAAATGTTATGATCCATTTTATTTAAGGTTTCGGTTGAGCGTTGTTTTTATTTATTGTTTTTGGTTCTAAGTTTTATTCTGCATATTTAAAATGTCTTCCAGTTCAGTGTGGAGTTTTGTGCACAAAGTCAAAGTTTATTAGTGAGAGAGGGAACTTGCATTCTTGTACTATCATAAACATAAGAGTTGAAAATGGTGACAAGGCAACAATATTATTGTTTATTGCAATAACTTCTAGGACAATATGTAAAATGTGTTATTGTGACAGGCCTGTTGAGCTGCAGAGGTTTGTGTTTGCAGGTTAATCCCTGAACTGCTGAATTGATTCACAAGGCAAAATGCGACATAAGACATTGAATCTTGCCTGCGTTATCCTGCTACATACCTTGTAGAACATGTCTCTCAGATCGTCCTTAGGGTTCACCCAGGAGGCCACGGCGTCACAGAAGAAGATGAAGTCCTGAGCATCAGAAAAAGGTACAGCAGGTGTCATTGGACAGACGGTAACTGGACGACACGTACAGCTGCAGCGGCCGACGCCTCACCTGCACAACGCCGCCGGGATTCACGCCGATCATTATGCAAATCCCACGGAAGGCAGAGTCTTTCTCCTCGTTGTCTCGGATGTTGCGGAGAGACGTGCACCTGGAGCAACAACAAAGCAATCAGCGGCAGATTTCTACTGTTTTCTCACAGTTGCGATTTGCGTGAAAGACAAGAAGTCCCACCAGGGTCGGATGAACTGCGGCAGCATGGGGGCGACCTCCTGAGGGCAAACGTAACCCAGTCTGCCGATGGTGATGGCTGCAACACGAGCGCAGACGGCATTAAGGGAGTAACAAAGGTGTCAGTCGTGAGCAGTACAGAGATTTGCAAGCGTCTACACACCTGTGTTTTCCAGCAGGGTTTTGGGTGTGTTGGGTCGGTTAATGATCTCAACCAGCTGGTTTAGGACCATAGCTATGTATGGCTGCATCTCCACTCCTGATGGGAGAAGAAAGAACAAGGTCAGAATGTCTAAAGTTTAAACTAGGAGCATCGAGATGGTGGTACTGACCCATCTGCATGCAGATCTCCCCGATGGCCCAGGTGGCGTTGTTGCACACGGAGATAAATTCTGGGTTCAGATTTGTCCCGAGGATCGGCATAAATTCAGCTAAAGGACAAAAATGTAATAAAAAAAGAAATCATCCAGATTTGTGTAATTTTTTTTTTTCAAACTTTTTAATGTGACGTTTCACAAAAAGCATTTCACCGCTCTGCTAGACCCTTCTTAAGTGCCTTTAATAAGCCGAGTGTAGTGCTACGGAGGAAGAGGAAGGAAGAATTACCAATACACGGTTTGACGTGAGGGAAGCAGGCCTTCGTCAGGTCACCCAGCAGAGCAAATGAACTCTGTCTCACCTCGGGCATCGTATCCTGAGACAGAAACACACAAACAAAGACAGATATAAACTAAATCTGTTGACCTGATATGGGTTAACGGCACAGCCACCGACGTGTGCTGGCACACACGTAAACAGGTTTTCACATCATCCAATTACCTGGACGGACAAACGCATGACAGACAGATCAATAAATGGATGGATGGACCAACCTTTCAGAATAGGGAAGGTCACATAAAAACCCAAATCAAAAAATGTTGTGGTTGTACAAAGTGTGAAAGAGTTTAAATGGTGGGAAGACTTTTGCAAACAATTTCTGTAATAAAAATTGTAGAAAGAGAAGATATGAACACATTTTTAATAACTCTACATCATAAAGACTTGAAGCTGCTTTCTCAGACTAGATGGGATGTGAAGGTGATGAAATCCATTGAGGTATTCTCACCTGCATGCACTGGAACAGCAGGGTCATGATGTTGCTGCGGGCCACCAGCGTGTCAACGTGGCCCCCGAGTCCCTCGGCCAAGCCGCTCAACAGGTCCAGGGCCACAATCATGAAGTCCTTATCTGGTGCTTCATACTGGTCTGGCTGCTGACTGTACATCTGAGAAACACCAACGCAGCGGTTCTCATTTCATACAACTATACGTGGTTCACACACTTTGACCCAGGAAACTTCAAACACTCTCAAGGTAAGTTTTCAAACGTTTCCAGTGCCACACTCTGCCGATAAAAACAACAGAAATGAAACTAAAATTACAGCTACAGTTCTCTATTACGGACTGAATAACTTAGCAGTTTGAATATCACGTATTTCAAGCACGTTTAAAAAATTTATTTAAATTTAAGCACCCATACGAACCCTGACTATTAAAACCAGCGTAAGATGCTGTAACACAGCTCACCATGGCCTGAGCCAGCGTCTTCTGGACCAGGGTCACGCAGCGCTGGTACACAGGCTCGCAGTACGGGAGGAAGCCGCTCTGCAGCGCCGTGGCAACCGACGACAGACACTCCAGCAGAGGAAAGAGGTCTTTGTCCTCGTCCTTTAGCTCGTTCCATTTGGCTATCAGAGGCGGCATCAGCTTCTGGATGTACTCCTTAAAAAAGAAAACAACCAAAAAGCAAATGTTTCAGTCCCAAGCTGTGTGAATGTGTGTGTTTGTGAGTGTGTGTGTGTGACCGCTGAGCTCACAGGCTGGTTGAGGTGGTGTCCCACAGAATCAGCCAGCGTTCCTATAGCGTCGTAAAGGATCAGCAGATTCTTGTGCTGATATTTCCCGAAAGCGAAAACCAGCGTGTCCAGGATAAAGCTGAGGTACGGCACCAGCTCCGTGCACGCCTCCTCCTCCAGGGTGGCGAAGGCACTGTGGCAAACAGGATATGGGTGAGTAAGACGACCGAGCAGGAAGTGAAGAAGAGCACAGAGGAAAACTGACAGCCGCACCTGCACGCCGCCTCCTGCACCCTTTTGTTTCCATCCAGGATGCGTTTGAGAAGCTCGGTCATGAGGGGCTTGAGGTGGGCGTCGGGGGGCTGGCTGACCACCCAGTGGGCGTAGCGACTCAGAGTCCAGCAGGCGATGGAGCGCACCAGAGCCTTCTTGTCGCATAAGCACTGGATGAGATGAGGAATGAGCTCTGGCAAGTAGGGAACCATTCCCTGCATGCAGCCTGAAAAGAGAACGAGAGCTTACATTTCTTCCCGTTTTATATTAGAATTTATTTTTTAATGTCATTTTTGAGTCCATGTCTAACCCTCAGCGATGGCGCCCAGCACCAAGATGCCAGACTCCTTGATGACCCAGTCAGGATGGAAAAGCAGGCCTTTGAGCAGAGGCAGGAGATGTGGAAGCAGCTCCTCACGAAACACGTTGGCCAGAACGTCCAGAGCGGCAGCCGAGCATTTCCCTGGGAGCCGGAGACCGACGGACGAGATTAGAGACGCACCGATAGGAGAAAAACTTCTGCTGTTCACCACTTTTTGTTGATCTATACCATCAAAACCCAATAAAATGAGTGGAAACATCTAACATAACTTGGGCTTCTAATGATAAAATCAAGAATTTTGTAATTCGCTTTTAACAATGGATTAAAACAGAGGGGAAAAAACAAAAGAAAGAGAAACAGATTAGACTGAAACAAGTGGAGAGGTAAAAAGTTTTGAAATAGAAATATTTTCCATCCTTCAGATGTTGAAGGGAATTTTCACACCTGACACTCCAGTAGACTTGGTTCGATTGGGGACCAAAATTACAACACTTATTGCATTTTCAGTTGGTGCGGGTCGCTTTCACATTGCACTGTCAAATAAATCAAACTCTTTGAAAACATGTTCCCTCTCTCGCCTGCTGTGGCACAGCAGCAACAACCACTGAAGTAAGACACAAAAACCTCCAAAGATGGCAAGAGCACAACTTCCTTCTTCGCAGATTTTAGCAATTGGAGGATTTTGTGGTCCTTTTTTGATAAAAAGAAGAACAAACTAGCCATTTCTCCCGCTCGCAATGGATTCACAAGTTTGATTTTGATGCATTTATCCAGAATTCCCTGCGCGATCGTCTGCTTTCTGCTTTTGGAGCAAACTCTGGTCCGCTTGGCATTAATATGCATTTGAACTGCACCAGAGTTCACTTCATCTGAACAGAGATCTAGGTTTATAGGCGGATAAGACTTTGCTTTGTTGGTCCTCATCAGAGTTCACACCTCCCCAAACGAACCAAGAAAAACAAAGCAACGCTGGTGTGAAAGCTTACGAAGGTTCCAGTCAGACAACGTGTCGTCGTCGTCATCCTCATCATCGTCTATGTCCTCGCCCTCCTCACCCTCCCCTCCCTCGTGTTGCAGAGTCACGGTGCGAGACTTGTGGAAGCGAGGCTTGATGTCCTGCTCACTGTCGGGAATCGTCTCGTCCTCTTCGACGTCTCCCTGCAGAACGATATGGATTAAGTTTGAAGTAAACTAGATTCTTATAAGGGAAGAGTTTGTGTGGAAGAAGCATTTAATTTAACAACAGCTGCTTACTTTTAGGAGGATGATGTCGATCTCTGAATATTTCATCCCATTCACCAAGATAGGAATCAGTCTTTAAAAAAGAAAATAAAAAATTTTAATGAGGTGAGCTCCTCCTTCATTACCTCAATCCATCTGTCAGCACATCTTGACTTACTGGACCAAGTGTCCAGACAGGGCCTCTTTACAGATGGGCTGCTCAGCAAGAGTGAGCCAGAACTCGCAGGCTTCCAGGGCCACGTTCTCATCGGGGTCCTGTGTTCGCTGCAGCATGTACTGCAGACAGAAACACGACGACTGGCGGTGAGGAAGAGGAGGAGGAGGACCGTATCTACGATGGTGGCGGTGATGGAAGATCAAGTGGTCACCTCACCTGTATGATGCTGTGCATGTGTGGGATGAGGCGGTCGATGCGAACTTCCAGCAGCATGACCAGAGCCCTGCAGACGTTCTTCCTCACTTCACTGTCTTCGTCACCGGCCAGGGCAAACAGACTCTGCGAAAGGAGAGAAGAAGGATGAACGGCTTTAGAGCTGGAGAACAAGACGGTAAAATAACATTTGGACAATATGGAACCTAATCTGCTGCGTTCCGCCATATTCGTCAAGGTAAACGTTTTACACAATGACCAGGGTTCGTGCAATTTCTGAAGTTTTTTAAATAATAGTCTGGATATTTGAACATAAAATATTTACCAAGTTGGGTTTTCTTAACAGCATTCTCAAGACACCTTGAAACAACAAGCCTGAAGTCCTGCTTTTAGTTCAGCAGCACGATAAAAAGCGATTTCATATCTTCTGCTTGGCCTCTTTGCCATCTTAGATTTGCTACTTCTCCAAATCTAGAATACATAAAATATGTTTTGTCTGTTCCTGCAGACAGCAGCAACTTCTTCACCGCTTTCGTTTTCTAAAACATTTCAATAAATTACAAACTGAGTGTATTAGACCAGGACTGGGTTTTCCAAAAGTCTCATTCCAAAAGTTAAATGAACTCTTCGGTACAACACAAGTTCACCCCAGTCCTCTCCATAAGTTGTCTCCGCAGACTGAAAGATCTCAAACAGGCAGTACTCTGGCCCTCCACCATCAGAATGACCCACTCCTGCAACAGAGAGCTGAAATGCTTTACTCTGTGGAACGAGCCAGATGAAATGTTTTTATCCCTCACCTCAATGAAAGTATCGATATTATCCATCAGAGCTTGAGCTCGTCCAATGATGAACTGGTTCACACAAGCGATAGCGTGGGACCTGAAGGAAAACCAAACCAAGAGCTTACTCAAATTAGACTGAAGAAAGGAGAAGAGACATGACAGGAAAACAACAAAGATTTACCAACCTGATCTTGGGGCTGCAGTGCTTAAAGAACTGGAGAAACTTGGGGATCATGATGTTGAGAGGCCTGTTCAGAGCGTCGCTGTCCAACAGCTCAGATGAATCCTCGCAGATTTTCTGCAGCGCTCCAAAAGAACCCTGAAAGAAAGTGGAAGACAGAGCGATCCAGTCAAATGAACGATTAGAAACTGGTCCCAGTAAGTCGTGCAGAGGCTGAACCTCGCAGGTGTTGTAGTCCTCAGAGTTGAGCAGATTGCAAAGTTGAGGCAGGAGCTCCGGCCAAGTCTGCAGCTCTCCTTTAGAGGCTATAGTTGTGATCAAAATCCCTTCATGACAAAGAAAAAAAATATTAAATAAACCTGCAGCTGAAAGTTCTGGATTTACCCTATTTAACACAACGTAGCTTTCTACAACTATAAACATCTGCAAAACACTGTTTCGAGCACCCACACAGCAACTTTTCTGTGTAACAAGTCAGCCTCCCACATGGCAGACTGACTCACAATCACTACAGGGTAACGCTTCTTCTTTTACTTTTCTCCCAACCCTCACACTTTCCCCCTCACCGATCGTAGCTCTGATAAGCGGCGACGGATCTCCGATGTTGTTGAGGCATTCTCGCTTGATGAAGTCAGCCACGTTAGGGGGGAAGTTCTGGTAGTGAGCCTTCACATTGTTCTTCAAAATCAGACCACTGAGAGAGCGAGTGGGTTCGTCTTCAGAGACAGAGAATGAAACAGCATTTGACCATGTGAGAAGCAGGATGTTAGACACATATCTGAAATATTAGCATGACACTAGTGCAGCTGAAAAGAAAGATCGGCAAATGTTTTTTTTTTTTAACTCAATCATACCCTCAGACTTGAGGCTTGTGAGGACAAAGATGAGATAGTTGTTGAAGTCAGGAAACTGGTTAAGCTGCTCCAGTTTCTGAGGCATCGGTTAAGGAGTTCAACCATCCACACTTGGCACAAACATCCTCACACCCTCATCTAACGAACAGTGTTCGTAGCAGCCTCTGCTCTACTTGGCATTCACCACAGTTCACTTCAACCAAGCTGTGATCTACGTTTTTAGGCGGACCAGTTTGCTTGTTTGGTCTGCATCAGAGTACAATTGCATATTCACACCTCCCCTAACAAATCAGACTTTCTAGATAAACTAAAATTAGATTAAAGAGGACTTAACAACTCTGGTGTGAATGCATCCTTAGGCCTTTGCTTGGCATTTATGCATCTTCTATGTTTGATCAATTTTGCACAAAAGTGGTGCTGAGGCAAATTATTGTGACATAAGACAAAACATCATGTACACACACTTAATATATGTTACCTATATTTACACTTGGCACATTTAACATGTCCAAGTTCTAGACTTTTCCAGACTCCAACTTCTAGAGGTTTCAGTCAGAATTTTAGCCATGAAAAATACAATTTAATAAATGTATATATAGTAAAATACATGTCTGACTGCACAGATGGACAGTTAAATGGTTACATTTCTTTTTCCATACTAATCCAGACCTGGAATCAAATTCCATACTTTTCCAGCTTACATAGAAACCCTGGGCTTCTGGGAGATGCCGGAGTGCCTGCACACAGAACATGCAAGCTCCACTCTGAAAAGGTCCAGCTTGGGTTTGCACCAAACATTTTGCAGTGAGGCAACACCGCAAAGCAGCATTCCACCAGGCATCCATTTAGACATGGTTAAATTTCCACACAGACTGAGAGGAAAGGATACTTCTTGCACAGCTCTCTGAGTGGCTGTGTCTGGGGACTGGGAGTCTTTGAGCAGCTGAAGCACTTGCTGCAGACCCTGTTCGTCTGGCTGCCACTCCATTCTGTGAAGATAACACATTGATGAGCTGTCTGAAAGGCACGACAACAACGCCTCGAAGTGCTCTCACTCACACCTGTACGTAGAAAACAAAGCCAGCCGCACACTAATGACAGTTGGCCACCCGTTATATTATCTGCCTCAAACAGAAATTGGCTTTTGAAATACTCAGAAAATGAAAAAGGCTGTAAATACTATCGAGAATCTGGTTCGATAGCATGAGTGGCTAGGAGCATTTTCTGTTTTCTGAGGCATGAATCCCAAAAATAATATAAGCGAGTGCTAAACTATGGTGAATTAGCTTCGGGAAGTTCCAATAAGTTATAAACTAAGAGCGGAGGAGTGTTTTCTCCCTGAGGCCCAGACGGCCAATGTCTCTGAGACAGCTAGCAAGCTAGCTTAACGTCAATATGGGTTAAAATGCGTATTCACTAGTTTTGAACGGCTATAAGCCGTAAATTACACAGATTCCCGGTCACTGCACTGTATATCTAAACGTGTAATTAACACCAATGACAGAAAGACTTTCATATGCAGGATATAAACAACCGGACATCAACCCAAAGCTACAACATGTAGCATGTCTAGCTAGCATCTGTATGAAAGTAGCGCGAAAGATTTTACCTGGTTACTCCGGTAGGCTGGTTTTATCTTTGTACGGAAAAGAGTGCAGTCAGGTTGTAAAAAACTAACATTAAACAAAATATCGCAGCTATCTGTGTGGCTGTGTAAAAAAGCTATCGTCTCTGTATGTCTGTGTATTTGTTACGCTAGCTTGTGTATGACAGAGATTGCATGCCTTGCGATCAAGCCGGGTGACCTGTTTGATTCCTGCCGGCTTCCGTAGATAACAGAGTTGAACCAGGTGATTACGTAGTAAGACATGTTTTAAAATAACTGCATCTTTCTTATTATAAGTGTGGCTTTTCGGTTTTTAAAATGTATCTTTTTAATAGAAAAATACGCTGCGCGTTTAATTTCGTGAATACTGTACATGGCTTCTTTCGAGCTTTACTCTTGACCGCTAGATGGCGCCAGGTTCTGATTACTGTAGTTCATTTCTGATTAACGTCGACATGCAACAGGTAGGGGTTTGATGCTCATTTGGTTTAAACTAGATAAATTAGACAAATATAAATTTTTAATAAGTATAGTAATAAATAATAATCACATTTTGTATTTAAGCATGTATATTTTTGTTTTAATGACGCTATTATGCAATTCCTTGTTTTCTTATTTAAAACAAGGGTTTGTTCTTTTGACACCGTTTTTGCTTGACAGGTTATTGCATACTGGAATCTCTAGAATTGTCCTTAAATGCACAAATTCATATATAGAAGGCAGGATTTCACCTTTATATTTCACCTCAGTTAAATGATTTCTTATGTTTTTCTTTCTGGAGGTCCTCCTGTTTAAAAATAAAGGTAGGAAAACACAAGGAGCTTATTGAAGCATATAACAAATCTCCAATAATAAAAGGTACCTGAGTTGTGGCTTGCAGGACAAAATGATATTTCATAACGAATTGTGTCTTTTCGAAACTCCTTTACGTCTTCTCTGTATTGTCCTCATTCCTTCCTGTATTTTGAAATCCTTGACAACACCGTTTGTGACACAAGATTTTGTGTAAGTGGAAACATCTTTAATTGCATGAAGTATCACATTTGTTCTTTTTAAAGGAAAAGATTCTAAATCGATAAATCAAAGCTTTATTTAACATATTTTCAGCATATGACAGTCACAATAAATTTTTTTTATTAATATGTGGAAAATCATTAGTTTTAACACAAGGTTTTTTAAAAAAATCTGCATGTCAGTCAGTTAAAAGGGATTAATCATCTTCAGCAAAGAGAGCTGATCTCACTCTTGCTGCAGCCCCACTTGCAGCAAGCATTGGACAGTCCGAACTCTGCTTCCCGTCCTTTCCTGCCTGCCCCCTGCAGAGCCTCCAGCAATTCCTCTGAGAGTGGCAAGCGAGCTGAGCGGCTGAACCCAACAGCATTCATCACTTGATCGTTCAGTGCTTGGGAATTAGCAGGATCTTGCTCAGAAAGCTGAGGGGTTGGATTCGCCCGCCACGGATCCAGCATTTCTTCACCAATAAGGCCTGATTAAAAGGAGAAAATTTATGAAAATCCTGGTTTGACATCAAAGGAAAGAAACATGAAACACAATGATGTCGGTCACTGGTTCTCTACAGGGAGAGTGTTATTTTTTTCTGCTTCTGAGTGGTTTTATATATTAATGACAGCAAAAGTTGCCACACTCAGGAATTTCCTGAAACTTGCTGATGGCACAGTTATCGTGAGTCAGTTTGCTACAGGATGGAGAAGTTAGTCATCAGCCCAAGTTGTGACAGACTTTGTGGGATGGTGCAGCATCCACTTACTTCGTCTCTATTAAAATTTTATAAGCAGTTCATATTTCACCTGCAGCAGATAACTAACTATCTTAGTGTTTTCATTTATTTTAAATCCAGGTTAGTTGGTCCTGTGACTGAAGGCAAAGACAATCCCAATAGCATTCAAGACTAAAGAGAACCTAAACCATTTTAAAACAAATTAAGAACGTCAGCGTAGATTATGCAAGAATCTTTCAATAGTTGAGATGTTTGTTGAGAGCAGAAACATTTCCGGTCTGAGTGACTAATGTAAAAGTAAAACTGAATAACATGAAAACATATTGCACTGGTTTAATTAAACGTTTCATGTGGCTGCTTTCCAAATCAGTTACATTTAGTTTCTTTTCATATCAAGTGTTTCACTCAGGAAGAAAAATATCAAATGATTTGTTTACTAGTTAATTAAGGACATATCAATCATTTGCTTCCTACATCAGTCATTTTCTTTTAGCTGTGGAAATTACTAATTATGATAGGTTCCTCAAGACTGTGACCAACCAAAACATAACCCAGGATAACTACAACATTCCTGCAATCTACAAGAAATGACCCTTCAGGTTTTTTGTATTTTTTTGTGCAAACTGAAAACATTTCATGCTTCAGTGATTTTATTCTAAAGAAGTGTCACATAATCAAGTGTGACATTCTGTACAATCTCCTTTCATTCCCATCTTTTACAAAGCTAAATTGTCTGGTAGTTTTGTGGTAGTTGCCTGTTATAAAGCTGCATTGCGAGATGCGATGCAGTGACAGAAAAGGCTTGCAGAAAGCTTTTCAAGGAACTTGTTAGAGATGAGTCGATAATGTTTATCCTGGCTGGTACAGATTCAAGGTTTTATTTAAGGCTTGGGCTGCAAATTTGATAGAAGTAGTAGTTTCTAATCCAACTGAAGAAAAAAAAAGAAATGCAAGATTACCCTAATGTATTGAATCAAGCCATATGCCCATAACACTTGCAGGTTGTTGTTTGATGAGGTTTTAGAAGGAAAATCATTAGTTTTGATGTACTTAATGAATAAGGAAAAATTATTTGACCAGCAGATCACCAGTTAGAGCCATTCAAGAAAAATTGGCAAATTTTGATTGGTCCCTTTTTAGGAAGGAAGTCAAGGCAATAATTGCACTCTCACTACACGTGCAGTTATATCCAATTTTTAATTTTCACTTTGAACTACTAGCACTTTCTTTATCTTTTCTTGTTGCTGTTATTTTATTTGCTTTTCTATCTATTTTTATACCTCTTAATTAACTAATTTAAACATTGTTTTATTATTGTATTGATTACTGGTTGTTGTTTTTTGTTTGTTTCTTTTTACTATGATTGTCAATGCAAGTTTTCCCTTTCAGGCACAGAAAAGAACATCTGAATTTGAAAGATGAAAAGAGCCATAAATTCAAAGTAAATTTTTATTATCTTACCTGAGTCTTCCACGCTTCTTCTCCAGCGAGAACCACCACATGTGAAAATGACGGCTCGTATGAACTCTCTTCCACACAGTTTTACCCCATAAAAGGAGGATTGACCATCGGTACACCGTGCAAGGTGCACAAATACCATGAACAAGCCTAATGTCAATAGGGCTCCTTTCGACATGCTGACAGAATGAATGTCTCTGTGGATCAGGATTTTTTATTTATTATTTTTTTGAATGGACCCATCTCTTTATAAAGTCTTCAGAGCCACAATTCCACTTATCAGCATCCTCAGAAATAAAACTGATAACCTTTAGGGGCAATAATGCTGGCAGAAAAAGGAGAGCTGGTGTCCACAGAACTCTCGGTAATCCAATCACCTGTGACCTTCAGCTGGCCTTTCAGGCCCTGACATCAGTCAGATTGTGCAGTATGTCATCAGTATTGTCGTCAATATCTGTTCCACTTTGGATGGAGATTACAATCCATTCTGCCTAAAAATCCCCACGATGCCATAGGCTGGTGACTCTATCCTTATTATTGTTTTGTTCAGAAATATAGGAAATGGCTTCAGGATTGGGCCTCGTCGTTAGGACATAAAGTTGGTTTGGTCTGATATAATCAATGCACCTTTTTTCATGTTTATTGAGTGTTTATTGTTTGTATGTATCATTTTCGATTTCACAATTATATACTATTTGCTAGATAGCAGGGCTTCATACCTCTGATCCTGGCTCCTGAAAGCTAATCCCAAATGGAAAAAGCACAAACAGGAACTGGAAATGGTCTCTCAAGACAAAAATGTGCACTGGTTGATTAGAAGCAAATAGAACAGCATGAGATTTATAAATTGAGTACATCTGCAGTCTTTTGCAATTTACCAAGTAATTGTCCACTTTACTGCTGGATTTCAAAGTAATTTGTGTCCAAGAGCTCAGCGTAAAATGTATTTATTCTGTGCAATCTTGCATAAAACATTGAGAATTTGATCATTCGTGTATGGATTTATTTTAAATGACATCTTCATACCAATCCTGAGTAAATAAGACAAGAAAAAATAATTTCAGATTTAATCAATCAACAGTGTGCAATTTGCAAAAGAATTACAGCACCACAAGTGGCGATTTAGTGCCAGGCCTCTGTGAAAGTTACAGACAGAACCTATCCACCAATCAGACAGCGAATATTGCACTGACGTTAGAACCGCCTCACGGTGTAAGCCAATCAGCATTTAAGAAGGGGCGGCACAATGTATGGAGGGTAGCAACAGTTGCCCCGGTGAAGGCTAGGCGCCATAGTCACGGTAGTCCTGGCGACAAGAGCCAAGCAACCGGAGTCAACAACAACAAGCGGGATCAAAGGGAATAAACTTTATCGACTATTCACGACAACGCCGGGAAATACAGGTGAAAACATCTCAGAAGTGATCATGTAGTTTTTATGTTGATTACATGCGTGTGTCGGTGCGTTTTATGGTGAAGCGTGAAATCCGTCGAGCGTGTCGTGTGATGAAAAGTGGTTGCTAGCTTCTTTCCAAACGCAGACCGTTGTTATGGCGATGTCAGATCTTTGATAAGAGCACAAGATGGCGGCTGGCTTCTAGTGCCAATCGTACTTTTTTTTTTTTTTTTTTTAGCTCTATTTGACCTGATGTTCGTGTTGGCTTTTTGTCAGTTTGGACTTCCACGAAACTATGCTGAAGCGTGATTGTGTAGCGTAGTTACCTACTTGAGATATCGGAAGCTAGTAGGCAGCTAGCTCACTTTAAACGTCACAAGTCGACCCAGGCTGCTAGCGAGGAAAGCTACGTATCACTTTCTCGCGCTGAACTCACTTAACAAGCAGCTGTCCAACTGCATTAATCATCGACGCGAGTCAAACACTCACACGTTTTTCGTGTGTATGCGTTCTGAACATGAGAGATGCGTATGTTTAACAATGTTTTTACGACTTTGAAAAAGTTTTTGGCGTGACATTGAGTTCTTGAAGTCACTCCCGAGCGCACGGTGTGCCACATGATCGACGGGTTGTGGGGAGTGGAGGGTATGGCAGGCCGTCACACTGCGATTACTAATTACTTTTAAATGCAGATAATGCAGCTTCTGCTTGTCGAAGTATATATATACTTATTTTACTTACCAGAATTAAATGAAGTACTTAAAACAAGTATTTCAAGGTTTCAGCTAGAAATTTTAAATGGGGGGAAAATGATTTAATATGTACAAGAATGATCAGAGGGTATAAACGATGTTTTGATGGCAGCACTGGCCAATTTGTCGTTTACGCTACAAAACTAATACATCAGATTTAAACTCTTTCCCACAATCAACATTTGACCCATTAAATAGGTCATTATTTTCGTTTCAAAAACCTGAATTTCCTTCCTTAATTTATCACAATCTGTAGGATTGTGAATAATCCTTCCAATCCAGTAAAGTCTGTATGGCAGTTCATCAAAATTACCAAGAGTTTTCAATTTATTGGGTTAGTTAGTTATTATTTCATTGGCCTTGATCTAAGGCAGCTGTACTTTCTCTAACCTGATTGCCATAGCAACCTCCAAATGGTAACAGGAAACCTCTGCTTGCTGTTTTTTATACTAAAGGGTTAAATGACTCCATGTGTGCTCCAGCCAGAAATTGCTTTGCTGATGTGTAAAACATCTTTTTGCAGCACTAGTTATAGTGAATCAATCTATTTAATGTATTCATAATTGTTTATTTTCATGTTTCTCACTGCTGCAGTGAGGTCTTATGTAAAATGTGATTACTTAGTCAAAAAAAAAAAAATTCAGCCACATATGATGGATTTTCTGGCAGATATCAGGAGCTGTAACAGTGACCTCATTTATTGTTGCAGGAATTATATTTGAGATAACTGAAATAACACAAATAGTATTTTGCACAGCTGAAATAAATATTCATTTTAAATATGAAGAACTGAATCTGGCTGGAGGATTCTGTCCACTTGTTATGTCATAAAATTGCTTCCCATATTGGGCTTCTGCATAAATCTGAAACAAACTTCCAAAAAAAAACTGCAGAAATGCTGAAACACTTTAAATCAAGACTGAAAAACCACCTGTTTAGAGAATTAGTAGCATTGATCAGTATACTTAATTTATATTTTCTTGATGATTTTGACAATGTTATTTGACAAAATGCTTCTTCATAATTGTGTTAAGCTTTTATTGTGTAAAGCATTTTGAATTTCCTTGTTGCTTACCATTGAACTAATTATCACTTAATATATTTTACTTATGCATATTCAGAAAGAGAGGTAATTTTCTTATTTATTATTAAAACACATTTACTAGATTTAAAAACAGGAAACTGCTAAGTTCTTAGTCCTATTCTGTTTCACACACACACACAAAATAGTGCCCACAACGTCTGCTTCAGTAAAACATGTAGCGTATAGATAATAAGTAAGCAATTTGGGTTTCATTGTTTGTTCCCGGCACATTAGTTAATGAGCGCTGCCTCCCTTTCATCCACAGAACTGGTGCCTCAACGGATTGGTTGCCATGGCGACTTGTGGATACTCTGAGGACCTTCAGCCTCAGCAGGCCAATGCAGTAACCATAGCAACGCCTGCTACCACCACGCCCTCATCTGCCAAAACTGCACACTTCCTGTCCGAGATCCCGGCAGCCTCTGGAAGCATTTCGTCGGCCAGCCAAGCGGCCAGAGCCGCTAAAGCAGGACAGGATGCACTTTGTTCACAAGCGCCACCCACCCAGAGCCAGAAGGCAGTGGTGCCAACTACGCCCACGCAGCACTACGTGGGCCCTGATATCCAGCACGCTGCTGTCCAGAAGAGTAATGGCCAGAGCGCTTCGCCCCAGTACATCATAGTGACTGTTACAGGTGAGAGACTGACGTATAATTACATCACATTAGTTAGTTTATCTGCTCCTCCTTCGTTATGGTCCTTAGATAAACTCAGTCTGGTGATTGCTTAGTTTTAGCATGAAGTGACCAGACCAGATTCACAAAGCAGAGGCTACGCCCTTTAGAAAAAGATAAAGAAATAATAGGTAAATGCATCCTGTTTCCATCTGTTTTGAATTTTAGAAGCCGCATTACTGCATGTGAAAAAGGTCATAAAGTAGCAGCTCTTTGTATTTTTTGCAAAAATACAAAATCTTACATAGTCTATTTGCTCTAGTTCCTAGTGCAAATATTGTAGTACACTTGGATTAAGACAAAATTAACTCACGAGTATTTTTGTAGCAAGGTATAGGAGCTTTTTTTCGGTCTATAATTCCTTGTTATTGATTTAAAAAGCACCAGTTCCACGGACAGATTATTTCACTAATAAAAGGGAAAAAATATCTTGTTGTAAATTGGATAATCTGTAAGTTTAAGTTGTCAGAAGTTTTTTTTAGTCAATATTAAGAAGTTATTAACGTAATATAATCTCCTGTATGTTGCTGTAAAGGATCGCTTATATGATGTAATTATTAACACAGATTTTACTAGTTCAGCACAATATATTTCCAAACCACTGAATTTGTTTTTCTCGTATGCTTGGGGTAAAGTCTAGCCTGTTTGCAGCTGACTGTCAGTGTGCAGCTACAGGTCGGCTATTACAACAGTTTTACTTAATGTCTTCTCTGCCTCTGAATCTGGATTGTATCTGATCTTGGTGTTTCAATTGTGTTTAACGCACAAAGGTTTCAACCTGTATTCTCAATACTTATGGAAAGGTCCCGTGGAAAAAATGTGTTGTTTTAATACTATAAGGTATTATAGTAAATTATAGTATAGTATTAGAGTAACACAAATGTCTAACTTGCTTTTATTTAAGACCAAAAATGAAAAAAAAAATGTTCCCGCTGCTGCTAAAAGGAAATATTTCCAAACAGCTAAATTTGTTTTCCCTGGAAGTTGGGGGGAAGAAGGGGAAGCTTTCTGTAAGCCAGCCCAGTAACAGCATGTGACAGCAGGTGAGGGAGGGGCCTTGCTGAGATTCGCTTCGCTCCCAAACAGCTGCTGAAAACTCTGGTTGCTCTCACTGACTTTGGCATCTCATTAAAAGAAGATTTCAAACTGTTTTTAAAACCATGACATACCTTTAATCGCTTGTTATGGGTATTTATAGCTCAACATTTTCTTTTCTCATGTGTGAAACATTTTCAAACAAATGGACCTCCCATAAATTGATCCTATGTGTCTTGTATGTTAAATTTAGGGCCTGTCTATTCCTAGACAGCTCTCCCTGATTGTATCAGGTAACACTGTGCACTCTCACCTAGAGTTAAAAGCCCACAGGCCTGGGCCTTGTTCCCATTTCATAATGTAGTGCAACTAGTTGGACTAGAACTCTGAATCTGAATATTTATTAGCAGTTCCAGCTCATAAAATAACCCATTCAGCTTATTGGTTGTTGAGTTCTATTTTGTTTTTTCGCTATAAGGTTTTAGGATTTTTAAAAATTCTATAAGTGTTGTTTTAGAACCTCATAGATGAATATATAGTTTGTTGCTTATTTTTTCTTTCAGATGAAATTCAACAAGTAGTTTTAATGTTGCTGTCTTATGAGAATAGCATTTTGGATCATCATCATAGCGCAGTGAATAAAAGCTTTTATTTCAGAAAGACATGCAGTTTATATATATATATATATATTTATTTTTTATTTGTTTTTTTTTGTAAATATTGTGAGAATTATCTGAATGAAAATATTGTCTTTATTGAGGGTGTCCTTACATCTTTAAAAAATCTTACATTTATCTGAAATAAATGCCTTACATTTCTGAATGTCATTTAAAACAAAGTAAGTTGGCTTAAAATCACAGGTCTTACATCTTGTTGTGGTCAGATTATTGAGTCTTGTATATTAGTCTTTTTTAAATTTTTCTCACAGGACTTTTTTTGTCAGGCACAAGTTTGAGTCACATGCAGACATTTTCACTGTGTTCTGTGACTCATAGCGGTTGTGGCTACCGGTAAGCTAGCAAGGGTAAAGCTAGCTAGCCCTTTTTTATGTCCATTATGGGTAAGAGGAAATTTATGGCCTGTTGGCCGGATGATGTTCCATCTTAACCACTGTCTGACTTCTGTTGCCAACCCATGCGATTTTCTTTGGTACATGCCTGTTGTGGGAGAGAAATGATAAGGATCTTAAGAAGGTTTTGAAAAGCCTTAAATTTGAATTGGTGAAACCTGCATAAACCCTGTTGTGTTTCATCATTAACTCTCCACCATTTCTTCTTTTTTGTGGGCTTTACAGAAAAGCCACTTCAGGCACATAATGTGAGAATTGATCTATAGTTTACCAATTTTAATATTCATGTGTGACACAGTTAGGTGGAGGTTCAGTAGCTCAGCTGTTTTCAGCCAAAGTTTGAAGAAAAAAGCAACATAATAGGAAGCGTTCTGCTCCGGTTTTGTTTTTTGTTTTAAATCCTGAAGGTTACAAAGAAGTGATTGCCCTCTCCACTGCCTGCTCTCCATCCTTTGTTTTCCTCCTCCCGTCCGTCGGCCCACATGCACCTCTCATTTCCCGCTCTCATCTGATCTGCATGTTTACAAGATGGGGGGATTTTTCTCTCCATCTGGGGAGATTAGCTGTCCAAGGCTGTCCTTTTGCATGCGAGATATAAGGACAGAAGCAGAGATATGGACAGACACACTTTCCCTCTTCCATGATTGCTCTGTGGAGCCGAAAAACGAAATTAAGTAGCGAAATGTTTTGCGGGGGCTGTTATTATGACTTGGAGGCGGTTTTTCGTGAGTACCAAACTTGTCGTTGGGGTCTCTGTGACTTTTCATTTTTATTTTTTTTGTCTCATTCTTCTTGTGAACATTTCCCCCCTCCATCGCTCTCGTGTCTTTCAGAGGGATCGGCTCACTCCAACGACAGCCTGTCGGACTCCAGCCCGCCTGCTCCTGGCATCCCTACTCAGGTGGTCCAGGCCGTGCAGACTCCGCCACAGGTAAGAAACGCACAATGCCGTTCAAACGACTGTGCAGCGGCCTGCCTTGACTGATGAGCTTGGGATTGCCTCTCCCACAGAGGTCAGTGTTGCAGGCAGTGACGCAGCCAACCAAGAGGATTCAGACAGGCCACATCAACAGCCTGCAGTCTGTGCATATTAACCAGGAGGTAAACAGACTGTCTGTCTCTCTCTCTCTGTGCTTAACACACACTGGATAAGATCTGTGCATGCAGGCTCTGATTGGTGCAGTAAGATCACATGAATTATATATAGCAGTTTCATCTTTGTAGTTAGACATAAGATGTGTAACATAGCTTTATTTCTGATTATCTGACATTTAACTCTGTGGGAGAAAGCTCAAAGTTCAAGTTAAGGAGGTCAAAATTATTTGTTCAAAGTTAAAATTTGGATCTTCTTTTTTTTTCTTTCTTTTTTCTTTTTTAGAATCAGCTTGTTGTTGTTTTTTCTAAAGAGCCTTTGATTATGCAAACAAGGTGTGAGTTTATTGGTTTATTGGTCATCATTTAAATTAAAACTCTGCTAAATATTTTGGTCAGCAGGTGGATGTGGTAACAGGGCACTGAATGGCTTCCTGATTATGAGTTTTATTGGTTTGATAAACAAAGCAAACAAATAAAAAAAAAAAAACCAGCCCCTTAACTCACCCATGCTCACTTTCTCTTCAATTGCCTTGGAGCAGTGAGCTGGCTTCAACCGAGTATCAGGACCAGGCTAAGAATTTGTTTAATTTTGAGAATAAAGTCATAATATTGTGACAAAAAAGTACTTAGTTAACTTTAAATAACTTAATGCTTCTGCATACATCACATTTTGGACAATTTTGTCCCATTTTGGTGGCAGAAAATGGGGATTGTAGATGGAGTAGAGCATAGACTGAGAGCCTGTCTTTCTTGTCCAACATCAGTGTCTGACCTCACAAATGTTGTAAAGACTCTAAAACGCATCCAAAGCCTACATCATGTTAATCCCAATGGATTAAGACTGGAATGCCACTTCACTTGTGCCTGTTTTGTTGCCATGTGACTGGAAACCATTAATGCTAATCTCTTCTTTCCTGACTGTTCAGGTGGAGCACGTTTACTCCGACCAGGTGCAGTACGTAGATGGAGCAGAAGATGCGGCTTTTACCACATCCGCAATGTATGCATCGCCTCATAATCAGTTTTGACACGCAGGTGGAAACATTCCGTCTGCAGGTGTTGATATCTGTTGTTTTTTTCGTCTCTCTTCCAGTCGACCGAACAGCTTCCCTTTCTCCGACTCGCCCCTCTACACCCAGACCCCTCCCACGTCCTCCTCCGCCTTCTACGAGGCCACGCCCAGCTCAGACTCAGACCTCCCCGGATCTGTGACTTCGCAGGCGGTTTCCGTGGCGACGGCAGGAGCCAACAGTGGGGCTGGCGCTCCGGGAGCAGCGGGATATGTCATCCAGGGGGGCTATCTGTTGGGAGGAGGAGGCGCAGCAGCCGGTGGGGCCGGGGTAGGACAGAGTTACTCTAGCCCCAACTCACGCGCTCCTCCCGCTACTGTGAGTATTTGAGATCCAATGAGATGCAGGGACCAGGAAGTCCAGTCCACTCATGTCCGCGGTGTCCTCCATCCCGTCTCTTCCTCCCTCTCTTCCATTCCTTCCCTCAGGTCCAGTGGTTGTTGGAAAACTACGAGGGGGCCGAAGGGGTCAGCTTGCCCCGCTGCACCCTCTACTACCACTACATCCTGCACTGCCAGGAGCAGAAACTAGAGCCAGTTAACGCTGCGTCCTTCGGTAAACTCATCAGGTCTGTCTTCATGGGGCTCCGCACGCGAAGACTGGGCACCAGGTAGATGCATTTACCCGAATTATGTTGGAGCGGAGCGTCTGGGGCGAAGGCATCACTTCCTCTCCTTGCGTTCCTCTGCAGAGGAAACTCCAAGTACCACTACTACGGCCTGAGGATCAAAACCGGCTCCCCTCTGCTCAGACTCATGGATGAGCAGCAGCACATGGCCATGAGGCAGCAGCCTTTCTCACAGAAAAACAGGTATCGGCTTAAGTAGCTTTTTGAGCTTCGCATCATGTCATCATGATAATTCCTTCATTAAAACACACCTGGAGTGTTGCTTCAGTTCTTCCACACACATTTGAGAAATCCTTGGATCTCCCATGGCAACCATTCAGGGGTCCCTAAGTGCTTGTTCTCACAAAGCAACATGTGTTTTCACAAAGCTCCTCCAGTTTCCACTCTTCTGCCTTACAGACAGTGTTTGGAAAAGTAACTTTAATTGGATTACTGATTACTTGATTTGGAAAGTAACTAAGTTACATTAAAAGTAATTTTTGAAGTTACTTTCAGCAGCTGCTGACAACAGCGCTCTGCCGTCTGTGAAACTTACATTGAGCTTTGCCAATACTTAATTACAAGTTATTTTATATTTTATAACATCAACAATGTGTCTCCACTTATGAACTGAAGGGGAGATTGTTCAATGGATACAACATGTTTTTGAATACATTTGCATAGTACATAACCAAAGATGGCATCATAGCATAAAACATTATCATAGTGATAAAACATGGTGGTGGCACCATTGTGATGTGGGCATGTTTTCTTCAACAAAGACATGGATTATGGGTAGATGAACAGAGCTGTAGAAGGTTGCAGATAT
The DNA here is from genome assembly GCA_902982915.1 of Phalloptychus januarius. Taxonomy (NCBI): domain Eukaryota; kingdom Metazoa; phylum Chordata; class Actinopteri; order Cyprinodontiformes; family Poeciliidae; genus Phalloptychus; species Phalloptychus januarius. Next base: position 774,879 of record CADWAE010000251.1, on the reverse strand, counting down.
ATAAAAACATATCTGCAATCTAAACTTACAACCGGAGCTGCAACTGAATTAGCTTGGATTAAAGTATATTCATGTGTTAGAATGACCTACTCAAAGTCCAGACCTAAATCCAGTGAGAAATCTGGTAAGATCAGCAACATCTGAAATGGATTTTCAATGTTTTTTGGTTGTTTTCCGTGTTGTATCAGCTGCTTTTCCCCGTGTCGTATTCTGACGGTTTCTGTGCGCTCTGATGCGTTTCCCCCCGATGATTTCAACAGGATAAAGCCACTGCAGAAGACACAGGGAATCGCTAACGGGACATCCGGCGTGGCGGGTCAGCAGCAGGTGGCGGCGCTCTCTGATATTTCAGCCCAGGTGCAACAGTATCAGCAGTTCCTCGGTGAGAAACGTGAACCCCCGAATGTTTCCCCTGTTGTCTGTTGTTACATGGTTTTACCACAGCGGTTGATTTCTTCTGAGCAGACACTAACGTCTTTGTGTTTTTGTTTGTTTTGTCTTGAAACGAGAAGAAAAAAAAAGTTAAACATTTATGGGTTTTTTTGGGGTTTTTTGTGCTTTCAGAAGCGTCGAAGCTGCTGCCGGAATTTGTGAAAATCGATCTGCAAGATGAAGTCCTGCCCGATGGGATCCACTTGGAGCACCTGAAGGCCTTCCAGGCTCTGTACAGAGAGCACTGCGAGGTAGGAGCCGAGCCGGATGCCTTTACTCACTGATAGCATTCCATTTGTTTCTGCATATTTTATTATTTTTTATCATATTGGATTTGTAAAGTAAAAACAATACACGTTGGAAATGGCCATAACGCCCCTCCCTCTCGCTCACAGGCTGTTCTGGATGTGATGGTCAACCTTCAGTTCACTCTGGTCGAGACTCTGTGGAAATCCTTCTGGAGGTTCAGCCAGAACGACGACACAGAATCTCTCAACCTGTAAGCATCTTAAACACGATTATGAACGTTTTAGTAAAATGCCTCAAAAGGATTAATAATTCAGAAAGTAATTTCTGCATGTAGCCATCAGACAATACGACGCCCTTCAATTAACTCTGGATTCGTTTGGTATATTTATAGACTCACATATTTCCATGCACATATTTGCTTTTTGTTTAATTTACTGGTAATTTCACACTTATACCTGTAATGGTTACGTTTACTAATATTTAGCACTTTAGCACAGCCTCTGGAATCCTCATTTTGTTGGGATTTTATGTGATGTCATCGCGCCTGACTGTGACGCTGAAGTGAAGTGATGAACGGCGATCAAACCTTTTCAAAAAATACCAGTCTAAAAAGTGTGGTGTGCATCTGGATTTAGACCCCTCACATAGAATCCCAATAAGAAAAAAATGAAAGTGGAAGGTCGCCACCTGACAGAAACACTCTTCTGTTGTGCAACTCCTCCGACAGACACAATGAGTCTGAGAAACGGTTGCCCAGGTCCTGTTTGGTGGCTCTGTGCAAGTTTGAGCCGGTGCTGAGCTGGACCAGGGACTGCGACAACCTGCTCTACCAGACGCTGGTGGAGATCTTGATCCCAGACGTGTTGAGACCCATCCCCAGTAAGTCAGTGAGGAAACCTGGAGAGCAACTCTCAGCTGCGTCGAACTTAGCGATCAACGAGCGAGGGCGTGCTGATGTTGCAGCATTTTAAAAAATCTGCTTGTATTTTAAAAAAAGCAAGAAAAATCTAATCTATTTGTGTTAATTGTGTAAAATAATTTGTGATAAAAAAAACTACAGTAAATGTGTTGATTTTTTTTTTTTTTTTTGAATTTTTTACTAGTCTGTTGCACATTTAGCTCGTTTTAGAACAGTTCCTTTTGTTTTCAAATTATGGTACGTTTTGTTGTGTCGGTAACAAATTTCCCGTCTTTAGGTGCCTTGACTCAGGCCATCCGCAACTTTGCCAAGAGTCTGGAGAATTGGCTTACGGGCGCCATGATGAACATCCCCGAGGAAATGGTTCGCATCAAGGTGTGAGAGCCTTTACAGACTGGTTGGGTGCTGTGTTGCTATGGACTTCCTGTTTAGTTTTACCTCTTCAACAACTCAATTAAGGTGGTTTAGAAACATGTTAGAAGTTTCAATATGTCTTTGAATGGAGAAGCTTGCAAAAGGATCAGGAGGGTTACTGGCGCCTATCTCCAGCCAACGTTCCGGGCGAGAGGCGGAGTCATCCTGGACAGGTCACCAATCGGTCACAGGCAGATGGAGACCTTTTGATGGAGTTAGGTTAGTTTGTCCTAACTGTTTGTCACAGTTAGGACAAACTGTGACCCACAAATTAAAATCTGGTTGTGAGATGACAAGTGTGGAGAAATTAACACTTTAGTAAAATGTTGAGAAAACGTGTTTCCTCATTTTAAAAAAAAAACCAGCTTGACATTGATGTTTATGTTGTGATTTTCTGACATTCAGCCACTTGCTAAGGTCGCTACGTGTTTCATCTCCAGGTCGTGTGCGTAGGCTCGTTCTCCCAGACGTTACGCCGCTACACCAGCCTGAACCACCTGGCGCAGGCCGCCCGCGCCGTCCTCAAGAACTCGGCTCAGATCAACCAAATGCTCTCCGACCTCAACCGCGTTGATTTCACCAATGTGCAGGTCGGTGTTAATGCTCGCCGTCTGCCCTTCTCTGTGAACCGGGAGGCGGGGAGCTGGACACTGAGCCCGGTTGTCCTCGTCCTCAGGAGCAGGCATCCTGGGTGTGTCAGTGTGAAGACCGCGTGGTGCAGCGGCTGGAGCAGGACTTCAAGGCCACGCTGCAGCAGCAGAACTCCTTGGAGCAGTGGGCGTCCTGGCTGGACGGAGTCGTCTCCCAGGTCCTAAAGCCCTACGAGCAAAACCCGGCGTCGCTGCCCAAGGCGGCCAAAGTCTTTCTGCTCAACTGGTCCTTCTATAGGTACGTGCACATTTATTGCCAGGTTGGCTGGGTGACATTTGTTGCCTCCACATTCCTGTGGAGATGTGGGTCTTAAATTCCATTCCTAATTGTCTTAAAAAGTCTTAAACTTAAGTCGGTGGAACTCAGACGAGGAAACGCTTCAAGCTTTTTCTTTCCACATACATTTTGACATTCCTTCCCAGCTCCATGGTGATCCGGGACCTGACTCTGCGCAGCGCTGCAAGTTTCGGCTCCTTCCACCTGATCCGCCTGCTGTACGACGAGTACATGTACTACCTGATCGAGCACAGGGTGGCCAAGGCCAAAGGGGAGACGCCCATCGCCGTCATGGGAGAAGTATGTTGTAACGGCGCACGCTCTCTCGGTGCAGTTTCTTTGGATTTGACCTTCCTTTCATCTTTGCCGTTTTGTCTTCTTCTCTGTTGCAGTTTGCCAGCACCGCTAAGAACAGAAACTCTCCAGATCTGGATAAAGGTAAAGAAAACGTCCCTGACGTATAAAGGAGTGTCGCTCTCACGGACAAAAATACATTTTTGAACATTACCACGTTGTCACATTACAACGTTATGCTTATTTTTGCACAAACGAGATAATTATGTTGTATAGATGTGATGATTTCATCCAGAAGTTGGTGGCAGTGTGCCTTTAGTTCATAACGAAGGCCAGTACAATCACTCCGATCCTTTAGAGGTGGCAGCCTTCCTAACTGACCAGCTGGAGACTAATGGGAAACATTAGTTAAAATTTCTTGATTCTAGTAGTTTGGAAGGAAAAAGAAGTGGTTGATGCTTTGCATCGATGTAAATCCTGAGCCTAATTTCAGGGGAATGCAGATTTCTATTACATTGTCTTTACAGGAATAGCAACAATAAGCTAGTCATATTTTGAACCAGTCATTTCTCATAACATTCCCAAATTGGGCTGGTATATAAACCTCTTCCCATGTCGAGTCTCGTCAATGCAGCCCAAAGCACACTACCGCCACCATCTGGAAGAAGTTACCACGTTTGCACAATCCGGTTATCACTTTTTGACGATATCATATTTGAAGATGTATTTTCCTCTGTGACTGTAATGCGCGCTTTGCTCTCGCTCACGCTCTTGTCCTTGCCACCGATCTTTGTCTGGCAGAAGAAGAAGAGGAGGACGACGAGGAAGACAGCGAGGAGGAGAGCGGCGAGATCATGCTTCAGTCCAGCTCCCTGAAGGTGGACGAGGAGAAGTGCGACATGGAGCCGCCGGCCAAGCAGCCCAGGACCAGTTTGAACCTGCACCATGCCCTGCAGGCCCACGGCGCTTCACCCTGAGTTAAACACGCGCTCGCTTTTACATCTCAGATCATGCCATCCTGTCCTGAAACCACGGCGGTCTGCATCATGGCCGCTTGTCTGTTTGTGAAACCTGGGAATGTGCAAGAGCCCATCTCAGATTTTTTTTTTTTTTTCCTCTCTGTTCTGCACTTTTGTGTTGCTGTTGTTGACCTCTTTGCCTTCACTTGACCGTCTCTCCTTGCTCCCTGTGCCTTCCCCGTCTGTTCAGTGCCCACGCCCGTAAAGCCTGACCCGTCAGTACGACACGCTCTTGACTTCCCTCCTGTCCTGCCTTAACCACTGACCTGAGTGCTGTGGAGAAATGAGGATCGTCCCGTCTCCTTCAGCAGCCCTTCTTTAACTCAAACGCATCGCTTGCCTTTAATGAAATGACTATGCAGGGGGTGAGGAGGGGGTGCAGGACTTTAATTAATGTCTCTGTAAGAAACGTATAAGAGTAGCAATTTGGAACGATACAGCAGCATGAATTATGTCTGAACAGTTTTAGGTGAGGTTGCCATTTTTTCTTTCATTTTATTTTTAGAGTTTGTTTTGGATTTGGCCACCTAAATGGGGATCTGTGCCTTTAAGAGATTTCTAATATTAGAAAAAAAAAGCAACAAAAGGTTTGCGATCTATATAAACACACACATATATTCTATTCTGTATTGTGGATTAATAAATGAATGTCCTGTGAAGTGGTCTTGGTGTTGTCATGAACTTTAGTACGGTTAGTAACTCGTGTGCCTGTCAAAAGTATTCACACCCTTTGAACGTTTTCAATCTTTTGTTTAAAATCGCATCTCAAAGCGGATTTTATTGGGATTTTGGTGGAAGCGGATCACCAGAAAGTACTTTACGACTGTTAAGTGGAAAGAAAAAACGTTTGTTTTTGTTTTGCAGGCAATCAGGTATTTGCATAAATCATCTTCTGACTCAGTTCCAGCTTCATGTCTCTTTGGGATATGTTTCGGTGGGGATGCTGCAGTCAGGGCGGATTTTCCGCTTCACTCAGCATTTCACACGCAGACAAAAAAAGAAAAGATCCGTTTCGGTATCGTCTGATCAAAGCACCATTTTCCAAATGTTTGTGAGCCCTACTTTGCTTGTGGAAAACTGGAAATCTGTTCAGACCATTTATTATAAAGATGAGATAAAAATATTTTCTATCCACTTTATAGTTGCTCACCAACTTCCAAAGGATCTGTATCATAAAATCCCAAAGGAAAAAAAAGGTATGAATAATTCTGCAAGGCGCTGTATATTTATTTTAAAAAAAGAAAATGGCGGCACTCCTGCTAGGTGATGGTCTTTCTCTCTTTTCTACCTTTCACCATCTCTTAGGTTTACGTGCAACCACTTCACACACACACACCCTTTCCACAACGCTGTGCCCCTTTTCAGCGGGTCACACGGCCAGGCCAAAGCCCATCCCAGCTCTGTTGCGTCGTACCAGCTGCAGCTATCTCAAGAGGTTTTTCTAGAGAAGAAAGTTGATGTTTATTTTATGAAATGGCATACTGTGGATGAATTTTAATTGCGTATCTTTTGTGAAAACGGTTAAATATCTATATCTGCTCTATTTTTTATGTCGTCTTACCATTATTGCCTTAAGATGTTGTCCTAATGTCCGTCATCCGGAGTGAAAACATGAAGTGTGTTTCCTTGGTGATGACGGTCTCAGCATGTGAATATGGTGGCTCTGTGTGGAACCCCCTCCTTTCCCTCCTCCAAAGAACATAGTGCTCACATCCTGCAGCTTCTTGTTTTGCATGGGCAAAAGAAAAAAAAAATGTTCCAAGTGTGAAACTAAAAGTTCTAGCAGTGGGATGTCTCTCAGGACCATCTCTTCACCGAGATCCCACCAAAGATCTTTGCAAAGGAAAAAAAAAAAAGATGGTATGTTCTGTTTAAATGTACATGACAGAAATATCTGACTTGAAAAGTATAAATTAACCTTTTGATGTCAAAGTTTGTGAATTTGTCCCTTGCTTGTATTGGGGAACCTTTTTTCTAAATTTTGTCCTCTTGATGTTATACTGGAGATCTTTGTACTTAAATCTGTGATCGACGTTTGTAGCTTCATCCCTTCAACTAAAGAGATGTGATTCCTCTCCACGCCTGCGTTTTGTCACGTCTTTGTTCCTCACCTAAACACGTCTTTCTCATCTGATCAAGATGACAGGTTAGGCCTTTAAGTTAAAGTTCAAATTAAAGTTTATATTTTTAAAATTAAATTGATCAATCTTGACTTTGACATAACGTTACATTTCTTATTTTTAAGTAAATAAACTCCAGCCTCACCTTTCCATCCATCAGCTACTTTGACAAATTTAATCTCCAGCTAAACCAATCAGCTTCCAGATGTTTAAAGAAAAACAGAAAAGTATCCCAAGAACTACACAGGTCCTACACAAAGGCATCAGTCACACTACAGTGTCTTCACTTATTAATATGATGAGACGATATGCAGGGGCTCTGTCTGCAATGATAAAGATTCTGTCAATTCAGCATGCTGAGTACTTAGGGTAAACTTCGAAGCAAAAGTTTCAGCTATTTTTAAGGAACAGCACAAAAGTGCACAAGCCACAAAAGACTTATGCATCATTTTTGTTTTACAGCGCCCTCTAGGGGCCAGGACACGAAAACAAAATAAAAGTCCAATGTAATAGTCATAATAGTAATTTCTAGACACAGTGAAGAAAAAAGAAACATTTAATGTGTATATTTAAAAAGCATGTTGTCTGCTTGCACAACATACTTTAGGCCATGTGGCCACAGACTTTTCAGATCAACTTAGCTGATAGTTATTTGACCACTTATTCAGTGTGTGAAAAGCATTAAACTTTCAGCCAAAGTTTATCATTAAGTGTTCAACTGGCCCCATTAAAAACAAACTAAAAACACACTAATATCACAAAAAGAAGCAGTCAGACTGTGAACTGTGCATCCTCCGTTTCATTATGTAGCTTCTATACAAACTGCGGCGTCAACTAAAGAATGCAAATGCAGATGCGAAAAAAGGCAGAAAAATTTACTTTCATTTCAGGTAAATCAGATCAACTGTAATTGGTTTGAATTGGAGACTGAGTGTGGAAAATAAATCTGATCGGTGGGTAAAGAAAGTATTAAGGGAGAGCTAAGTTGTGACACCAGGTTGCTGTACCTTTTGTCTTTATTCCCACAAACAAATATAGGGGATTAATGTCAATATGTGTGGAAGAAGTTTCAATAGAGTTGTATTATTTAAAATCAACTTTTTGAGCTTCATATTATGTTATTTTCTCTTCAAAAACACAAATGTTACCTTGATTCTTTGATGCATGTTTGGCAAATCTTTGAATCTGTCAAGAGTTGTCATGGTAACCATTCTGGAGAAGCGTTGTTGTGACGATGCATTGGGGGTGGAGCGTCAGAAAAAGCAGGAGCTTCTTAAAGAGACAGAGGCCAATTTCAAATCGCTGAATGGCAAAGCGAAATTTCTTTTATGCTTGATATTTATGGCATTTTTATAATAAATCAACATAACAGTTACTTAATTGTGCTAGAAAATGACAGCGTGTGCCTGGAAAATACACAATACGGCTCTTTTAAAATACAATCTTACAGTTAGATTGTGAACACAAAAGACTCAAGACAACATTTAAATTCAGATATTTTAATTTAACAAAATATTTCCAGTCAGACAGTCATTTCTAATCCAGTTGGCAGATGATCATGACAGGAATGAAAACAGTGCAGAGCTGGTTCTGGTTTAAAATACTGCAGTGGACTGAACTGAGCCAGACTGAGAGGAAACACTTGTTCAAAAGCAGCCGAATGCGTCGCGTTTTACGCAATATCAACATTCACTTCACACTCATCCTCACAAACTGAATTATAACAAACGCAGAATCAGGCAGATGTTAACAGCATACCTTCCTGTGTAAAAAACAAAAAAAACCCACAAAGTACAAAGGACATCTTTGTTCAGTTCAGCTCTTGGTTTTGGTGGCTGCAATTTTACAGTAAAGACTTACAAAACAACTAGAAATCTATAAACAAAACAAATCTGCAGCAGACAAGCCTTTGTTTGGTTAGTTTTTAATTACACTTTTAAACTTAAGACCTCTACAGTGGAGAGTGCTGCCGTGACGTGAGCTCTTCACTGAAGACGAGGACGCCTCTTCGTGGGTGAATGTGTAACTCTTGTTCCTTCCAAATTTCCCTTCATAATACAATCCAGGTGCATCGGTCGCTGTCTGCCAACACTTGCACAGATGAGCCTGAGCGAGACAAGTTGATCAGGACGTTAGAAACATTTTGTAGGAACAATGTTCCAGTTACCATTTAAAGCGGACACAAAGTTGAATAGATTTTTACTCAAGTTCCCAGAGTTCTCAGTCCGTCTTAAAGTTGTGAAACCGGCTAACATAATAAACTGGAAAGAAGGATGGAAAGATCAATTTATAGTGATGAGTGGATGGATGGAGGCACAGATGGATTGACAGATGGAGGGCTGGATACATATGTGAATGAATAGATAAATGGACGAAGACAGATGGATGAACAGCTTAACATATTTATGGATGAATACAAACATTCTTTGTGCATATTTGGAGTAAAATGAGTTAAATAAAAGTTCTAATAGTCTGTGTGATCCAATGCATGAGTTATTTTAACTCACTGCTGAAGACTAATGGAAAGCTGTCAGGCTGCACGGTGGATTGCAGTTTGGGGAAACTTCTTTCCTCAAATAAAAGCCAATTAAAGTCAAGACTTTCCTAGATGTAAACCTAGAACTGGCTTACAAATAAAATCCAAATATGATTTAATTTTTTTCTTTTCTAAAGAAATTACAAACAAAATATTTTTCAAATGTGTCTTTATTTCCGTCATCGTTTCAAAGTCCTGCCACTAATAATAATTTAACGTCGATGTGTTAAGAGATTAAATATTTCCTTATCTCTAAAACTGACGTCACATAAAGCTAAGCAGTTCTCATTTTTACTTTTATGTTGTCATATTTGAGTTCTCATAAAATTACTACTTCATTTGTTGAATATTATGACTGGACTCTAGTAATTGTTTGATTTGTTCTCATAATTAAAAATAACAATAAAAAAATCTTAGTCGAGCCCTAGAACTGCACTGAGTCCAAATAAACAGAAGCTGTCAAGCAAGATGGCAGCTCAAGGTGAGCTGACATCACTCTAAACTATGGAAACGCAGAGGACAGCGTTGGTGAAAAAAATCCAGATCTGCCAAAAATTCAATCTTCAAAAACCAACATTTAGATGTGTGTGTGTGTGTGTGTGTGTGTGTGTAAGCCTACCTTTGTGCAGAGCTTCGTTGGTCATGCGGTTGATGTAGCGGGAGCTGCTCTCAGGAACCAGCCACTTCATCACGGTGTTCACACACGACTTTCTGTAGGAACTCCACACACTTCCACTAACAGGGACACAGAGGAATGACCCTTACACTCAGCTTCTCAAGGAACAGCCACATCTGTGTGTGTGTGTGTGTGTATGTGTGCTCACCTGGTCTGCCCCTTAACCTCCGTTAGGTCGCCCACACCCACAGTGCGACACACACCTGTGTTAAGGTCCCAACTGACCTGCAGGTTGGAATGGTACGTGTTCGGCCTGGAAAACACAGGATGAGAACGGAGACGAGAGAAACGCTGAGCTAAAAGGCTAAAGAGTAAAATTAGGAGGAAGAGGAGGAGGAAGAGTACCTGCAGTGCTCCTCGTCTGAGACAGAGAAGGCCAACAGCAGCAGACCAATGTTGATCATCACAATGTTGGTCTCTGGGCAAACCTGAGGAGCATCGAGCTCTTCATGCATTTATCTGACATTTTTCATTTATTGTCATGCTAAATAAATCGGACTCTAGACGATTCCTGCTGCACTTTAGAATAGAATAGAAACAAAACAGAATATAATAGAAACAGCCTTCATTGTCCAGCAGAGGACAGATTTGGGTTTAACAGCAGCATCAAAGCATAAAGGTTCACACAAAAGCAATGTTTTCTAAAAGTGTCTGAAACAATATATAAAAACCAGATTAGCTATAACAGCATCTATTCTTTCTTTATCTTTGAAGAAAACTGAAATAGGGTTAATCTTTCATGTTTTCAGGAAATCATCTAACTTCACTTCTCGTCCAAATTTAAGTATCCGGATTTCATATTCAAAATATCCGTTTTAAAAATCGGTACAAATTCACAGTGCCTCTCAAAAGTTTAAATACTTGTGCTGAAATAACAGATCTAACATTTTCAGCACTCAGTCTATAAGCGTCCCACATCTTGAGTTTGTGATATTCTGGGCTTCATGTTGACAAAAGCAGCCTTGTGGGAAATCCCTGCCACTTCTTCGGTGTTGTTACTGGGCTCTTGGCAGCCTCCCTAACTGGTTTCTTTATTGTCTTTTTTATATATATAGATAAATAATGTGCAGTTTTTGTAAAGATCCTGCTATTAACATCTTTCTTCGTTGTCCTATGTTATATAAACCAGGATTGTAGAATAGAAAACATGCAATTAGTGAAAACAGTGACTGCATAAACAATATGCTTTGTGATAAATGAACAAATACATTTTATTTATTGGTTTTTATTGGTTATTGGTTTGTAGCAAAAAACAAATTTTATTTCCATGCTGACATTTTAACAGTGGTCTGAAGATTTCTGGGAGCCGCTGAATGAAAAGTTTTTGCTTTTTTTTTTTTGTTCTTCCTCTATGGCTTCAACCTACTATTTGCTTGATAATAAAAAAACAAACTCTTGCTTTAAGTGCTTATTTCCCAATTCTGTAGGTATTCTCTACAGGTTTCAGCTTTGTGACTCGTGCCGAGTGAGTGGGTGTGTGTTTACCTCTAGTATCACGACGTCATAATCGCTGAAGGAGCAGAACAGAGGAGCCCAGGCAGCGTCGTTCCTGATCACCTCGTTGATGAGATACTCGAAGTCCAGAGTCAGCTGTTCTACACAAACACTCTGCCACAGAAACACAAGGGCAGCTTGAAACCGGCTAAATGGGAAATTAAATGATTTGTTCCGTTATTACGACCATATGTTCAATTAATGGGGAGCAACGCGCCATGGAAACCCCACAACATTATGACGACCTGCCTTACATAGATGCAGGTCAGTATGAAATTGCAAAAGCCATATTAAGCAACTATTTTACCACCAGGTAAGGTTGTGGCTGATGCATTCTCTAACATAATGCTACACACACACCTGCCCATTATGCGGCCCAGTGACCAGCTGCAGGTTTCTTCCTTTTAGATCGGTGACAGTGAAAGGCAGCTGGACTTTATCGTCCTCATAACCTGGAGAAACAAACTATTAGTTTAGTAAGGAACAAACGGAATGAGCTCTGAAGCACTGAAACTCTCACCTCCGGCTCCTCCTGAACTCTGCTCTGCTGCCCCCTGCTGCTGGAGGCGGTAGTGGAGACGAGAGTAGTTGACATATCCGGGTTCGCTGGGGCTCGGATCCTGGCTGGAGGACAGCGCTGAGGTTGATGGAAGCGACGACGGAGGAGGAGAGGCGGGAGACGCGGCGAGACGAGGGCCTCCGCATGACATAGATGCTTGTTGTGAACTAGTCCGTCTGTCCTCCGCTCTCCGGTCTTTACAATCCTCCTCCGCTCTCGAGGGGTCTGAGTTAATCCCTTTATCTGCCGCTTTAAGTGCCGCCTCCTTCTCGTCACCGTCAGCTGTTCTTCTCTCCGCGGGCCGCTCGCTCTCTCTGGCCGCTCCAAACCCTCCCTGGGCTCGACGGAAAAGGTCGGCCGCAAACTCCCGGGCTCTCATGGCTGCGTGCGATTGGCTGGGCGACGAGGGAACCGGAGGAGGCCTGCAGGGAAACGGTCGGCTTTCTGGAGATCCCTGGGGTAACGATGAAGAGTCAGGTGATGTTGAGGAAACAGGTGATGAGGTTTGAGTTGATTGGGCAGCTCCCTTTGCGTAAAGGATCTGGGATGATTGGTCTTGTTTTTCTGAAAAGTGAACAGAGATTAGAGAAAAAACAACCTGACCTATGATGTATGTCTTTAAAGTGAGTGTGAAGTTAAACACAAATTTTTTTTTTTTAGCATCACAATCTGAAAGTGTCGCATGCATCCCTGCTAACGATCGTTCTCGTCGTGTTTGGGCCTCACCGGGGCAGAGCGAGATGCCGCAGGCCACCAGAGAGTAGCTAGTGTTCAACAGGACCACCTGGTCCTTCTTCAGCTGGAAAGCTGGCTGAAACGTGGGGAACGGGTACACCACCTGGTACCTGCTGTTCAGCACATACCCGTGTTCAAGACACTCGCCGCTTCCTGCAGGAGACAAACGGATCAATGCGGCTGAGAGAAGGAGGCGGGAGCAGGAGCAAGCCGTGTGGGTGTGGGTGGGTGGATCTTCACCTGTTCGTATGGTTGTGGCCAAAGGAAGCGGACAGCACTTTGAGCACGGCTGGGACGGAGGCATGGAGGCGATGGTGATGTAGATATCCCGGTTATTCTCATCACTCATCATCAGGTTCATCAACACAGAACTTGAGCTGCGAGTACTGAGCAGAAAAACTTCTTAGCTAAACATCGGCACTGACAGAATCCTAGATCAAGCGTGCCAGCAAATATTTCCTACTTGAAACCAAAGATGACAATTTTGGTGTGGTCGTTTGGCCATTCGCACACGGTGAGGTACAGGTCGCTGTAGATTTCCTCCCCTGCAAACAGTCGCACGTGATGGACCTAAACAGAACAACAGGGAAGATGCTCAGATGGAGGTCTGCCAATCTCAAAACACCCGCAAGGACACTTTGGCTTCCTTCCACTTGCCTGTTTGAGTCGACTGTGCAGGTTGAACTCCCACCAGTAGAGGTGGTAGGTGTAGAAAGAGAAATCGTCATCTTCTCCGCAGTCGCTGGTGTAAGACAGAACGTAGCGGCCGCATTTGGTGAAGCCCAGGAAGATGTGCCTGGAACCAAACGGTGATACTTAACGCCATTTGAACTGCGACACTTTAGCAACGACGGCTAACAGAAAATTATTTATATCTTTCTCAATAAACAATGAAAAATCTTCATTGGCATTTTTGCATGCAATTACTGTTATTTTTTTGATAACTTCTCTCTGGTAATAATGCACATTTTTGGAGAAAATATATGGGCTTTCTACAATTATTTGTATTTATTTGTATGCTTGACAGTATGTAGAAATCCAATTTAACATTTTGCTTCTGTTTATATCCAAGTGTGTGTTGATGAAAGGTCGGAAAGGGATCTTCACTTGATCTAAAACTAACAAACAAACAAGTAAATCTTTTTCTTTTTAAATATGAAGAAATACAGACCCTGCTCTGAGGAATTCCTCGCTGACAATGTTCTTCAAGGGGACACAAACTCGAGGCGGCAGCTTCCGAAACAGGCGCTGAGAAAACTGTCCCGACAGCTGCAGAACAAAAGGAAACGGTAACAACAAAACAGTGACAAGCCGGTTTTCTACAATTAAATCCTAATTAAATTATTAACTTCAGCAATTATTTTTAAAAAAAATAAATGTAAATATTATAACCTCTGTTTGCACAATTATAAGGCAGCTTAGAATTTTTCCCCACTCAATTTTATGTGTATTTTGTAACGTCAAACTCCATAAACTTGAAAGCGAGGCTTCAGGAGATTAACACTATCACGTTGTGACTATTAGTCAGCCTATATCCCTCTGGCAAAATAGGGTCAGAAGAGAATTAATGGATAAAGTATAAAAGAAAAATGTCTTTATGCAGAACTCTTGAAATTAGCCAGGTTTTTGGGTGTGATCAGAGAACCCATTCCATTATGCTTTCATATTTTATGAAAGTCATGGACGAACTATAATATACTCAAGTCTGAAGTTTATTAGCATTTTGGATTGACAGAATACTGTAGCTATGAATCAATAAAATAAATTGTCAAAAAATAACTGGCCTGATAACTGCGCTCAATTTATTTAAAAAGTTTAATGAGAGGACATTAGTAGACAGGTCATACCAGACATTGACGAATTACAGCAAGAAAAGAATAATTCGTTTATGCTGTTAATGACCTATTGTCATCGGTCAACTTCATTCTAAAAAAACAGCATCTGCGCTCATTAGCAAGTGCAACCGAACAGAAAATGTTGGGCAAACGTTAAAATACCAGAAGACGGCAACGGTTTACTGTTTGTAGCATTAGCTTAATTAGCCACCTGACACTAGTTGTTTCTTAGTTAGCTGCTGAGCTAGTTAGCAACTGGCTAATAGCCTCATCGGTTGCAAAAACGGGGAGGTCTCAACTACTCTGTCTAAGTTTCTTGACAAGATTACTATTTTAGGTTAATATTGTATATACTCGCCTTGCCACGTACTAGAAGCTTTACGACATGGTCTTTATGTCTTCTTTGCGTCTTCTGTTTGCTATCGTCCTTTTCAGATTTCGAGCTGGGCGCCATATCCTACTGAGCCGTTGTTCCCTGTTGAAGCAGGATGTATCCTGATTGGTTCTCACAATATAACACTGAACTCCTATTGGTTGGTGGACATTTCAATCAAAACCTCAAAGGGTTGAGCTAAACCAGGTAACGCCCCTGCAGTAGTCTACACACTGGGAGATTTAAATGTGTCTTGGTTAATATGTCTCCATGAAAAACAATATGAAATCACTACGCGGATAAGAATTGAGCTACACGAACCCAGCGGTGTCATATTAATGTTTTATTGAAGTCTTTAAAAACAAACCGTAAAAAAAAAAGAAAGAAAAGAGAAAGAAACATAAAAATAGGACAGAACCTAAAGGAAGAAATGTTTCACAAATAAAGCTGAAAATGAAAGAGGGCAGTCAAGCACACAAATATACATGCACACACAACCAGCCTACATTTAGTAGGACAATTAGTGACCAATTGCTGCCAAACCGCATTCAGTTTCCGTAGCATTCAGTAGCATTACAGGTATTACAAACACTCAATACCCTCTCGAAAAAACAAATACAATTAAAAAAATCCTCACGGCAGGAAGATTAACACCTGCAAATTAAACACTAGGAATGTTAAAAAAAATGTACCTAGGTCAAAACAACTTTGCAATTATCTTTCATACAAAGATAATTAGTGAATATATTCAAAATACTGCTAGACAGCTTTTTGTACCCTCTGAAAACTGAAGGGAAATACTAAATGTGAATCAGTATTGAGATGCTGTTGTGGTAGCTTGCAAGCAAAATTGCTCATTTCACATTTTCATTAAAAAAAAAAAGAAACCTTTTCTTGAATAATGAGGTGAGGCAGTCATGTAAAGGGGAAAACTGAACAGGAAAGGTATTTAGTGCTTTGTTCAATTTATGGGCACAATGTGTTCCCCTTTTTAAATCCATTAAAAAAAAGCACGTCACATGGATAACGTTATGAGGGATAAGCAGACCTTGGCCTTGTCTTATTAAAGCCAAATAAAGGAAAAGTAAACGCATCCTGAGATCCAATACATCCGTCCAACAGATCAACCACGGGTTTACTGGGCCTGAAAACAGATAACACAAGATGATTACTTCTGTGGGCTAATGTCCTCTCATAAAGTAAATAAGTCGGCAACATCAATCAACATACGAGATACTGGGCTGCCAAAAAAATTGTCTCATCAGAAGCAACAAGGTGCATTTACCTGCTGTCCTGGCTGTGGACCACCTGCCTGTCCGGGAGCTTGTCCTGCCTGCCCATAGTAGGCGGCCTGCTGTCTGTAGTACTCAGCCCAAGCTGCACTGTAGTCCTGCTGTCCACCAGCATCGGCGCCACCTGGTGCTGCAGCAGCTGGTGCTGAGCCTGGAGTGGCTGCTGCTCCTCCGCCTGGCTGAGCTGGAAAAGAAAATCCATCAGTACGGCATTAAAATCGAATAGCGATGCACCAGTTATTTTATTAAAGGATTGAAGACTGTCCTTTTATAAACAGTTTACTTTGTGAGGCTAATCAGATGAGGCTGTTGTGTTTAATATTTGAGTTTTTTTAAACTCAAACATCAATTTTAGATTGTCATTTTCTGTGCTTTGTCTGCAATTGTATTTTTTAATGAAGCTAGAAAACATTAAAAAAATTGAATTAGTTGTAGGACTTGAGTGACTGACACACCAATCCCCTGCTGCTCACCAATTAGAGCCATTCAGGAGAAAGTTAAAATCTCTGACTGGCAGCCCCAGCCGCTAAACTGCATTTCAAAATTCAGTCAGATTTTGTTTCATCACATCTAACTTACTCATGCCCATCTTCTTATAATATTCCTCCCAGGCTTTCGTATAGTCAGGCTGGCCTCCACAAGTCTGAGCTCCTTGGCCATGGTCCCCAGTTGCTGCAGGGGCACCTGGTGCCTGGGGGGCCATGGCGCCCCCTGGCTGCTGCCCATAATATTGAGCATAGTACGCTGCCCATGCTGCGTTCGGATCTGCAGTTGCTTTGTCTAAAGATAATTTAAAAAAAGAAAACAGAAAAAACTCCAATAAAATAAATTATGCTTCCAAACCTCAGAAAAAGAAAATGTGGCCAATAGGAGACACTTACTGGGGTCATGTGAATTTGGAGCTTGCCACTGTTGATAAGGATTTCCCCAACCTTGAGAACAATACTGGGGACCCCCAGGAGCTCCACTGCCAAATTAGACACAACACTTTAAACACTTCAGATCCAGGCTAAATGTAAATAAACCGACAACTGCAGCATTTTGTACTTACTGTGGTGCTCCACCAGGAGGCCCTGCATTGTAGGGATTTGGGTTATAGGGGCCCATCGGCCCACCTGGACCTCCAGAGCCGGGACCCCCACCTACTGGACACAAAGGACCCTGGAAAACGAGATCAAACCATTCAAGGATTGGTCAAGAAGTTATGTGACTTTCTAATAACTAGCCTGCCTGAAATATACCTCAATCTTTTCTTCTATGAGCTGCTTGGCGTGGTCGATCTCCTGCGGGGAGCCTCTGATGATAAACAGTTTGTAGTTTGGGTCGCCATTTGGTGGCATTTGACGGGAAATCTCCACAAACGCCCCGGTTTGTTGGTTGATGGACTTGATGTTCTCTCCTCCTCTGCCGATGACGAGCCCACATTTGTGCGCAGGAATAGAGAAGGTCATCTCTCCTCCTGAAGGACCCCAGTTGCCCTGACCGCCACCACGACTTCGGCCTCCCGACGGCATACCGGAACCTGGAGGGCCCTATCACAGAAACAGCGTGCTCCAGTCAGCAACATGCCATTTGTTCCCTCCCTCAGAAGCAAGGGAACAAACATCTGAAATCCAGAACTTTCCTCTCACTCACCCCCTGCCCGCCTTCATCTCGGGCACGGATGCTCTGCAGCAGCTCAGTGATGATGGAAGCAGCGTGCTGACACTGGTCCGGAGGGCCCATGATGTGTGCAATCTTATCAGGGCCTGTACCGTCATCTGTAATTTATACAGTATTACTAAACAACTCTAAAGACGAGAGATGGAGCAGGGTGAACAGTATTTCAGTCCAAGTGCTGGATCTACACCAGAAAAGTAATGTCTTCATCATCACATGCAAGATTTGGCAGTGGATGTAAAGAGCTGGTTGTCATGACAACCTGCTGCACAGCCGGTACATCTTTGTAGAACGTAAACTGCTTTGTAATGTTCCTACTCCCTCAAAGCGCCACAATAATTTAGGTACTTTATGAAAGGACTTGGTTTTATTATTGTGTTCTAGTATTTCAGAAAGAGGCCAATGTAGAGATTATGGGGATTATGGCTGATTTTTGTCAGTTCATAAACTTAAACAACAATTAAACTACTTAAAAACAGTCAAAGTTGTTGTTCACAGAGTTTTTTTTAGTAAGACTGTGCTGACATTTGACAGTAAAAAAAGGAACATACATTTCCAGTCTCTTTGGATTTGTTTTAATATGGACAATCGAATGCACAAGTTGTACTAGTAAGAAGCCTTGCTTGGGAGGGAAAGCCCTCCCAGCCCACCATATCCTTAATATCAACAATTTAAGGCAATGCACTTTGAAAAATAACAAAATCCCTCATTTTTGTACCCATCCATACATACATCGCTGTAGCCTTACATGGTAAAAATGAGGATCTAATGACTTATTTCAGTATTTCTATCCCTGAACCAACAAGGATAAAATAACAAGGTATGCACCACGCTACATGTTAAAGATAATTTTTTGATGCTAAAATATTGTAAATTGACAAGCTATTTTTGCCAAATTTTCATGTTTGGAATAACCGTCAGTGATGATGGCCATCATATCTAGTTAAACGTGACATTACAATGAACATGGCCATTAAAGGACATGCTAAATAATATTTTCTCCCAAGTTTCTTTGGGAGAAAATTATATTTAAGTTGCAACTAGTGGTTTACTCATTGCTTTTAGACCTAATTAAATCAAGCATTTTAAGAACCTTTCCAATCCTAATTTTGTGAATTATAGTTTAAAAAATAGACATAAAAAAAAATCAAAAACTGATCAACTTCTAAGAAAGCTAAATAAATCAAATGATTCAGTTCTTTTGCACTAAAATCAAATCCGTTTTCATTAACAAAAAAAAACACCAGCAGCATCTTTCCTGTCTGAGGTTTACCTGGTTTAAACTGGATCTTCACACCAGCGTCACTCTGGATTTTTTTAATCATCTCCCCACTGCGACCGATTACCACTCCCACAGACTGTCGCGGCACAGCTATCTGTAGGATTACAAGGCATCTGATCACAACTCTGAAAAATACTCCTCTTCACGTGACTGCGGTATTAACATTTTATCAGGAGTCACTTACATCAATGCCGCCCCCTCCCATCCTCGAGCCGTATTCGTTCCTATCTCCAAACCCAGCGTGATCCCGTTCTCGTAGAATCTCATTCACCATCTCCTTTGCTTGCTGCAGCAGGAACATGCAGAAACAGAGAGAGAAGCGGTGGTAAGGAACGAAAGCGGACGTGTTATCTTAAAACGAAGCCGTGTTGTCTGCGTACAGACGGTACCTGCACTTTGTAAGGGTCTCCAATAATGCGTAAGGGTTTGTCTATGTTTGGTGGCTGTGATCCGTCCTGAACAAGAATCATTTTAACTCCGGCTCGCTCCTAGAAATTCATCACAGGAACAGGATGCACCGATTATAAAAAAAAAAAAACAACAAAAAAAGGCACTTTACAGAGCGTTTGATTCTATAAATATTTCTCCAAATCAGAGCACAGACGTCCCCACCTGGAGCTGTTTGATCGTCTCTCCTCCTTTGCCAATAATTAGGCCGGCCTTTCCTGCAGGGATGATGATCTCTTGCATGGAACCGGACTGACCGTTACTTGAATCGTGACCTCTGGACACAATGTCCTCTAGAAAAGCCTTGGCCCTCCTGGGAGAAAAATTGTAATTTTTGATGAATTTTGGAAAAACGCATTTTTGAGGGTTATGAAAGCCCGAGCGATAAAATCTTAAAATCAAATTTGGTCCTACAGTCGTATTTTTGCATTTTGTATTTTTGATACGAGACTAAAATTGAAAATGTGGAAAAACAAGATCCTTATCGTCTTTTTGGATCCAATTCAAAAACAATAAAAAAATACAATCACTTAGACATTGCTCAGCTGACTCCAGAGGTCACACTTCATAATGCAGTTCATCAGAAGTTGAGTTTGTCATCAGAAAGTGTTGAATCCATAGAGCTTATGTAAAATCGCCAGCTTCCCAAAAATGCTGCATATATTCGTGCCTCTCCCATGCATATGACTAAGATCCGAACGTCTCCTACTGTGCCATGCCTGAAATATACATTTTGTGTTTACATCCGTCGCCTCCGTAATTGTTAATGGCTTACACCGTGAACAGATTTATTCACGTGTGATTTTAATTGCATTTCTTACTCAATTGAAATACTGCAATTTGCGAAATTGTGTTTTTTCGACTTTAGTAGAAAGTTAGTTGATTAGTTGACGAATGTTTGTAATGGAAATGCAGCTACAGTCATCAAAGCTGTCAGGAAGTAAACAAGTTTCTACTGGTAACAGGAAGGCTATTTTGTAGTGGGTTTACCAACCTTAAAATGAATAACTTATAAAAAAAAAAATTAAAGAAATCAAGATTTCTCTCATTGAATTCTTAAAAGAAAAACAATTAGATTTCCAAACTTACTGTACTGCCTCTGGTGATCCAGTCAGGGAGATGCTTCTTTCTGGAAGACCGACGCTGTCTGTAAATAAACAAGCCAAAATTTGGGTCACATTTAAAACGCATTGTACAGCGGTGGGGCAAAATGAAGTGATTCACGCAACTCACCGTGCGCAATCTGGACCTTGCAGCCAGAGTCGTGCTGTATTTTGTTGATCTGTTCCCCTCCCCGTCCGATGACTGATGGGAACAAAAGGCAAAAACATTTTGAATTTCATTTGTAACATGAAGCCCTGTTCTGCGATGTCAAAGTGAAATATATGGACTTGTACTCACTGAGGCCAACCATGCTGTCAGGCACCTTGTACTCTTCTGTAATAGTGGAGGACCTGACGCTGGAGATACAGGACAGAGAAACAATCGGTTTAACACAACCACTAGGGCTGAAGTGTTCATGTAAAAAAAACACAAACGCAGAGGTGAAAACCCACCTTTGTTGGGACAGAGCAGCTAACTGAGCTCCGATAGCTGCGAGGGAGGGAAAAGTGGAGAACGCAGTTAATTGGAGAATCAGTAAAGCAGAAGCTTTTCAGAAATCCACAGAGTGTTTTCAACGTACACATTGCTGAATCTCTTTCACTCTGTGATGCTAATTTCTTAGCATCGGGCTCATCTGAAAGAAAAAAATAATACAAAGTTGAGCCTTCCTACTCGGCGAATGTTGACCAAGTGCTTATTTGATTTCGATTTCCCACCTCCTTCTTCAAGAGATCGTTTCTGTGCAGAGAACGGATAACTTTCAGCGCCTCCGTTGTTTGTCACTTGTGGCACAGCCTCTCCACCGATTTTAGCTGCGATCTGGAGAGCAGAGGGTGAAGAAAAGGACAAACTGATTGCTAAGTCAGAAAGACCAGTTAATATTTAGGACTGGTAATGGGGTCAGTTAACTTGCATCAGCACTAGTTTCAAAATTAGTCAAATGTTCCATCATCTTGTACCTACTGCTTGACGTACTTTCACCGAAATGCCAGAGATGAATTTTCAGCAGCTCTATAAAGAGTAGGGCTGAAACGATTAACTGGATTTATCGATTATTGAAATAACCGTCAAATAATTTAGTAATCAATTACTTGACTGGAGTATTAAGATTGAAAAAAATGCATTTTACTTAAAAAATACATATGTTCAGACATTAATAAAGCCAAAACTGTACAATATATATATATATTATACTTAAGATAAAAACATACTTGTTTGTAGATATGGTTTAGTCAAGCATTTTATAGTTTTATCTTCACCTGGTTCACATTTCTTAAAGGAATGCTATGGTGTTGCATGTTAGGGAATACAAAGTTTTTCTTAATTTAATAGGAATTTAATTATTTGCACCTTTTAATATATTTCTAATATTGCATAAAATTGCTTGCATTGTTGAATGGAAAATCTGCAGAATGCGCCATTTTCTTTATCTGACTGATTGTCAGAATAGTCTATAGATTAACTGATTGTTAAAAGAGTCATTAGTTGCAGTCCTGATAGAGAGAAGATCTAATCCTCTCACAAATGCTGCTGGCACAGCCAGTCAGGTGGCTGAAAAGTCTTCAGCTGCCACCATCATGTTTTTGGTCATTCTGTTTCTATTCCAAACAGAGTTTTTAGA
Source organism: Phalloptychus januarius (assembly GCA_902982915.1). Classification (NCBI taxonomy): domain Eukaryota; kingdom Metazoa; phylum Chordata; class Actinopteri; order Cyprinodontiformes; family Poeciliidae; genus Phalloptychus; species Phalloptychus januarius. Next base: position 752,892 of record CADWAE010000251.1, on the reverse strand, counting down.
GCTAAGATCCTGTTTAGTTTTAACCAGGCCATAGCAATTTCTAAAAGGTTTCATGAAACCTTAGTGAGGCTGAGACGTTTTCACTGGACTTATTCTGTTCTTGCAAAACAAAAACAGCTGCTGCAGCTCACTTAATATTTTTTGTTTCTTTCGACATTAATTTATTAAACTGCTTGTTTTCTTTTAAGACCAGGTCGACCAAAAGTAGACTAAATTGTCAGAAACCATGGCAACGTGCCTCTGGTTGACCATCAAAGACCATATGATCAGGCACTGTGCAATAGTGAATAAGTCACCAGAAACACAAAAGTAAAGCTGTACAACATAATGCAAATATTTCGTCAGCACACTAGTGTGTGAAACCAAAACCACGGGTGCAGATTTTTTTTTAAATACGTAAAGTTGTATTTTATAAAATGTTTTTTAAAAAAATGCTAATTGTATTAACTGTTTTATAAATGTGACACAGTTCAGTCACTTTGTGCTCCACACTTGCTTGACACTATTTGCCTTCCTGTTGGTCATCAATGTAAATCAATGAAGTTGATTAAACATTGCTGGGATTTCTGAATGCTCGTTTATTACGGCCTGAACTTCAGGTGAGAAAAACGTGGGATTTCACCAGGGACGCGTTTGAGGACCGCTATAAAATCGGGGACCTTTATTCAAGCCGCACACTTCTTTTGTTTGTATTCAAATATTTTTTTCTGTTTTCCAAGCTGCCTTTAAAGAAAAAATACACTACAGATGTTTAGCGGTGTCTTTAAAGTATGAATACGAAATGAATGAAAGATCGAATAGATTATATTTGTTTTCTAAGTCAAGTTAAGAAATACCTTGGGCTAGATGGGTGTTTACTTATAATAATTAACAGACAAATCAACTGTGAAATAACGTTTTCCAAGTCTGTTTTAGGTTCTTGTACGCAGACGTTTTCGACATGTGTCTTCTCATCGATTGATAAATAAAATGTAAACAAGACGTTTTCGGTCATTACACGAATTATGTCAAATGATCGACAGCAAAACTGCGACGTAGAGCTTAAATATAACAGCCGATAATTAAATAACACTTTAGATTAGGTTTCATGTGGGATGCTAACAGACCTCTACGATAAGCTTAAACATTAACTGGGTAACTGAGCTAACTTAGCTTGCTTTTACTTAAATTCATAAATAAAAACAGACACTGAGGCCTTCGTGTGTGTAAATTAAAGGTTTACATTCTCATTCTATAGTCTACATTTTTGTTAAAAACGACGAATTAAACAGAATTGAAGGCTGAAAATCAATGAATGGCAGTGAGACGCTAACGTCAGCTATGCTAGCAGCTAGCTAGCCTCCTCCGTTTCAGACTGACCTGTCTGGCTCGTTGAACTGCGTCTGCAAAGGCGTCTTTTTTCACCCCAGCACCAACACCGTTAGAAGAGACTCCGCCGTAATCCGACATGCTGCCCTAAAGGAGCAAACAGCTGCAGAACAGGCGACGCTTTGTCCCGGGTCGAAGCTGCTGAGGAGCGGGAAGGTTACCAGAGCGGACTCCGGAGCAGAAACGCGAGCCGCGCAGCACGCCGGTAGAAACTTCTCAAGATTACCAATCACAGTGCTTCCTGCTGCACAGGGTTTTCTTCCGAAGTCTTTTAACTGGTCTACCGATTCAGCTACAACTATCGCCACCTTCTGGCTGCACAATTAACCCTTTTTAGGCGTTAATTACGGTATGGCAGCACCTCTGAGACCGAAGACCTTCATTATAACCTTTTCTTTTTTTGTTTCGTCTCCCTCAGACTGGAAAAATGTTGCCTGATTCTATAAATCAGCTGCAACATCTTGCATGCAGATGGTAGAGTCAGTACCATGGTGTATAATGAGAGCATGAATCCATCCTGGGTTATATCAATGGTTCAGACCTGAACTTTCAAAGACACATAAAGACAGTTACAAAGTCCGTCTTCTATCACGGACTTTGTAACTGTAGAAAGTTGATCACCTGAAGAAAGTTTGTAGGATTAAAGAACTAATGTCCCAACAAGATCTGGAGAATCTCATCCATGCATTTATCTTTTGTCGCATTGATTACGGCAACACTGCCAAATGTTTGGCCAGGACAATATACGGGATGTTTAATTTGCCTTCAAAGTACTCAATAAATAAACGTAGTAGAACTTGTTCATATTCGGGCATGTTTCTTTATTAAACAAATATAAATAATTCAAATTTCTGCACACAATAATACAACAGACCTGACTCTGTAGAGGAACAGATCCAATATTAATTCTGTCTTTCTATTCAGTTGACATTTAGTCAAAAATCTACAAAGGTTTGATATAATTAGTTTAATTTAACATTAAAACAATCAGTGGAAATTGTCCACAAAAGCAGCACAGTGCATGCAGTTTGTCTGCATGCATGTTTTTTTAACAACATTATATATAATTTCTTGTTTTACAAACAGATCAAGTGAACCTTTTAGGAAACACGTTGTGCCAGTGGACCATGTCAAGTCTTGGAAGGGTATCACCCAATCCACCTTTTTCTGCATAGACCGTTGTAATGTTATGGCAGGTGAGGTCATATTGACCCTTTGCGCGTCTTTGTCCGGTTTCAGTCCATAGAGGCAGTTCTGTGTGCGTCTTGTCCTCTTCTCACCTTTCACTCAAAGATGTGCTAATTATCCCGACCGCCTGCCTTCCGACAGGCTGTCATTGTGCTTTGGTATTAGTAATATTTGCTTAAGACTCATCGGTAACTGTCCTGAGTCTGTGCAGGTTCCTCCCACAGCCAAACGTCTTCTCTATTCCCCACCTGGTAGAGAAAACAACGCTGAAGGAATGTACCATGAGCTGCCTTCCAGAAGCTATTTTGTGTCTGGCAAGTTCATGCAAGCCTGCATCCGTGCAGATCCCAGCAGCAGCAGCAGCAGCAGAAGCAGCAAGATGCTTGTTGGTTAACTCCCCACAAAGCTGTTAGCTTTTAAAAGCAACACATCACTCCAGAAATTAACAGCAGACTGTGCAGATGGAGGCTGATTATTCATTACATTATACAGCATTTAGATGTTTCCCCATCTTTTGATCCGCATTTTGAAAAGAAACTGCTTGCGTTTCCCGTACTAATGTGGTTTGATTAAAGTCATCAAGAGTTCATTTCTATCAGCATCCTCCAGTAGTTTAGAAGTCCAGCAGTAAATTTCAGGCCTTTTGGTTATTTGACCACAGTGAAGCCATTACGCCAGTCAGCTCTGTCTTCCAGGACTATTTTTACCCGTTAAACCTTTTCACATTTTTATCAAGTTACAACTACAAACCTCATTGTATTGTATTTGGACTTATGGCAGAAAGCAGCACAAAGCAGAATTGTAGACTAAGTTCCTCCTATAGGCATATAGTTGCACTGAATTTTATTTAGGGGCATCAGAGGAAAAGAAGGTTGAATACAAACATGCTCTAATCACCCTCATCATTTTATTTCCACTTCTCAATTATTTTTATCTGTTGCCTTAACTCCCAATAAAATATTCTTGTTCCTATTCTATTTAATTCTTCTTTTTATATTTTTTTACAGTTTGTGACCAAATATGTGTCATAATTTTGTTGAGCAATGCCTGTTATGCTGAATGACAAGAACATCTGAATCTGAAAAATTAAATAGTTTTTGCTGATAAAATGCAAAAACATTAAAGATGTCTGAATATGTTGGCAAGACATCATGCTTGTGTGACATTTTGGTGAAATTTTGTTTAAAACTATAATGATGGTTAGGGTTATATAAATAAATATGTTTTAACCTTTTTTCTCCAGTTGATGATCAGTAATTATCATTAGATTATTGATGATAATTAATAATAAATTATATACGTCTAACTGCCTGGTGACTTTTTTGTCTGGAATGGCAATAGTCTTTTTTTTCCTTCAAGGCGTCATAAAAACATGTTGTTTCAAAGTTATTCACGAGTAAAGCCATTTTTACATGGGGTGACGACGTTTCTGCACATGCTTGCAGATAAAAGCTCACAGCAAACCACGTCTCCGTTATCTACCCATGCCCCTTTCCTCCCCTCCTACCCTCGATGTCCATTCCCAGCATTATTCTCATATACTCATAGACGACGTAGGACACGCTCACGGCCGGGACGATCTTTAGCAGGTTGGGGGAGATTCCTCGGTAAAGTCCGGTGAGGCCCTCTTGCGTAACAATGTTGCGGAGCATGGACACCATGGAAAGTTTAGGGGATCCTTTCACTGAAGCTGATTGGAGAGAAATATAGGAAAGATCAAGTTAGGAAAAATAATAACAAATTTTTTTATATACTTCTATAGAATATCAGAAAGAACTTTGGGTCTCCTTCCAAAAAAAAAAAAAGAAAGTAGTTCAGGAATTACAGCCGAAGATTTTGAGTCTTTGGATTTCAAACATCATCAGACAAACTGACACAACTACTAGATCTAAAGTAGTCATTTTTAAAAATAATTTAATACTGATTAAAGTTAGTTGCTTTTGATCGCTTATTAAATGAAATCATCATTTGAAAACTGCTTTTTTGTATTTCTTTCTGTTGAATTAAATTCAGTTAATTTATTTGGAACTGGCCATTGCCTTCCTGTGCAGTTTCGCCTGAATACAATCTCACTAGCAGCACAATCTGGGCTTTCTGTCCTTCACTTGGATTGCACCTGGTAGATTTTTGACTGGGCCAACCAGCGAGCAGAAGGAGAAATTGTGAAAGATGACGTTGATTTTCTGCACTGTTTTATAATTGCAGTCTGCCTGTAGTTTTAGTAACGGCAGCGGAGGAAGTGAACGAAGCCACACTTCCAAATACTGAAGCAATAGTAGGAAAAGGACAATTTACAACAAAACGTCAATTCAATCAAATCATACGTCCACTCTAATTAGATTTACAATGCAATTTGGCTGATATGAAACTATGTTTGGTTCTCTAAAACATTTGGTGAAATCCAGATGCCGGCAGCTGCCCTAACCTTGCGCTTGCATGCGCGTGCGGATCAGTGCCAGCGGGTAACTCGCAAGCATCCCGCATGTACTGGAGACTGCGCCGCATCCCAACAGCACCATCACCCCCGGGTCAGACAAGCTCGTGTTCCGGTTCAGCCATGCAAGCTTGAGAGTCTGTGGAAGACAAGAATGAGTGGGAAGTGAAGGGCCAGGGGAAATGCGCCACGCTCAGAGCTGCGTGTCCCTCTGACCTCATACACGGCCAGGTCAATACCAGCATAAGGGACGATGCTCAGCATGTTGGGGACGTAGCCCTTGTAGAAGGCCGGGACGCCTTCCCGCTGCAGGATCTGTTTGGCGCAGTCTGCTATTCCGTTGAACTGGCCCGTTTTTCTTAAATTGAGCCGCGTCTTCAGCACCTGATGCACAGACGGAGGGACTGAGATCATTCATTTATAAGCGTTTTCTCTTAGTGCCGTTGAATGATTCGTAAACGTTTGGCCCATTACCTCCATCGGGTAAATGGCTGTCTGAGCTATTGCTCCAGCCAAAGAGCCGGCGACAAACCTCTCATGAACCCTCAGAGTTCTTGTGTCATCATGACCGCGCATCACACTCTTGATCTATGCAGAATAAGTGGAAAGCAAAGGTTTGGGATAAGCATCACTGTCGAACATTTATGCTCCACGATCTTAAATAAACTCAACACTAAAGGGAAAGATTTTATATTAATTACATCTTAGTTTCGTGCCATTCATTAGTTTGTGAGACAAGAGCAATACTGCTGCCATGTTAATACAAGTTAAATTTTCAGCAGTTAATTGCCTGTAATTATGACTGTCTGCTTGCACCGTTGTGACCATATTGTGTTATAGTCGGATTGGCCCAGATTTATTTGTACTAAAACACTTTGCATAGTTCCATATAAATTGGCTTTGTATTCATAAAGCTTCTCAAGATGGGGTTTGTTGTGAATTTGTGTATCATAAATATCACAACCCACACTGAACTAAACTACAATGAACTACAGCAGAATAGAACTGAGTGATCTGAAATGATGGGATTAAACTGAACTGATACGAGCTGCTCTACTGTGTTGGACTTATTCAAATGAAAGAAAAAATTACACTTAATGGAATAAAATCAAATGAATTACAGATACATGAAATGAAAATTTGGATATCTGAAGCCTTTTCAGGTCAGACTGTCATCTGTGAAAAAATCCCATTGCCTGTTGTTTGATTGTTACTACATTTTTCTTACTACTATGTTAGATTTTTTTTTCCTTTTAATAACACAGTCTATAATCCACCTGCTTTTGCCTTACAAACTAAGTGTTGCCATATGAAAAAAATGTAATTTAACATATAAGTTGAACTGATTTGATAGGTGTTGAAAAGAAACCAAACTAAAATCCAACAGGTGTCGTAGAAGTGTTCACCTGTTCATAAGCATAGAACTTGATGGCAGTCTCAGGAGCGATTTTCAGCACATTGACTCCGTTGCCTCTCCACAGAGACCACGGTCCTCCCTCTTTCAGCATGTACTTAAACCCACCCAGAGCGCTGCCTCTGAAATCAGAGGAGCCGTGTACCTGCACAGAGCGGGACTAGTTAGGTATAAGACATTCTTTTTCTCATACATTTCACAATGTCTGCTATTAGACTGACTTGTCTGAAGACTTTGAGGCGATCCAGTGGAGCGGTTCCGGTTCGGGATACAGATCCAGCCATGATTCCCGCCATCAGCTGCCGCCACATATAGCCAGACTTCTTCTGCGCTTCTGAAAACTCCTCTGGGACTGTCAGCTGCTCGCCTGTGTCCAATATCTACTGAGACCATAAATCGGGAGCAAAGAACAAGCTGCACATTTCAAAATAGGGAGTTAGAAATAAATTCCAGAAATTATATTTTGTAGCCTAGAGATCAACTGTAGGAGCTACTTCTGTGACGACTAACTGCACCGTCTCTGTAACGTAGAGATGTTCTCGTTCAAGTTCTGCAAGCTCGTTTACCATTGAACGCTTCCAGAACCGAGCCACGTCCTCCATGTCGTTCAGGTGTTTGAACAGGAAGTAGTCGCGCCATTCGCTCCAGTTAATCGTCATGGTGCCATCCTTGTCCATACTGAAGAAAACTCAAATGTATTAACAGACACGCTGACATAGACACCGCAGCCATAACGTATGATAACAAAGTTAATTTCTAATAGCATAATTAGGATTAATTGTGATGAATTCGATTATTAAATTAAATCGTCATTTAATTTAATAATCAATTAATCATTAACTTGAGTATAGAGTAAAACAACAGTTCAATGTATCTGTTGTAGTGTTTTTTTAAGACTTTATGGCTACAATTGCACATCACTGCAGTCAAATCACTACAAACTGAAACACTACACTTAAAAAACCGCCACAAAAAACAACTAGTTATAAAACAAGCTGCTTTAGGACTCCAGATACTTTAAATAAATAAACAAAGAATAACTGTATTTAATGATATTCTAAAAATAACTAACAGCTGTCACGACCAATTCATAGGGATTTTTCTATATTTTTTTATAAAATTTCCACCTTCATTGAGAGAATGAGCTTAGATCCATTCCTTTAAATCATTTACAAAGTCCTCACAAAGATAAATTAAAAAGTCAGATTCTGTGTTTTCAAACGGCTTATAAATCTGGCTCCAACTGTGTAGTGTTGTGAAAAGAGCCTGGATGACCAACCTCATCAGAATCCTGGTGGCATCTTCCAGGCTAACATTCACACCAATGGTGTGCAGACAGTCCTGAATCTCTTCCGCATCAATCCGACCTGCAGAGATGAAGGAACAGCAGAACACAAGAAGCAAGTTAGAAGCTTTGGGATAAAACAACATGTGTATTTACCCTAACCCTTCATTCTCCTTTTGGCCACAGACCATCTTTGTTTCTGTCCAAATGGTGAAACATGACTTTAAGCTGCTTCTCGTGGTTGTGAAGATACTCGACGAACTCCTGGAAGTCCAGGACTCCATCTTGGTTGGTGTCCCCAGTTTCTACAATCTGACAACACAAATGAAGAATTTAAATCTATTATTATCCATATATTTATATGAAATAAATATATTATTTAATGAATGTATGCCCACAATTCTGCTTATGAGAAAAAGTTGCTGAACATTTACTGTTACATCAAAGTAGAAGCAAAAAGTGTGGTTGATAAGAGAGAAATACTTCAACAACTTTGGTGATGGGCCAAAATGGGTCACACTTTGGACTGCCACCCTGCTTTACTGCAGTATCCCCGCAATAAAGTGTACACACAAATTAACCTAAAATACTAAATACTAAACAAATTATTGGACAGTAAAAAACAAAAAAACATGCTATCTATAGGAACTGAACAAAACCTCTTGGAAATATAACCAGGAAAAGCTTATAGATGACAAAATACAAGGAGTGCAACAGGGATAAAGGTTACCATTCTCAGTTTTCAAGAGCAGCCTCCTTAGACAGAAATAACCGCCACGCTGCCCTTCACTTGCCCACATGCAGAAACCTTCACAGACACATGGCCACATGCACATAGCGACTCTCTTCCTGTTGTGATTTTCATGTTTTCTCTAACTTTATGAATTAAACACAAAAGCAGAGGACGACAAAGAAACAGCAACGTGGAGAAACAGCGGAAAGCAAAGCGCCACTGACAGATCGAGGAGAGTTAAACAGTCTGCCTGTGTTCACAACACAGCCACGCTGCTGATGTTCCTGCACAAACAAACTGGAGGCTGTGCGGTTCAAGAGCGCTAACACCCACAAACATGTGCTATTATTACACCGATATAAAAATCAACTCAGGTCCCTTAACATGGAGCAGTTTGAATAAAGATGGACCATTAATTTTTTAGTTTAAGTAGTACTTTTGATTTTGTTTTCCCTCTATTATTACGAGGGATACAATTAACCCTATTGTGTTCTGCAATACAACAAAATAAAAGCGTAGATTAAGCATATCAATCTTGCCACAAATTATTGTGAAATTTAGAAAAAGATGTTAAAGGTGTAATCATGATGTAAAACTTTATAACATACACAAAAAATGCCAGAGAAGATATTTAGATGCTTTTGGGGTGGAAACTATTTAATTATTTGAGGTGGTCTTTATTTATGAGCGGTTAGACAGGAAAGTGGGTAATGAAAGAGGGGCAAAGGTCATCAGGCCAGGCCTCGAACCTGTGACGTTCGCATGGAGGACTAAGGCCTCCTTATGTGAGTTGTGACTTTTTAGCATAATTTATTTTAGTTTGTGATAAAATACAAACTTGCTTTTCTTATCCACCCTGAATGGAGAGTTCTTCGGGCCTCGCAGTCACTCACCTTCTGCAGGCAGCCGTTGGAGAGCCCTCTGTGTGCCAGCCCTGCCTGCAGCTCCAGCATGTCGATGCGTCCATCTTTGTTGAGGTCCAGCTGTTCGAACAGCTCAGCCCAGTGCTTCCGTCTTTCCTCGTCTGGAACAAAATGTTCGTCTTCCTGACACTGCACCTTCAGGATCCAAGTCGACCGCTGGGTTGTCATGACCGGACGTCACTTGGAGTCAGCTGAAATGCAAGAGCATCGGTTCAATAACCTTCATAGCAAACAATGAACGTTCTTCATGCCTGTCCAGCGAGGCAGTGATGGACTTTTAGACTTGGCTTCTTCACTTAAGGCCCAAAAAGAGAGCCCTAGGTGAAGGTATTTTCTATTAGATTTATGTAGATATAACTAAATGTCTTATTACTGCACATATCAGGCAAGATATTAAAAAATCTCACCAAGAGTACTTGGAACAGATGATTCCTTCGGTGGGGTTACAACCCTCTCAATGCAACAAGATCTGGAGATGCAAAATCAATGAAGCTCAAAAATAACAAGGGACAAAATATGGAGAAACACATTTGAAGTTTTTGTTGTGTTCCTTTCACACCTGAATTCAACTTGTTCAACTTGTCAAAAATGTCACAAGGAGGCTGTTTATTTAGAGTTTGATGTAATCAGGTGCAGATTTATGGGTAATAGTGTTAAACTTTTGTTTCTGTAATAGCATCTACAATATGAACAGCTCTAACAATTTCTTTAAAAAAAGCTGGGTTTCAGCTTTCAATTTATTTCTATTTATTTTGTTTATATACCGTCAAATAAATTAATTAATTAATTAATCCATTTGCAAGACAGCTGATCTAACTCAGTAATCCAGTCACAAAACCATTTTCCTCCTGTTAAGAAAGCACTTATGTACATTTCTGTCAAATATTTTGTCTAGGTTAGAAAATACAGAATCAATGAACGAGGTGTGTTAATTAAACAATGACAAGAGCAGCGATAGCTCTATCAATGACTCCATGAAAGAATCACAAGATGTGCAGAGCTAGGTGTACTTTCTTTAGAGCAAAAAAAAAAAAAGAGAGGACACATTATAAATAACGTCAATCGCTCCAGCAGTGGCTTTTATCAGCAGAAATACAATGAAACGCAGGATCACAGGGCCAGGAGTCATTTCTTTGGAAAACAAAAAAGAAGAGAGTAGGTCAATTTTTGTGAGGGTGTAAATATTTCTAGAAATTATATCATGTTTATTGGGAACCTTTCAGAAAGAAGAGGTATAAAGTGAGTTGATGCAAACCTCAGAGGTTCACGTCGTGATATTGAGTCTGTTGTTGCATGTCCTTCCTCTTCGTTCCACCTCCCTGCCCATTTCCTGACTGGTTACCGTCAATAAACTACTCTAACTACTGAATCTTCCCGCAGCTTGAAGGTGATGTTTAGCCAACTCTTTGTACTTTGAGGGAAATAAAAATGTGTGTGAGCATAGGGCACCAAAACTGACTCCAGCCCAGAGCCCCAGATTTACCTAGATCCGCCCCTGGTAGGCACAGTTTACAAGAATAAGAAACATTTTCCCTGTTGACTGTTTATTCAACCGGTGAGTATATTTAGGTCCTTACAGTTCAGCACAGAAAGACATGTTATAGGGTTGTACTTCTGCTAAAGCACAAATAATCTTTTACTCTGAAATTATGCACAAATTACACGACGATAATAAAAACAGATTAGCAATTAAAGTGCATATTTTCAGCGCACTGCTCCACGCACTGACGCAGGCTGCAATGATAATCGCGTATAATCTAATCCTCAAGCAGTTATGGAGGCTGCTGGAGTCTAATTATAAAACCCAGCAGACCTCTGCCTCAGCCTGACTCACTGTTTATCTGCACGCCGAGGCGCCGCCGTCCATAGCCGGATGCAGAGGAGAGTCGTGACTGGCGGGAGATCGCTGCGGCTGCGGAGCTCCGTGTACTGGAACCAGTTGACGCGGATCCACTACGTCCCAGTGGATCCCGCAGGTTCCGGGTGTAGCCCAGCTGTTCGCTCCGTGTTCAGTGGATTTCCTTCACGCGGTTCTGTTCACGAAGCAGGAAGAGGCGAGAGGAGCAGTCCGCTGGCGGCCGCAGTGTCCGATGAGTGAATGTGGAGGATGCGGTCCTGGTTCAAAGCTGCGTGTTCCACATGTGTCCTTTTTAATGTTCGGCTGGCTTAGTTTCCTCAAGCTCTTATCCAAAAGACGCATTCAGATGACTTATGTTTTTCTTTATCACCAAAACAGTTCCTCTTTTCTTTTAGTTCGCCTCTTTCTTTCATTTGTGCACCTGCAACTATTTAGATGCCAAGAATGTGCAAATATACAGTCAACTCCCCGCTTTAGTTTAGCTCCTTACTGAACTAACTAAGCGCAACATGCACAGATAACATTTCAAAGCTGTAACTGTCAGTACTTTATGTCTTCAGTGCGTTTGCACCGCAGGTTTCATGTTTCCTCACATGATAGTTGGCATTTCACTCCCATCACCCACTTGTAAACAGTGAAGACATCAGCTCCATTCCTCAGAGGCAAGGGAGTAAATCCCACCTCATTATTAGGAGGGGGGGGCCATAAACAGGGACATTTTTAAAGGGCAATCTTGAGGGGGAGGGGTAAAGATACAGTCAAATGTAACGTAAAATGTGGTTTAATTTTTGTGTGTGTGTGTTCAAGCTGCACCATCAAAAATGACTAATAAGTAGCAATTAATAACAAAATGTTTTTCTCAGTAAACAAACTAAGATTCAAATGTTGCTTAGATCTGAGTTTGGTTCAGAGTCACAGACCTAATCTCTGCTACACCTTTACAAAAACTTTAAGGCTCTAAATAAAAACTTCACTTAATTTAATAAAATTCCTCATAAATAACGATTTATTGCAGTGGTTCTCAATACAAGTCATGTGTTCTTTAAATGATTACTTAAATTGCTTTAAAGTTTTATTTAAATTTTTTATTTTTTGGGGGGGTCCTAGGCTCCTGGGGGGCATAAGGGCCCTGAAAAGACAATAAATAAACTAACAGAGTGACACAAGTGGAAAACTATTAACATGGGCATTCATGATGAACAGAGAGAGATACGACATGAAAAACATCCCCAAATAGAAAATACAACATAAAATGTCCAAGGGAAATCTAAAAATTATAATAGGCAACATCAGTTAATGCAATCCAACTAAAAGATATGAAATTAATGAGTATTAAGAAATATTGAGAGTAGATTTAAACCATCATCTTAAATAATTAGAACTGCACTAAAAAATTTTTTTTGGAAGAATGACAAATATATATTTTTTTTAAAACAGAGTGATGAGGAATGAATGCAAACTGCAAAGAGAGTATGCATGGCGAATAAATAAAAGCTAAAGAAAAACATCATGGCGGCATGATGCTGCCACCGCCATGCTTCACTGTGGGGACAGTGTGTTCAGGGTTATGTTCAACATTAGATTTCATCCCAACTTTCTTCTGCAATTTTGCTGTGGAGCTTGTCAGATGTTAAACATCTGTGCTAACAAACTCAGTGTACCTTGACCCTTCACAGAACAGCTGGACTTACATTGAGATTAAAATACACACAGACTGATTCTGTATAATAACTAGGTGAATTCTGAAGAGTCTTTATGCATATTCATGCCAAATGTTTTCAGATTTTTATTAATAACATTTTGTATTTTCCTTTAATTTCAGAACTATTCACCACTTTGAGCTGGATTATCAGATAAGATACAATAAAATGTGTGATTTTAACATAAGAAATTGTGGATTTCCCACGGTTTGAAGGCCCAGTATACATCTACGCTTTGTGTGAACAATAGTAACATAATTGATACTGCAGAGCTAAACTACGTGTCCGTTATGAAACTCATAGAGAGTTCTCAGACTGCTTCTCCACCTGTTCCTCCATCATCACTTCATTATCTTTCTGCAGAACTCCACAGAGCATCCATGTTTGGACCAACACAGACCTTTACGAGGCTGCCAGTGTACCCTGACCAAACACACACACACAGGCCTGCTTCTTTGATTTTCCTTTCATCTGCACTGACCTGCTTTGTGTCTCCTGCTGACAGGTCTACCTGATCTGTTTCCCGTCTCATCCCCGTTCAGCTCCCAGCTCCACACCTGCTGGTCTGAGAGATGCAGATCGACAGATCAGATAAGCCACATGTCCACCGCTGCATATAAGAGCGGCGCATTTGAGCCCCGGAGACAGACTTGACAAATTATCCACCATAATAATATTCTGCTAAGAATTGATTTTTAAATATGTGTAAGGGACTCTCCTACCTGCCTTCTTCCTGCTTGGAGAAGTAAGTGGTTTTTTTTTTTTCTAGGACACCAGGTGATAAACCGTTGCTGGGATTTGAAATGTTTAAAATGCAATTTCATGCGTTTCAGGGCAAAAGGGATGCGAGTGAAGCTGAGCCACCTGGCTGAGATTCACCACAAGCAAAAGTAGCTGAGTGAAGTTGGTTTTAGTTTTAATTATGCAGTAATAATGATGCATGTTTACATTACTTTTTGCCTAATTTTCAGGATACAAGATGGAAAAATCCTGCAGGACCTGGAAACTCTGCTGGGCAGCAAAAGTAGGACAGTTCATTTCTGTTTGAAATTCTGTTCATAAAAATATTTTAAAATGACTTGTTGTTGAAAGACACCGACTGAGAAAATTTATCAGTTTCATTTTTTCCTATACAAATTTAATAACTATATGGTTGACATTACAGAAATATGCTGTAAGATGACATCTAATTAGAGTGTTATTGCAAAAAAAAAAAAAAAAAAAATTAAAAGAAGCATCTAAATTATTATTCTTGTAGATTTATGTTAAAGCTGAGAAATGATGCTCATTTTACTCAACAGGGCTCATATATGGAAAGGTAGAATAAAGTGTATTTAAATGTTATGATTAAATGTTATGAGTGTGAGGTGGTAGTAGTGAGTTAGATATTACTTATATAACCTGCTCAAGAAATTAGAAACAACTAGCATTTTTATTATTTATTTGATTAAAAATGTGTTTTAATTTTTTTAACATTGTTATTGCATCCAGTTAGCTGCATGTAGTCTGGAGAGTTTTTATGTATTAAAAGATTTTTCAGATTAAAATTTCAGTATGATTGTGCATGTTGTATTTACCAGTTTCTTAGTTTTTTAAAACTCTGATTTTAGGTTTGAACACTAATTTATATACTCAGGCAAATAATTAGGAATGTATGTTTAATAAGAGTCTCAAAAGTCAGACTATCCACCATTGCTGGCAGCTCTGGTAGAGCTTAAACTAAATCAGTTCTTTGTTATGATTTGAGAAATTAATTATAAATAACTGTTTTACAACTAAATTTACATTTACAATATAGCCAATGCATCTTTTTAACCTGTACTTTATGTTTTAGATTAATAGGTTTACAAGAGCTGTTGTGTGTATTTTCACCAGAAGGTATTTCTGGGAGTCTGTTTTTTGTCTTACAGCGAGATCTAACATTTTTATGTTTTTAATTCATTGCTAGAAATATTTTAAAACACCAAATAGAGTAGTTTTTATTTTATTTTTGTTGGATTTGGCTTAATTATAAACATAATCATCAGAGACGTATTTTCTTTTTAAAAGACCCAATTAAAAAACAGCTGCAGAAAAGGAAATCGTAATTATGTCTTTACAGTTAATTTTGCTGTTAGAAGTTTTACTGCGAAGAGTAAAATTGGCATATTTGTGAATTTACTCTCAATATATAGGAAAGAAAAAAAGTTGAGAATTAGAGAAAGAACTCGTAAAGAAGCAAAGGTGTAATTAAGTCAGGCCATGTAAGCTGTAGCATGAAAGATGACACTGTGATTTTTAACAACTTAAAATAACGTTTACAACGTAAATTAACTTTAGTTTTGGCATACAGTTAAACAACAGCACAGTTTAAGTCACACAATATCTAAAACATTTGATATTTTACATCGTAAGCATACCTCCTGCCTCTGTCAAGTGGGCTGCTAATGACAAGGTACATTTTTAAGCTCCGTTACAACTTGCCTTTATATTGCTGCCGTTAAGCTGCGTAACTCTAACAGTTACACCGGAAGTCGTCCCTTCAAAATAAAGGCACCATAGCTCAACAGGAAGTTTACCATTAATAAAGCTAATTTAGGGTCATGAGTATTTTTCATTTGTATAATGTGGTCAATCTTTTATCCACTTATTTTCCAGATGCTACAAAAATGTCTTCATATTTAAACTTGACATATTGTGTATAAATAGAGTTGGTAACTGGTTACATTTACTCAGCTACATTTACTTGAGTCAATGTTTGGAAGGAAAATTTAATTTTAAGAGTATTTTTTATTATGATGCGCTTATGCTGAGTTATTTTATTATAAAGTAACACTACTCTTATTTGTGCAAAATTTCTGGACTCTAAACACTTCATGAATGGAGAACAAGCTTGTTTTAATTTAAAACAAAAAAACAGACACACATGCAGTTTTATATAAAAATAAATTATTTGGAAAAATAATTATTTTGGCCTTATTTTGCTATTTAAAATGCCAGAATGTCTATGTAACCTTACATTGTGGTTTGTCTTATGGTATAATTATTAAACATTAAATGGAAATATAAAATGACACAGTCTGTGGAAGCATTCTCTCCAGGTTGACGTCTTCTTGATGCTGCTGCCTCTACATAACTGCGTCACTGTCCTTTCAGTCGGTCTTCAAGCGTTTCGAGGGTTCCTGCGTTCGGAGTTCAGCGAGGAGAACCTGGAGTTCTGGCTGGCCTGTGAAGACTACAGGGTTTCCCCTTCAAGCATGCAGAAGACCAAAGCCAGCAGCATCTACAACCAGTTCATCAACCCCGACGCTCCTCTGGAGGTCAGTGAAGGAGCACAATGCCAAACATGAGGGATATTTATGAATCTTTAAGAATCTTAAAGATTGCTTTAACCTCCAATTTTTCATCCATTTCAGGTGAACCTGGATGCTGAGACCCGTGAGGCTCTGCTGAGCATGATGGACTCCCCCTGTGCTGACACCTTCAACAAAGCGCAGCAGAGGATCTACAGCCTGATGGCCAAGGACTCCTTCCCTCGGTTTCTCCGCTCTCACCACTGCGCAGAGGCCGTCAAGGCTTATTAAGCTTCCTAGCTGAGAACGGCTTCAGAAACTAATCTTTTCTGCTGGACTTGTCTGTAATGTGCAATTTATTTTAGCAACATGTTTAGTCATGTAAGTCTATTACAATGCTGTTAGAAACAGTAGCATCATAATTGTAATGCTTAAATGTAGATGCAAAAAAAAAATACTTCCCCCTCTAGACTGCATAAGCTAACATTTACAAAGACTGAAATAAAGAATGGGTTATGTACATCTCTGAATGAGCTATCTTGTGATTTATTCAGCATTACTGAACAAATTCACTTGTCAAATTAAATTTTAATTTGATAGAGTTGCAAATATAACATTCCAGATATGTAAAGTTTTAACAAAGGTTAGAACTGGGCAATAATTCAATAACATATACTTATATATACATATAAGATATAAGATATATAGCAGTAGAGATGTGATTAATTTCAGTAGATAACATGTCAGATTTTTAAATAGTTTCACAGAACTCGGAGCCAGAACCACATGGCATTCTGGGGAATGTAGGCTGAGGCAAGGTTTTAGCTGCTCAACCTCTCATGGCTAAACTAAGCAAGATTGGTGGCACCAACCAACTCTCTCTCTCTTTGGTTACCTAGCAACAACCTGTTGAGTAACATGCGCAGCAGCAGTTTCATGTTTCACCTCTGTGCCTCGTAACTGCTTAAAAATAAAATAAAAAACGTCAGAGAGTGAAAAGTTTGGATAAAACAGGAAAGGTCACGTCATCGGTTTAGCTTTTTGTGTTCAACGTATTAAGTACTGCTAATCAATAATTATCAACATGAACTGATATGAATCCCATATATAGTGATGCATTTTTTCAGCCATATCACTGGTTTACCATCAGAGAGGTAATTTTTCTTTACTCTTATTGGTTTTATTTTAGTTTCAAGTATTTGTGCAGGTTTGTTTCTGTAAACATTTAAATATCCAGGCTGAAAACAAATACGGAAGCACAAAACATTTATCTCACTTTTTTTTTTTACTTGTACAAAAAAGATAAAGTGACTGAAGGTGGATAGAACCACATTGAACATTAAACACTGAATGAATTCTCTGCAGCCCCAGGAGAGGTTCCATTAAAGTCCATGACCTCGTCAGAGCGGGGCGGTGGCGGTTCCTATTTGGAGCTGGTTCCAGGGCGGGCAGCCTTTCCTTTCCCCTCTGCACCTTTAACCACAGCCAGGGGCTTGTGGAGGGAGGAGCTGGCCTTCTGGGTCACTTCATGCTCAATCTTGTTCCTGATGGCAACCTCCAGACCCTTCAGGGAACGGCAGAATTAAAATGAATGTTTAAGAAACCTCAGTTAGATCAAAATGTTTACACTCAAGAATATTCTCACCTTCTTTAGCTTCTGTTGCTCAACCACTTGAGCCTTCTTAGGTGCGATAACCCTCCCTTTTATAGGAAATATAAGGATGTAGGTGAACATTTTTATGTTGAATTACTGTTTGCTTTTCAATATAAGAAAGTAACATCATCCTACATATCTCTGTTTAAAACAAATACATGTTAGAGAGACTGTCTGCTACACATAACTACAAGACAACGTGCTTGGTCACGTTTAGTTCATATTCGGCTCTTTTTCACTTCACACACCTAAAATACTAGAATTATTGAGACAACACGGTCATACCTCCTTTCTTCGGTCCTTTTTGTTTGTTTTGTTGGTGTTTCTTGGATCCTCCAGGACGCTGAGCCTTAAATTTCTTTGAGCCTTGAGCCATTTTTTTTTTACCGAGAAAGAACACAAACTACTTCTTCGCTTGGCGCTTTACGTCCGTCTTAGTTTGGTTACCGCCCCCTGCTGGTTAGTTGGCGTCACACAGGAGATATTCAAATCCGAGGGTTTACAGTTTTCTGCCTTTTTCTCGAAGAAAATTAACTTCTTCGAGAAAAGAAGTTAATTGTCTACATTTTTCTTATTTATACGATTACTTTTTAAAAAGATATGTATACAGAAATGTTACAGCCCACGCAATCATTCGGATGAATGCTGTCTGATGAACAAGGAACTGAACAGGTGAGAAATACTAAAAGGTAGTTGCCACATCGTTGGCTTATTTCTTTCATGTTTGCTTTTTTTGTCACCCTTAAGTGTTTCAGATTAAACACATTTTAATAGAGTGTAAAATAGAGTACCTTGCAGACGCATTCATAACTCTAGACTTTTGTTGTTTTATTTTACATTACAACCAAAGTTCAATGTATTTTATTGGGATTTATTTAAAAGACTGACAAAGTGGTGCATAACTTTAAAGTAGAAGGAAAATGACTAATTGTTTTCTAAATTTTTTTGCCAATAAAAATCTGAATACTTTGTCATGCACAAGTATGCAGTCCTTCTAGTACCTGTTTGTGAATTTAGCTGTGACAATCAGAAAAAAAGACAAAGAAAATATGCCATTTCACTGTGGTTTTATTCTTTTTCTGTATTGATGTGAAAGAGAAATCTCTTCATTCATGACAGCCTTATATTCATATACGTATATATTTATATATTTACATATAAAAAAAAGAATCCAATTTGGAACCATTTCCACGTTACAAACGTAAACAGAGATCAAGTGATTATCAATAACAATGAAAAACTTGCACTTAAAGAGGCCATCTGAGCAACACTCCATCTTTTTTAATTCCTTCTTTCATAAAACAAGAGCAGCTACTTTAAATCAATGAAGTCAACATTGAAACTGGATTTTTTTTGGCACCAGAACATCTTGGTGTATCTATCAAACACTGCAGTGTACTGACGCAGCTTCAGGACACGTTTAAAAAAAGAAAAAATAGAAGAAATCTAGCCTAAAGTCCAGTTGATTCAGAATCTAACAACAAGATTACACTTTGCTTTGGGGTGAAGATCTGATAAGACTTTCAGTCCAGGTTTGTTTTCTTCGAATCGGCTCGCTCTGCTGCAGCCTGGTGCTTGAGAGGTAGTGTGTTTGGACTGAGGAGGTCTCCCCAGCATGGCGCTCTAACGGCCTACTCACAAAGAGTCACGATGAGAATCAGGAAACGAAAACAGACCACAGTGAGACAGGTAATTATCGCGGACAGACAGAGATACCTTGTCCTGCTTAAAAAGAGAAAGACAGAGGTTTGTTTGTGACAGATCTAATGGCCTCACAGCTGCTACATCTGCGTGGAGCATCGCCAAAAAAACTCCCCAGAAAACAAAAAAAAAACAAGCATTTGCTTCAAAGTTCTGTACGCTCGCATGTGACCCATCTCTATGTGCTGAGGTTTAATGGGAGACAAAAACGCAGTGAAATAACTACAGTTTTCTAATAACATATAATCAATCAGGTGATAGATTGAGTGATTAACAATAGATGTTTTTCCTCATTTTTTTTTTTTTTGGATAAAAACTGTGAATTAAAGTTGCAAGTTAATATGAAAACAGCAAACATGTACAAGATTAAGGTTATGGTCTAGTGGTTTCCCCCCACCTTTTTTTTTTTTCTTAATGGTGTAATGTTCACACAGAGTCAAAACCTTTTCCAATTGTGTATAGTGAAACAGCGACAGACTGATTGTCTAAAATATGTTGTGTTAATCATTAATGAAGCCATCAATCCTGGTCTTCCTGTAGCGTTACAGTGGGCTGGTTTCAATATAAAAGTCCACTATCAAATCAACTTCCAGCAAACTTAGAAGAAGAGCTATTTGTTCTTTTTTGTTGTTGAAAGGAAAAGCATTCTTAGATACCCAAAATTATGTTGGGCATAAAAAAATAAGAGCTCCTGCATGTTGAAAGCATCTTTCCCACAACCTTTTTCAGATATGTTGCAATAATAAGGGAAAATATATCTAATAACTGCTCTGATATGATTTACCTTTTAGTGTTTTTCCTTTTAGCAATCGAATAGACAAAGGTAGCACAAGCTGTTAAAACAAAAGCTTCACTTTGTAGTGTTTGACCTCTTGCATATATATTTGTATATATAATTATTACCCCTCTTCTATAAACTACATCACAGTGGCACACATGGAGACAAATCCTCAGAAAATTAACCAAATGGTTTATTTTCTGAAGAAACAAAATGGCTGACAGGCATTAAGTGATAGATTTATTTATCCTCATTTCATCCTCCCTGATATTGATGCATTAAAACTGAATATATGCACACAAAAAAACCCCAAATACAAATATAGCCTAGCAGAAAAACGTTTCATTCCTGCTGTGTTTTACATGCGTGGAGACGACACTGAATCTGAAATTGAAGCCGACCCCGAACTTCATAATTTTCCCCACTTTGTAGGAGTTTTGTTTGATTTTTTTTTTGTGACCTTTGAGCAGAAGTCATGTGAAACTCTTGACCTCTTTTGTCAACACCAAACAGCTTTTTGGGGGCGGTAGGAACTGCAGCGTTGGCAGAACGCGTCAAAGGATTTCTCAGCCCCCGAACTCCTCTTGGAGCGGGGAAAACTTGCAACTACTTCTGAATAACCGCTAAAAAAAAATCTATGTATGCATGTCAGGTAAGTTGTTGAGTTCAGAGATCTTTAGGTCTCATGATAAGGTGAACACAGTAAATTATCTCAAAATTCACTAATGTCTGCAAATCCCCTCACTGTATTGCCAAATACAAAATTAGAAAATTTGTAAATATTTTGTTTTTTTACCAAATCTCTCAAACTTTTCTATATGACATCAGTACTACATGGTCTAAAATTGTCGAAAATATGCCTAATCTAAACATATAGTACAATAACTATGGAGAAAATAATTTTTTAATGCTTCCCACCATCAGGTTTAGGACTATACAGGACTTTGAAATAAAACCCCGTGGGTTGAATCCAAACAGCTGAAGCACATTCTGAAGTGAGCAAGAAAGGCAAGAAGTGACAGAGAGTCTGAAGCCCGCCAACGGAAACGTGTCCGGCAGAAAGAGACAAGCCTTTACATTCAGACTGAAGATGAATGTTGCAATGATTTTTTTTTTTTTTTTTTACAAATACTGCAAAAGAAAAACAAAACAACTAAAGGAAAAGTTTACGTCCACATAAAGACAGAGGCGTCTACCACTCACACCTGTTTTATGTTCTCTGTCGGCTTTAAAGTCGGTTTGGCCAAATTAATGAAAATGTATTAAAGCAGAGATCAGACTCCTTTCCATTAAACTGCATTCAAATTTAATCATGTTTGTTAGTAATTTGTAAAAGCAACATTAGCTGCTTATTGGTGCAGTAGTTAATTTGCCACAATCTGACTATTTTTCTCTGCTCGACAGCTCAAACACAGAAAAAAAACAACTCGTTTCCCCAATTTATTAAATAGAACAAAGTATTTATTTATTATTTACTTCATCAGTAGTAGATGATGAATCTAGAATAGAGAAAATTTCTACATGTTAGCTCCAGGGTGTGTTTTTATTTCAAATTATCTTAAAATGATTCATTACAACTTGTCTGGTGACTCAAAATGTTGTTTCCTTTTGTTTATTTGTTTCCAACAAGAATGTAGTTGACTTGCATTCAGACAGTTGTGGGTTTGATTCCAGTCGATGCATTTGCGGGCATCGAAACCCAAAATTTCACGTGGATCTGCCCATCAGACATCAGTTTATTAGAATCTCTAACCATTTTCGGAATATAAATGCAAACAAAAAGAACATCCTTTCACAGAAGTTTTCTTTTTTTAGACTAATTCAAATCAGATAAAAGGTTAGGGAATATAAGCTTTGACGAATAAATGCTGACAATTTCTTCAGTTTTAATTGGATTCAATTCTACGCTTTCTGAAAATACAAACTGTTTATAGGTTTTTAAATGTTTATTTTTATAGTCTTTAGAAAATAAAAAAAACCCCAGTAAGAACTGGAATTGGCAGGTCAGACATTAATGAACTGAAGAAAATGACTAACCTGTCCATCTCGACTAATAATAGAACCTTGCATTACAAAAGAAAAAGTCTTTGATGATAAAAAGTAACAGAGAAATGGCTTTAAAGTACAAAACTATGCCGAAAGACGCTAACCAATGAACAAAACTAAAATTAAAGTCACAGGTGGCTGTTTTCTCGTTTATTTTTTCCACTACCAAGTAAAAAAAACTGACTGCACATAATTCATGAGTAATAATCGAATAATATTTGACGAGAAGTCGTAGCTGTAGTGGTAGTGAACTAAAACCTCCATTTTAGAGTGAACTATTCCTTTAAAAAGTTAGGATTATATAAAAAAAGCCCCAGTCTCAGTGTCTTTGTGTCTCTGGAGAAGAGCTGTCTGTCAGGACACGTGTGTGTGTGTTTATAGGTGTTATGCAAGTATACATGTGTGATATAATACAATACAGTCAGTGAGATGAAGACATGAAGTGAGGTATAAATACAGCCATGTCCTGTAAAAGGCTTCAGCCGATTGGTTCAAATGTCTAAACGCACAGGTAAAAAAAAAAAGAAATTATTTTACCAAGAAAGGCTGTGTGTAAACATCTACGATACTTAGCTTCAATTTGTCCTATTGTGAAAAAGTTCTACACCGAATAACTGAAATTAAATGTTAATATAACATTTTAAGTGGCAAATTTGATTTTAAGTAACCATATTTTTGGTTGAAATAGCAGTAACTTTTTTTCCACTTTTTTTTTTTTACTAGCAGAGGTTAGTTTTCTACATATTTACACTAACGGCAGGGAATAGACACTTTACAAGTAGGTAGCAGCATTCTGGAATCACGACTGATATGTTATGGAAAAAGTTGTGTCCTCCTTGTTTGTTTTTTTTGTGATTATTATTATTTTACTTCTTTCATTTGCCTCAGCTATGACTCTAGAAGCTTATTTAGCTAAATTGAATTATATTGAGTCCAGTTGAGCTCTGTTGGCTGCAGAAGCTGTTTCAAAAGACTTAAAAAGGAAATAAAGAAAGAAAATAAAACGGAAAATTAATCGTGGAATAAAATGAGACGTGAAGATGACAGAAAATGATTTAAAAGTGAGGAGAGACTGCACACGTCTTCTCAACTCCCTGCAGTGAAAAAACCCCGTCTTTTTTTGTTTGTTTGTTTTCGTTTTTGTTTGCGGCTGGCAGAGAGACTAAAGATTTTCAGACAGTGCACCACTGACACATTACAGTGACTGTGCATTGATTAAAACCAAAGTAAAACCACAAACTGTGCACCCTCAGTGAAGACAAGAGTGTCTTTGAGAAGAGCGTGAAGTGAATGTGCAGTGGTGCACCGGAGCCAGCAGGGGGCGCTGGGAGGCCACTTTAGAGGGCGGTGAGCCGGCCGGTGAGCGCTGCCTGGAGCTCCGACGGGAGGAAGACCCCCAACTCGGTGATGATGCCTCCTGTGATGAGCTGGTGAGGCGTCACATCAAACGCCGGGTTCCACACCTCGATACCTGCAGTCAGGAAATGGTGGTTGTTATTCGACCAGTCAGATTAACTTGAATGTCTGCTCTTACGCATTGCCAGTCTTTCCTGCACTCAGTAACTGTTCAAGTTCCTTGGTTTGAGATCGTTTGCAGGAACATTACTCTGAGATTTAGTGACTGGCTAACTTCCAACTGTAGTGCTTAAGACTAAGTTTTACAAAAGACGTAAAACTGAAAAACCATCAAATGTCGAGCGGTTTCAACTTGTATTCTCATCCGAAACCACGACAGTTTTCGGGCCCGTCACTAATTATCAATGTTTTAAGAGTCTGACTAGTCGATTACAATTTTGACCAATATCTTTTTTCTTTTTTTTTTGGAGTTTGAAAAGTTGTTAAATACGGTATAGCAAAAAAGTTGCCAAGTTGGCAACAGTGGATTGACTATTGTACAGGTACACAACTGCTGATTATCCTTTAGAAGAAAACAAACAAACAGAGAACCTCTTAGGTTTCAAAAATACGCCAAAAAACCCTGAAAGTTTTCAAGGTATGAAAAATAAATCACAACTGATCTTTCTATTGTTTTTTTTAAGCTGATACATAAAATAATAAAAATAAGCTTGACAGGCTCTTCTAAAACTGAAACAGCACTGATATTTATGGATTATGACATACTGCATAGGGTCATACTTAACCTGAAGTGCATTTATTTTCTACCTATTAGATAGTTCCCAATGTCTGCAGGTAGACAGTCCATGCACCACTAGTACTACAAATCCCAGAATGCTCTGCTGGTGTGTTGGCGTGTCAACCACAACACCCCACAACATAGCTGTAGCATCGTTGAAGTTTTTCATAAAAACAACTAGACCACCTTGAGGTTCCAGAGGCACCAGCAGTTTCAAATAACTGCTGCTTTGCAAGGGTATTTTAGCAGCTGCTCTCTTAATCCGATGAATTTGTCTAACAGAAACCTTCCTCATTACGCCTTTATCTGCACAAACCCATCTTTGTTCTGAATCAGCCACAAATCTCTTCACAGTACGATGATAACGCTTCAGTTTTCGTTAAACATCTAATGTTTTCATATCTTGTCCACTGCACTATCTGATGATTTTTGGCAGCAGAGAGATTCCTTCTCTTTCCCATATTGCTTGAAACCTGTGCCCTGCTCAATAATGTGGAAAATCTTTGTCATGTGAGCTTTACTTGAGCTCACCTAACAAACTAATCAACCCAGGTCTCTGAAATTAATTATAGTGATTCAAAGAGCCCCGAGACTCAATACCATCTATGAATTTAATAGCACAACAAAAAATGTTATATTTTTAAAGATTAAATTTTTCTTTAAAAAAGAAAATCCAATTTGCATAATAATTTGGAACATTGTGTGATAAACTGAATCGTTTGTCCTCAGTTCATCTGAAGAAATAAAAAACATTCCCATCTCACAGATTTTGCCTCAGGACCTCATTAGTGCTCAACCTAATCAACGCATTTGCTTTGTCTGCAACTCGGCACAAAAATGCCCCAGTCTTGACTCAAATGTGGAGACGTTTCAAAGTCTGACACATCAGCATGAAAAGACTGAGCTCAAGCTTATCCCAGACTGAAAGCAGTTTGTGAATTTTGGTTCTTTTAGCTTTTAAGGCCAAACTTCCTGAGAACAGCATTTTTAGTGCTTCACTTAATGTTTTCAATTCAGTTAACAAATCCTACAGTTTGATGGCTAAAATGCAACAGTTTACTAAAAAACGTTGAACAAGTCAAAGAAAACATGTCAAAGTGATAAATCAATGTAGAAACTACTGCCTTCATCAAGAACCAGATTTTATCCTTTAAACAGCAACTTTTCTTTTTCAGTATTTTTTCCCTTCAGGGTTTTCCATACATACTGACATAAAAGCAAACTCCATCCTTTTGTCAGGACTGTGGAGAAACTTTATATTTAACCAGGGTTTCTTCAGGTTTCACCAACTCAAATTTCAGACATTTTAAGACATATTAAAAGCCATTGTTACTGGAATTTCACAGAAATGTACGAACTTCATCCAGCAAACTGCCAATAAATTTGCACTTAAACATGATAGAAGCGAAAGACGTTAGTTAGCTAGCAAGAGTATGTTAGCAGCTAGTTATCGATAGCTTCAACAGTCTCGAGTAGCAAACGCAGTGAAGATGTCTGAGTGCGAGTCAGAAATTTCCTGACAGAAAAAGTTCTGCGATAGAAAAACATAGATTATATCAAAGTTTGACAGAATTTAAGTCCTGTGATTAACAAGTTAAGGGTTAACTTGCTTTTTAAAAATGAATTGAAGACATTTTTTTGGATACATAAGTTGAGACGTTCATGTTTCCTACCAGGCGCCGCGATGGGGACTCCGTTTATACTGGTGAGCTCCTCAGGGGGCCGCACTTCGATGATGATGTCCCTCCCGCTCTCAAGGCTCAGGTCGCACGACGTGCTGGGTGCAGCCACGTAGAAAGGGATCCCATGGTGCTTTGCGGCGATGGCCAGCTGGTACGTGCCCACCTTGTTGGCTGTGTCACCATTGGCAACGACTCGGTCAGCACCCACCACCACAGCTGAGGGCGCAGAGGAGGACAAAAAGGTTGATGGGACGAAACAACGCAACAGGAAGACGACGTCCTCAAGAGTCCTACCTGTGATGTCCATTTCCCTCATGGTGAGGGCCGCCATGCTGTCCGTGATGAGCGTGGCTGGGATGCTCTCTGCGACCGCCTCGTATGCCGTCAGCCTGGAGCCCTGGTTGTAGGGCCTCGTCTCCGTGCAGTACACGCGCTTCAGCCGGCCCAGACCGTGGAGGCTCCTCACCACCCCTGCACACAGAGCCGCCGTTAGAGACGGAAACATCCACAGTCTTCCTTCCTGTCCGATCCGAAGCTCCCCTCTCACCGAGCGCCGTCCCGTATCCGGCCGTGGCCAGCGACCCGGTGTTGCAGTGCGTGAGGATGGTGACGGAGTCCCTCGGGACGCCCGACAGGATGTGCTGGGCTCCATAGTTACCGATCTTCCTGTTGTCGTTGACGTCACGCTCCAACATGTCTTCGATCCATGAAATGACACTGCAGGGTGAAAGTAGGGTGAAAGTATTACTGACGACGTTTTCTTTACAATGGAAAGTATCCTATTCATCTTTTTACAACCAAACTTTTATCATAATGTATCCAGTCTTTTACTGAAAAGTCGACTTCACTCCATCCAATCAAAGTGTTTTGAAAGGAAGTCAGCCAAATCCTGTTTTAATAAATTTTTAAAATCTAAAAGGATTTGAAAATAGAGTCTGCTCTTTTAACACAGCAAATATGCAACATCTTTTTAAAGTTTTGGATCAATGATAAATAACATCCATTTTCTACAAAAAATAAATCCTCAAAAAACAAAACAAACAAACAGGCCACTTCACTTGACTTTCCTGCTCCCACAAAAATCGTAAAACTGCTTCAGTGTTGTGGTTACTAGCCACTGCAGGTGAAACAGTTACTACTAAAATGGATCCACATGACCACTGTCCTTCTTCAGAAATACCCATTTGACACAAGCTGCTTGCAACGTCACAACTACAAGGGATTCGTCAGACAAAAATGCATCTTTAAGATAATTGGAATGGATTTACCAGCAAATGAGGGGAGAAAGAGTGATTGTTATTTTCCTAACTGAAGCAAATCTGATGTGCTGTTGTCTACAAATAATATGCAGCTGACATTTCCTGTGGCAATTACAAATGTATTTTTGTGGTAAGTGTATTGCTCACAGCTACCAATTTGCACTCTTAAAAGTAAAAAAATAAATAAATAAATCTGATCACATTAATAGTTTTGTTTTTTTCAAACCCACACCTGGAGCTGGTGCTGAATGGGTGAGTGTGTTAAAGCAGCAGCTACTCCAGGAGAATCCAGGAAGGTGAAAGCTGGAGTTGAATAATTTCACACTAAAGTTCAATTCTGATGGTTTCACACAAAACTATGCGATGAGATTTCAGGTTTTATTTTTGCAGATTTTCAGTATCTGTATGCTGAAGGGTTTTTCTGTTCAAGTGTTAAGTAGGGCAGTTCAATTAGAAAATACTTTACTATACCAAAGGGAAATAAAATACAATTACTACACTAATTCATAAAATTTTGGTTTCTTTAAAAATCTAAGTTTTGGAAAATCTGGATTTTTCTTCACTAATGGACTCCTTGTTTTTCATAGTTCAGAGTGACGTCAGCTCGCTAAGGCCGCCATCGTGTTGGACAAGCTTCTATTTATTTAGATTTTGAGTGAAGCTCAACTCTGCAGCAGAGTATGAGGGGTAGATATCAGGTTGGAGGATTCACAGACCATTTTAGAATAGGTCCTAATACTTTGTCATAGAAAACAATCAGCAGTAGAACAGGAACTCAAAGTAAGAACACCAGGTTTCTGCGCAAGAAAGCGCATGTCAACGGACTCGGACGTCCACCAGCCCTCCTGCCAACCTTTCCCGGAGCTGCTCCGAGTTCTTCTCCATGCTCTCGTTCTCGGCGAACTCCATCAGCTCGCGGGCGGCTCGGCCCATGTTGACGGCGGTGGGCCTGGCTGAGGTGAGGTGACACAGAGACTCCCTGATGAAGGTTACGGGGTCGTCGCCCCCGGCGCCCGCCCGCAGCTCCACGGCCAGGCTGAGGCAGCCCACGATGGCGATGGCAGGAGCTCCGCGCACCTGGACAGGGAGGGAGAGGTTGGTCGTCACGCCGAGCCTGAGATCCATCCAACCATCCATTTTCTTTACACTCTTGTCCCAAGTGGGGTCGGGAAACATACACGCAATCAAATTGTCTTTAGTCATGTTAAGGCTGTGATAATATTTTTAGTTCAGGTAACCTGACCGACTGAAAGAAAGTCATCCCAGTGAAACAGAATTAAATTAGGTTTCTTTCCACTATTAATGTGGGCAGTTCATCTAATGTCCCTTTATATCAGCATGTTCAAAAGTTAAGAGTAAGAAGATACTCTTAACATTTATCTACGTTATCTAACATTAAGTAGATTAATGAGGAACGTAGTAGATAATTTTGGCAGTTCAGGAGACCATACTAGGTAGAAAAGGTGAAGTTAAACATCTCAAATTAGCACATACACAAGAAGTTAATTAACTTTAGTTATTCAGTTCAAAAAGCAGAAATCATGTAGACTCACTACTCACAGCATGATATATTTAAAGGTTTCAATTAATTTGGACGATTGTGGCTTATAGCGAGTTAATATAACAATAAAACATTTTTTTTTTAAATACTGAAATTTCAGGATCACTGAGCAAGTATGTCCGTGTACCAAACCTCCAGAATCTGGGAGCTGATTTTAAAATTAAATACAAGATATACTCTCATCTCAGAAATTGAATTAGACCACTGAGTCACAGTTTGGTCATTTTTCTCCTTAGCCATTTAGTAATACGGTAGCTGTACTTCATGTCCCAGATATGTTGAGATCCACAACTGGACTCCACACCTTGAGAAGCTCCCTCAAACTTTAGAATGATCTTTACTCCAGAATCCTCTGATAATTGTGGTTATTCCTATTGCTGGTGCATTTTTTCCTTCCACTCAACTTTCCTTTAATACAGCGCTCCAGACATCCATGTAATTTATGCACTTTGTGGCTTACAGTCCTCATGGAGGGTGTCAGTAATTGAATTCATAAGCAATACGGTGTCCATCATACCATAATAATTTACTAACTCTACTATATTTTAATTATCTTTGTTTTCATTCGCTGCAAACCCCAATCATCAAAAATTACCAGAAATAAATCTTCAAAAAATATTTCACCCTCCAGATAATGAACTGACTATAAACTCTTTGAAGGCATTCCGATTTATTGAAATGCACCTGTGTGAGATCACTTCTAGCTCTCATCACACTCCTCGGTTCCACCCACCCCAGTACTCACTGCTCGGTGTGTGCAGCTGGAGAGACAAAAGAGTGAATAACTACTGCCCTTTAATTCATTAAAAAAAAATCTCCAGGATCCCTCTACATTACGCATTTACTGTCGCATTTTTATACATTCCAGGAATAAAAAAAACACAGAAACGCAGCAGCTGGAGGCGTCATTGAATGCAGCACAGGACCAAAAACGCGAACAAAAAAAAAAACCCTGGCAAAGGTCATTAATAATTCATCAATAATCTCTCCCAAAGAAAGGGAGAAGGGTGGCTTCAAAGCACTTGATAAGCGCAAATTAAAAACAAATAAACCCATGAATGGAGGGCAGGGGGTGGGACGCTGCGGCTTCAGGTGAACGCACAACAACAACAACAATAAAAAATATGGTAGAGGCCGACAGAGGCACATGTGTGCGGCGGCGGGAGCACAAAAGAGCCGACACCAGCCACATGCAGCAGGCACCGAGGCGAGGAGCCTACCTTCATGGACTTGATGGCCTCGTAGGCGCCCTGCACGGAGCGGACGTCCTCATAGACGGTCTGGTGTGGCAGCAGCAGCTGGTTGAGGATCTGCAGAGACCCGGACCGGTAGCGGATCGCCTCCAGCGTCATGACCGAACAAATGAAGGAGGAGGAAGGAGGGGGTAAAGGTGTACACGCTCTTATCACGTTCAGGTTCTTCCACACACACACACACACACACACACACACGCAGTCTCTCCGTGTCGGAACGAATCCACGCTGAAGTGACCGCGGCCTGGCGGAGGAAGAGTCCCGGAAGGCGCCGCAAGGAGAGGAGGAAGAGGAGCGGAGGGAGAGGAGGGGTGAGGCAAGGGTAGCAAGACGGGGAGGAGACGGTGTTGGTACGAAGAAAAAAAAAAGCAGCAGAATATCTCCTGTAGCAATAAAAAAAAAAGAGTTGACGGCAGGACTGGAACCCTCCACACACCGACAGGAACTGAAGGCGGACACGGAACCACGTGTTCAGCCGAGGAGGAAGACCTCAGCTCCGGATCCACGCCCACCAGAGACCCGCTGGTTGTCCAATTTTATCAAGCTGCTCTTCTCCCGGCTGCACCATCCCCCCCTTTTGTCTGGGGAAATTTCACACTCACTCATGTTATTTGCATAACACCAAAGAACCGGCAGCACCCCCCATACAACGGTGGGCACTGCCTGATAAAAGAGTCTATTATTGCTTCAGATTTTATTGTTTTGGCCCGCTGATTCTGTGCAAGATTATGATAAGGATATTACTTCCAATAATAAGGAATATCAGAGCAACAACCCAGCATGCAGTATGTTTTTTTTTGTTCTTGGATTTTAGGGAATTTAATCAAAACTGGCTGGTTTGGGCCAGCTAGAAATAAAACTAATTGTGTGCAAGATCTGAACAGACATAAACTCCAGGCCCAAATTTATATTTTGTAATGCTTTAAAGTAAAAATACTCTTATTGTCTGGTATTTGTGTGAGTGTATTCAAGACTAGATATGAAAATAAATATAACAAGGCCCTGTAATTCACACCCCACCTCATTTTGTCACTTTATAGCCACCAAAATCATGTACAACAATTATGTACAAAGTACACCATGATTAAAAGGTGGAGGGAAAATGATACATGTTTTTCAATTTATGTAAAATTTGAAATCTGATACAATCTCCTTTATAACAAATAAAATAAAAATCAAGCACTGATTGATTAGATGGGCAGTGAAGATCCATTTTCAGGTCTTGTATGAAAAAGATGCAAGTGCAAAAGATTATTCTATTGCAGGAGAAAACTGGACTCTGGAAGGAAACAAAAGACAATTTTTAATTTTTAAGCTATTTTTATACTTACTCTTTAGTTTCTACTTCCCTGGGCTACATTAACCGTTGCACCTGTTGGACTATTGGTCAAGTTTTACAGTAAATTAACAGCAACAAAGGCGTTTTTAATCTCAATTTAGATTTAGATATTAATTTTTGAAGTTTGGTGTAAACATTTTACTGGAGCTCTTCAAATGCATCATAATTCAGTAAAATGGACCTGACAATGTCCAAGTTTTAAACAAATTTAGTGCTGTATAAGAGATGAAATACACTGCTCAAAAAAATAAAGGGAACACTCCGTTCCCCTTATTTTTTTGAGCAGTATATATTAAGCGACTGTAAAATCAGCAGCAGTGATGGACATCGGCTTAAAATCGTCCAATAGTAATAATAAAAAAAGTTTTTAAAGATGGGATTTAACATAATCAGTGCAGCTGTAGTTTGCAAAGGAACCTGGAGACCTTTTGAAGCTAATCGGTTTGAAGGTGCAAGAGCTCACCCTGAAATTAACCCAGAAAAAAATAAAAATTTTAAACTACATCCTGAAATAGGTTGGGAAAACAGTAAATAGTGGAATATTGATCAATGTTTTCCACAGAACCATGTATGTGAAAGCAGGTCAAAAAATAAATAAATTAAAACCGAATGTACTGATCAATAAAGTTAGATTCCCCTATAGTTATTTAGAACAAATTAAAAATCAGGACAAGAGAATGATTTTTTCACCATTTTATTTGTTTTAGAACCAGCCTCATACATGAGATCATAAAGCCTGGGGAACCAGGAACATTCCTACTTTTGAGCTGCGCTGATAACCAAAACCTGGAATATATAAATAGAGCAACTTAGTGAATAAAAATGACATTTATACTAATTTCCCATTCATGACTTAAAAGAATAAACAATAACAATCATGGTTTTACCAGCAGAGGAATATGCTTCATACAGTTTTTATAACAAAAAGAAAACTAAAACTAATGAGAAACAAGCTTTAAGGACATAGAGGGGGAAAAAAACAGGAGTGAAGGACCAAACAATTAAGAGAGTGGATGAGTGTGTGGATCGTGGCGTAAATGCAGGAGAGGAGTGAGAGTCACCAGCAGGACACATTTTTACCGATGTCTTTCTTTTTGCTGTCCCATCACCATGAATGCTGATGAGCTTGTTGCCATGAAAACAGCAAAGCTACAGAGGCAGGAGGTCATATGAGGAGTGCAGTGATTGTTAGGGATAATGTGGGGTTAAAGGTACACACACACACACATATATATATATATATATATATATATATATATATAAAAACAAAAAACAAAACAAGTGCTGAGCTACATGACGAGCCATAATGAGGCAACAAAAACAGTTTTAGCCCAAAAAAAAACCCCAAAAACTTTTAGTGTTCAGGACTTTCCCAAAGCGCTACAGGAACAGTGATTGAATTCAAGCAAAATTAGAAAACACTGTTTTAGCTACAGCTTGTCACGGTTGATGGATGTGTTTTGGTTATGGACATTTCTAGGTTTTGGACAACCATTTAAAAAGTATGCAGCTCCATTATTTTTTTATATTTGTTTTCTGCTATCACTTGATGAAAATAAATGTTATATTTATGAATTTCGAAGAAGACATTCCTGTGTGCGTTTCAAGTCACAGTATGAGGACTCACTGACTTTTAAGACAACAAAAAGAGTCACCACATCAGATCATCATCTCCACCATCCAACAGGGAACCTACTAAAGTAAAGGACGCATCCAAACACATGGGCATCAGTGCAGACACACAAAGTATGGAGAACGATTTTTGCTAGATGTTAAGCGTCAAGTCTATCAGAACCCCACAAATGCACAGTCACGGTCAAAAGTTAGCATCTGCTCATCATAAACATGGAGGTTTTGGCTTTTAATGATGCATCTGAAGAGTTACTTCAACTTGGTGAAACTATCGTACAACTTCAAAACAACTATTTTTGTCAAATCCACATAAGAGCAACATTTTACAACCAGACACACACCGCCACTAATAACCGGTTGAATGTCCTGCACACTTTGTCACTTGTACCAGAAACGGCTCAGTTACATCAGCTGATTTCTTGACACAGACTCTGCTCTTCAGCACAGTTCATCAGTTTTGAAAGGATGAGGACTTTTGTTAGGCTATTCAGGAATCCTCCTGAAATTGTTTTAAAACAGTCAAGCACGGTGGGGGCATAATCATGGTGAGAGTATGTTTCACTACCAGTTGTACTGGTGTACCGCACAAATCAGATGGAGAGATTTGTTCCATAATGTTACATCAACAGCTTGAGGGTTGACGCTTGGACATCATTGGGTGTTCAAACAGGAAACTGATCTCCGAACTACATCAGACTTGGTTTCAGAACAGTTAATGCTGCAGTCGGTAACTTTTAGAAACAAAATGTCGTTTTACATATTTGTTAAAACTGTTACTATGTTGTGACAGCATAATGAGACAGGCAATCTGTGGAGACAATAAAAAAGCACCTACTATTGCTGTCTGAAGAGAAGCAACACTCCTGGAGAAAAATGACCAATCAGAGCCAGGAGGAAGGATTCAGTGCTGTCAATCAACCATATGTACACACTTCTAAATGCGCTATTGGCAGAGAAACAACTTACCGTTTATTCTCCATCACCGGCGGTCATGCTAACTAGCCTGAACATTCATGGCAGGCTTTGCTGATTGAAAGAAGCTTTAGCATCGCATTGAGAAACACAAGGATGATGCGCTGCTCATCCTTGTGTATGAGCAGCGCATACACAAGGATGATTGACAGTGCTATGATTCTCCTCCTGGCTCTTGATTATTTCTGACAGAGCCATGTATTTTTGCAAACAGCAGCAAGATCGCAGGGAAAAGGCAGAGGAGCTTGATTCTCCACAGATTCTCCATCTCATGTTATATTGTCACAACCTGGTGAGAGTTTTAAAAAAACAGGTAAGAAACTTACAGTTTATAAAAGTGACATATTGTAGCTTTAACATGAGGCTTCTGGAGTTCCTCACATGCTGATCTATCCCAGGTAAGAATCCCATTTATGTTTTCTAAAAGTACAGATAAGAAAATTGCTCAAATATTGAGTGGAAGCTAGTTGATTGGTAAGAAAAGCGTGTTGTTTCTTTGCAGATCGCAAAACATTTATGAGGGTGTATGTACACATCTGATCCTGTATGCTAAATGTGTGACCCTTATGGATTAGAGAAAATCCACAAGAAATTCCAATTTTTGCGCTAAAACTTATTCCACCTTGGCAAAAAATACTTAATTTAAGAAAAAAACAACCTAAAATCAACACTTGTGTCACATGACTATTATTAGAGCATGCACACGTCTGAATGACAATGTAAATGAAAACCAACCTGAACCTGTGACCTGCCCCTTGGTTTGGTCTGGTGACCCTTCATTTATTTCTGCAATACAGGAACTTTAAAGAAACCCTTGGAACAGAGCTGATCCAAAGAGTCTGCATTTATGCTAGTCAAAGTCACAGCATCTAAATCTCTGCTAATGCTGAGCTTTTCAGATTAATCAGCATTTCAACTGCACTGCTGCTTGCATGCGTCAGAGAGCGAAGCGTCAAAGCTGTCGCATTTGGCTCAAAACAAACGTTTAAATGGCCATCTCAAACTATGCAGAAGGATGCAGCTAAAATCATTTGTCTAAATTTAGGGAGATTTCCAAACTCCAAGTTTTAACACGGATTATTTGAGCAATTACCTCACCACACCGACACAAAGCCTTCCTGTGGACAAATCTCTCAGCGTTCGCTGTGCTGCTGCCAGCGACCTCAGCTGGAGGCGGTCTGGTTTTCGCAAAACGCCACCACAGAAACCAGCGGCAAAAGATGCAGCAGCTGCTCGTTATTTTCTAATAGACAGCTGAATGAATGAATTGTTGTCTGACAGCGTGAATACATTCAAGCTGGGATAAGCCCCAGAAAACAGTTCCAGCAGTTAATTAGGGGGCTTTGATTTGAGTTTTTGATTCTACGCCTCGTCTTATTGGGGGCTTTCTTCTACCAGGGTTGAAGTATCTGACAACATACAGCTTTAACATTTAACCTGAGTTTTAGCACTTCCTGTGGGCATCAACAAGCTGCCGGCATAAAATTGGCTTGATATGCGGCTGCCCTTCTTGAGGGAAATGCCAAGAGGAGTTTTTACAGAAAGTTCACCAACATGCAATGGCTTCGAAACCGTGGCTTTGGAAATGGGGTGTTTCAAACCCAGTTTTGATGTGATTTTGGCATTACTGTCTTGCTGGAAGACAACTTTGACATTTTAGGACGTAGCGGAACAACCCAGAAACCACCAAGACTCATTCCTGTCATAAAAGACACCAGTGTCACTTTCCACACTACTGGCCATTGCTCCAAGACTCACAAATTGAAAGTGGCCCAAATGGATAAGTTATCAGCCAGATGTCCAACCAACAGGACAAAGATCCCAAACAAATCAAAGCTGACTTTGGACTGGATGAAGCAGGATCTAGCACAGTCCAAATCCTACAGGACATTAGCAGCTACGCCCTAAAGCCGGTCTGAGTCAGGAAACCACAAAATGTAACTGAGTTCAACTAATTCTGACAAGCAGAGTGGTCAAATATCCAGTCAAACATAAAATATAGGCTCTCTACAATTAAGTATTGGGGAGGGTGTATTTTCATATTTGAGACATTCTGACCATTTCTAGATTAAAAAACAACAAATTACAACTTCTGGTTTTTAAAACCAGAACAGAAAGGAATGACTAAAATAAATCAGTAAAAAGCCAAACTGCATGGCGTCCTCCATGCTGAGGAGGAGTGTATGCAAGGCTAGGCTCAAAATTATTCATACCCCTGGCAGATTTAGAGCTGAACAAGCTTTTAATTTGACCAACATGCTTCTTCTGATTGGTAGTAATATTGACATTCTGCAGCACCGCAGCCAGACTACAGACACAGGGAATCTGTGGAGGTAGATTAATCCATGGAAATTACAGTTTGATTACTGCAAAGCACATAAAGATTTTTTTAAAGATTGTTTAGAGTGGAATAAATATTTTTTGACTTGGCATGTTTAATAAAATGTAAATTAAATGCAAAAAATATTATAGTCGAAATCTCCCCTTTTCACTGTTTTGTTGCATTTTAAAACTCCTTGATTGAAGGAAAATCATTTTGAATCCAAATCTCTGGGAGGTATGAATAATTTTGAGCTTCAGACTGGAACCACACGAGGAAAAGCCCTAAAAACACATCAGACAATGGAGGAGGAATCCAAACTGCCAGCCTCCCTCCAACAGAGTCTAAGCATCTTGTTCTAGTCATCTCCTTGGTGACACACAAACTAATCCCTCATTATGGGATGTAAGCACAGGCACCCCGAAGCTCTGTTTTCTTTTTTTCCCCCCTTTTTTTCTTCAAGTTTTCTTTCCTCCCCGTATCAGAACACTCCAAACAGAGCAGATCACTGTAATCTGGGAACACTGGTGCAGACAGATTAGATTAAGCTCATTTCACCGGGAAAATTCCACAAGAAAGGGTTAATTCCACCTCAATCCACTGGTTCAATGCACCTCAGATCACACACTCGCACACAAATATATATATTTATGTATATTTGGTCATTTGAGAACACCAAAAAGCTGGTATCGTATGTAAAACATAAAATCCCTACATAGATTTTCCTCCCATGTCATTCAAAAATGATTGTAAATTCCTGTAGTGTTTCTTTTAATAAGTGCAAATAATTCAGCACGTTCTTCTCCCCCATCGCGCCTCTAAATGCTTCCTTTGACACCTGCCTCCCTTGGTAGTTACAGCCCACGTGGTAAACAGGTCACACAGAAAGAGAGAGGAAGGAGAGGCTGGTTCATGCAGTCGTCTTGGACGCTTAAGGTGCGTCGCTATGCGAGTGTGAATGAGAGAGATAACAGTACTCCAGCCAAGTCTCCACCTCACTGTGCGTTCATCCTGTGCGTTTTCTTTTTAGGGATTCCAGCTAAATGACAGAAACAAAAGTCAGTCAAACATATATTGGACTCACAGGCAATAAGGTGGAAGAAGTTTTATTCCACTATTACCTCACTCTCCACCATCTTCATTCTTCCTAGGGCATCCTTTGCAGCTTCCTATGGAACAAATAAAAAGAAAAAAGAGAGAGAATGAAGATGTTTTCCAGAGAAAGAAAACCCCAACGTCTGACTCCGCTGACCAGCCCACACTCACCCTGTTGCCTTGGCTGGAGTATTTTTTCACAGACTCAGAAAGTCCTTGGACGAAGCGCAGCAGCACGTGTTCATACTCTGCACGCATTGTGAAAACATGGGCAATTAAAAGTAACAGCATGATTAAACGATTCACAACATGCAAAGACACTTTGCCATCGGACATGATGGCAAAACTAGATTTTAGATCAAGTTTAATAAAAAAATAAATAAATGATACGGTGTCTCTCAAATGCATTTGAGCCCTTAAACATTTACAGATTTGTCACACAGATGCAAATTTTAAGTTTTTTCTTAATCAACTCAAATTTAAGACTTTTTAAGACCCATATGAATGGAGTTTAAGACCTACATCTCCACAGAAATGTACAAACTTTGTCCAGCCCACTGGTCATAAATGATCACTTACTCATGATACATGCAAAAGACGTTAGCTAGCTAAGGCACTCATGCTAGGTATGTTA
This sequence comes from Phalloptychus januarius, assembly GCA_902982915.1. NCBI lineage: Eukaryota > Metazoa > Chordata > Actinopteri > Cyprinodontiformes > Poeciliidae > Phalloptychus > Phalloptychus januarius. The sequence goes on along the minus strand of CADWAE010000251.1, from coordinate 714,657 downwards.
GCAGTCAGTTAGCGATAGCTTAAATGGTCTGGAGTCACAGAATGCCATGAAGACGTCCACATGGGACTCAAACGTCCCGCAAGACACAAAAACATAGAATATAAGACAACATTTAAGACCTGTAATTAACATATTATTGGTAAACTTACTTTTTAAAAATGAATTGAAGACATTTTAAGGACTTCATTTTAGATTTCACAGCGACAGACAAGTACAGACACACATCTTGTTCCAAATTATTATTCAAATTGGATTTAAGTGTCATAAGGATTTATTTGTTGTGCTATTAAATTCATAGAGGGTTATGTGTCTCAGGGCTCTTTGAATCACTGCAATTAATTTCAGAAATCTGCGTTCATTAGTTTGTCAGGTGAGCTCAATTAAAGGAAATCTACTTAAGAAGGATGTTCCGCAAAAAAACAAGACGACTATTAAAAATGCCCCAAAATAAACATATAATTTGATATGTAGTAGTCAGGAGTAATAATTCGGACACAGCCTGATCGTTTCTGCTGATCTGAGACCTGCAGTGGGGCGAGTGCAACCTCTGCTCACGTACGCAGCACAGCTTCGTAAAGAAGCTACGCACACAGAATGAAATTATATAACACCTAAAGCCATAGGATGACTCTGATGCGCCTGGAGATGAGTGTGTGGATAAACCTTTGAGCTATGAATCTGAATCTGCTCTACCTGTCAGCAGAGCAGGAGAGGCTCGCTCCAGCTGAGCTTTCTGCCAGCGCAGCCTGTGCATGACCTCTTTGTGTTGATGAATGAGGTCAGATGGGGGATCGCGTTGGTTTTTCCGGTAATCTGCAATCTGAAAGACAGCAGTAATGAGCAAGCGAGACCTTGGCTAAACAGATGTCGTGCGCACAGGCTTGGATTACACAGACCTTCCTCTCCAGCCGCTCCTTGTCGTAGTTGAGGAGGCTGAAGCTGTGGAGTTTGTACTGCGGAGGAGAGTCGTCGGGGCGACTGCTTCTGCCGCTCGACTCGTGTTTGGGTTTTGACCGAGGAGACGGAGCCTGACGGGACAGAAGAAAACAAACCCGGCTCGTCAACATGGCTTATCCTCGGATGTTACCTGTTGCAAGTCATTACCGTTTAGAAATAGTTAACTAAGGAGAATGTAAATGTTGCAGGTGAGGCAGAGATGATTTCTGCAGGAGGGCCTGTTGCAGAAATACACCAACTTGTTTGATAAGATATTCATGTAATTTTCTTATATATTCTCATATATCTTCTCTATGACATCGTGGCACTTTGTCTCTTCTCAAAGATATTCATTCTAGAGCCGAGCCAAACAAAAAAAAAATGGAGCACGAAATAAAAGCCTTTGTGTCTTGTTGATTCCTACAACGCCTGGTCGGGCGAACTGTTAACTCACTTTCTCCTTTTGTCTCTCCGGAGGAGAAAGCGGCGACACCGGCTCCAGAACAAACCACTTCTCCGTCGTCGGCTGAAGGTCCGCTCCTGAGAGAGGCTCTCTGATCTTCACCCTCACCTCCAGCTTCCCACCTGTAGCTTTACGACCGTCCATCACCTGCCCAGACACGCGCTCTCAGAGAGAATCGTTGCAAACGCTGCCGCACATTTTAACATCAACGCTTACTTCTATGATCTCTCTGATTTCACAGTGGTTCTCCAGACCTTCTAGTTTCAGCTGAGCAGTGCCCACTGCTCTATCCGTCTTGAACAGACCTCTGCAGAAACATGGGGACGAGAAAGGAAAAAGATACAACACATGTTGATAAACTGGAAGGCGGCTTCAGACCTTACTAGAAACTTCCTTTTAACTTTTAAGAGCTTCTTAATTATCTACTAAATGTTAATCAGTTTGCTCGATCTCAGTTCCTTTACATTTAATTACTGGTTTGACAGTCAGTCTTTGCATGCTTTAGTCCAGACTCGATTATGTTGTTCATCCTAAAAGGGTCTCTTGTCCCCGATGCCGTTTCTGTAAATAGTTTAGTGACAGAAATTGCAGGTTTTTTTATGTGACTTAGTCATAAAGCAGTGCGTTACAAATGGGAATGTTCTTCAAGAGTAGGATGTGTGGGACTATAATCGCTTTGTCATGCAATCACAACCATACAGTTACCTAAAAAAGAAGTTATAAGTGGTTCATATTGTCACTTTTATTGTTATCACAAC
>CADWAE010000251.1:0-110000 GCA_902982915.1 Phalloptychus januarius | reverse complement strand
CAGGAATGCAGGAATCCCAGAACCTCACATTCAGTACACGACGGTGGGAACCGGAGCCATAGAGGTCATCGCTGGCATGCTGGGGGTGAGCAGGCATCTTACTGTGACGTTTATCAGTTTGTGATTGGTTTTATTTAACAGCAGATCAACTCCTCTGGTGACATGATAATGTTGACTGGAGAGTTAATTAGTAAATTATAAAGTCTAATTATTAGAGCGTGATTAATCAAATTATTTTTCATCAAGTGTAGAGACATTAGATTGATTTAAACTCCATCAGAAAGTGTTTTAAGATAGTTTTTTAATACCTTTCACTGTATTTTTGTTAGGAATGTCTCCTTCATTGTTCATTTTTTTCTGTAGCAAAATGTCTCAATTTTATGGTCTCATCTGATCTCAATGTTGGATCCAGATCCAGATAAAGCAGGATGGAGTTACTGCTATCAGTGTATTATAGTGTTTTAAAACTGCTAAAATCTTAAATTATATCATTTCAGTTGTTTCATAATTGTTTAATTAGATGCCATAAAACATGTAGAAGTGACAGAGTTTTTTCCGGCCATTTGAAAGTAGAATAATGCAGTGTAGTCCACATGTTGCTGCACACTGCAAGTCAGCTGGCTGGAAGAAGGTTTAATCCACTTTGTTTCTGATTACACTAAAGACAAATGATGAATAAAACACCAGTGACAGTCATGATGGGGAAACTAACGAAGCACCATCCATCAATACTGCAAGATGAGAGGAAGCTACGAGCAGCATAGCTAACATTAGCTAATAGTTTAACATTAGCTAAACTATTAGCTAACATGAAACCCAGTTAATGAACTGCAGATGGATTTTAGCTTGTTGTTATTGTACTATATAGGTTCAACAACAAGTTTTAAAAACTGTTAGTCAATTGAGGGATGATGGATGGGTAGTGGGTCTAGTTATTGTCTATTGATTTCAAAGTTTTCATCTAACAGCTCTTTCACGTCCTGTTTTGGGGTTAAAATTTCATTTTTCAGACAAACTTTGTTTTATCCTATATTTAGAACAGATCAGGTGAAAGAAGTTAAAACAAACTGAGCTGTAATTGCTAATAAAATGTCAAAATATTTATTTGATGTGGCTGAATGAGTCTAGGTCGACCACAGTTTAGAAAAAAATAACATTCCTCTGAAAATGGTCTGGTACTGTAAAAAAAAGAAAAATAGAAAAAAACAACCAAAGTCCAACGAAAAGGCTTCAAACACCTTATTTTTCCAAAACATTAAGAAAAGATTATTAGTGCCTCTGTAAAAATTTACTTCTTAAAAGTAAACACAGAGAAATTCAAAAACCAACTCAAGACTTTTGCACAATATGGTAAGTGTGCTATATAGAGGACATTAAAACTCAGAAGATGAATCCTGAAAATATCAGTTGTTTCTGCCCCTTCATTTGCCTACACTTGCCAGCCATTCACCACCTCCTCTTACATTATGCAGTGTTTCACCATTGAGCGCGTAGGCAGACGACCATTGATTATCGGTGGGTTCCTCTTCATGGGTCTCTGCTGTGTGGGAATCACCGTGTCCGTCCTCCTGCAGGTACATCTACAGTGACAATGTCTTCAAAACTTGTGTGCACTTTACTAAGCAAGACGATTAGAATCAGTAAGTTCAGATATCTATAATTTGCCTCTTTTCCTGTCTTGTTTGTGCCTGTAAACAATAACAATACAAGCAAGAAAGTAATTATGTGTCATATTAAGTAAATGTCAAGGAGCACCACATGGTACAAATTATGTTTCTGGTATCTTATAATCAAAATGATTGAGTGCAATTAAATGGATAGTCATTAGAAAGTGCACAAATTTCTGTGGCTTCGCAGGCGCAGTTTCCCTTCATGAGCTACATCAGTGTGGGCTGCGTTGTGGGGATCATCGCTGGCTTCTGCATAGGTCCAGGTAATATAAAACTCCATCACATCCTCCGATTTTTACTTCACAGGAGCAGGAGAAAACACTCCCAGACCTCAGTCTGAACCCTTTCCCAGAGCAGAGGCAGCCCTTGAATTTAAGGTGACACTGCTCCCTACTGGCAGCTTGAGGAACAGCAGGAACTCAGCTTCCACTCCCCCCTCCTCCCTACGAGAGCATGAAGAGATATTGTATTTCATTACTCTTGTAAATTAGGAAATCTGTGCTGCCACACTACATCCATTCCTGTAGCCATTTAGATGAGACGAGGGAAGAGAATTACGAGGCGTTAGTTTACCACCACATCAAGCGGACCCATGAGGATGATGAATCGGGCCAAATCTGGTGCACACAGCATCATTCATCAACGCGGCAAAAATCTATACCACAGAACAAGAAGGAGGATCTCTGTTCCTGCAATTAGACCTTTAATGGCTCATTGTTCACAAGCTTCCCTGTGATGAATACGGTTTCTTTAGGAGGAAACCTTGCTCTCACGTAGAGCATGTTGACAAATGATGGCCTATAGTTATTCATCTGACAGTACTAAACCTCTCTGTCTGCTGTTAGCAGCCACAGATAATGAGGACATCATTCTGGAAGATGATCATTAGAGCTTTGGCTAAGGCACAATCTAACAATGAGAAATGTTTTAAGCAAAGCCACCCTCTGATGTAACCCAGACACTTGTAGACGTCCCGGTAAAGCCGCCGTCTTTCCACTGCCTGCCTCTTCTAGACGTTGTCCGCCATCTTCCCGCCAGCAATAACCAACCCTAAATGAAATACATGAAAGGAAACGAGTGTAACTTAATAGCACTTTGGCTTTTGTTAGATCACCATTTATTAATTTTGAGCAAAGGCTAGTAAATAGACCAGAGAGGGAATATTGATAAACTACTTGATGAATGAAGTTGCTGGTGTTAATTTCATAACAGCACCGGGTAATTAAATTGGGTTTGTGTGATGACTGGATGCTTGGTTGGATCAAGACTTTAAATTTCATCAAAGAGACACAGAATACAGCAGTTCTGGTTTTTACTTTAACACGGCCACTTTCTTGTCCTGTCTGTCCAGCCGGCGTTCCTTTTCTGATCACAGCTGAGCTCTTTAAGCAGTCGCACCGACCGTCTGCCTACACCGTGGCCGGCTGCCTCAACTGGCTGTCCAACTTCACCATTGGCTTCGTCTTTCCCTTCCTCGAGGTCAGAAACCGAATCTGAACTTGTAACAATGCAAAGGTCTTTCAGTTCTCCTCAGATGCAATCATGGTTTGAAACTTTTCTATTTCAAACTGGTTTGAAACTTTTCTATTCTCGAGGACAAGTTTATTTCCAATATTTGATTACTTATTATTAGCCAGAACGGTCTGTCATGTTTTTGATATTTATATCTGGTTGTTCAAGGACCAGAAACATCTGTGCATTGTACTGGGATGAAAACAAATGCACAGAAGATGAAAGATGAACACAAATTGTTAATTATTATTATTATTATTATTATTATTATTATTATTGCGCCCAGTGGTGCAGCTGGTAAAGCTGTTGCCTTGCAGCAAGAAGGTTCTGGGTTCGATTCCCGGCCCCGGTCTTTCTGCATGGAGTTTGCATGTTCTCCCTGTGCGTGCGTGGGTTCTCTCCGGGTACTCCGGCTTCCTCCCACAGTCCAAAAACATGACTGTCAGGTTAATTGGCCTCTCCAAATTGTCCCTAGGTCTGAGTGTGTGTGTGCATGTTTGTTTGTCCTGTCTGTCTCTGTGTTGCCCTGCAACAGACTGGTGACCTGTGCAGGGTCCTCTCCCCAGGAACGTTAGGTGTAGAGGCACCAGCACCTCCTGACCCCACTAAGGATGAGGATTTATAGAAAATGGATGGATAAATTGGCAGCAAACTCTGAAGTTTCAGTTTGACACACACCTCTCACCCAGAACGTTAGCTGGAGATACGCACCGCCTGACCCCAGTAAGGGACAAGGGTGTAGGAAAATGGATGGATGGATTATTATTATTTGTGAACTGGAAGGACACAGATCTATGTAATTCTTTCACAGCCTCAGAGGTTTGTCAGAGAACATCAGTGAATAAACACCGATGTTTATTCACTGATGAATAAACATCAGTGAACCGAGAAATTTAATGCTGAATTTTTTTATTTTAAAACATAAAACTTCTAATATCTCACTCGGCTCTGTTCATTAAAAAGTGGAAAAAGCAGAGCTCATCTGCAATCGACATGTCAGACCACCTAAACTGAGAATATCCCAGTCCACTGGTGCTTGTTTTTGTTCTCAACCAGAAGAAGAGTTCAAGAATCTCTGTGTCTTGGTGGGATGGAGTGAAAGGTGCAGATTAGGTCCTCATTTGGAATAATGAAGACTTTTTCATTCACCGATCCATCTCTGCTATGACCATCACCTATTGATGAGAGACATAAATACTTGCCTGACAAACACAAAATTAATCAGTCACTTCAAAAGTGACAGAAATGAGGTTGTTCTGTAAAACGAGTAAATTAGCTGCTCCCGTGCATCGAAAGGACTCAGCTGAAGGTGGACGATAAATCTCCTCTGGTCCAGGAACTGCTTCACATCCAGAGGAATTGGGTGGATGTGTTTTTGGTGTTGTGCAAAAAAGGAGGAGTTTTTTTTTAACTTTCCGTTGATGTATTTTTCATAGATCTTAACCTTCCTGCTAATTGATTGTACTTTTGCTTTGTGAAATTTTTACTGTAAACTTATAATTTCCAAGTGTCATTTAGGTTGACAAAATTGACTCAGTGTCATGCAACGCAAATCTGGTTTTAACATCTAAAAATGACTATTAAACATATTTTTGAAAAATTTGCATAAAAAAATTGCTACATTACAGTTTGGGGGAAATATCATCTACTGTAGAACTTAAAGCATTTCAGATTTCATCCCAATGGGAAATTAATTTTACAGCAACACAACAAAAATTATTATTTGGCTAGATGCCACGGCATTTGATGAGCATAATAAAAAATATTTTTGAAATGAAATCATCCTTACAGGCTTTTTTGTCAGTTTGCATGGAGCAGCAGTTTCTGTTCGTTTTGATTCACAAGAAACTTTAAGTGCTACTAAAGTTAATAAAGTCGGCTTCCGTACACTTTTGGATTATTTTGCGTTGTCCCTTTTCAGGACGCAACGGGCCCGTACTGCTACCTGATCTTCTGCGCGATTTGCTGGGGAGTTGCTGCGTACACCATATGGGTCATTCCTGAGACCAAGAACAAAACCTTCCTGGAGATCAGCCAGATGTTTGCAACCAAAAACAGCGTCCAGAAGGAGGAGCCGACCCCAAACAGTCACCTGAAACTGGCGCTGATGAACGGCTACGGATCACTCAGGCTCCATGACGAAAAGTGAAAGGTGGAAAGAGAAAATTAACTTCCTGCAAAAAAAAAAAAAAAAAAAAAAAAGAGTATGATGACGAACTGCAGCCGTGAGACTGACTGCTTTACTTGAACAAGTCAAAGAGACATAAATGTACACCAAGTATAATAAAGTATTGGCTTCTTTGAGATGTTTATGGTTTGTTGTTTCCTCCTCGGTTGGTGTCCATGATGTGGCTCAGAGGCAACACGGTCATGTGCCTCGGCTCAACTTTTCGTCACATTTGGACCAATTTCCCACGGTCGCTTGGCTCTTTTGCTGGAACTGTGGAGAAATCACAGTTTTCTCTCAGATGTTTTCAGCCACTGTGTTAATTTGATTCTTTGCACAACGCCACATGATAGCACTATTGTTGAGAGTTAGGCTCGTTTGACCTGTTAGTGGACAAAGACAGATGTTTAGCTGTACAGTGCAGAACTAATACTCATCATATCGACAGATTGTGCCACCTGAAAAACAGAAAAATAAACTATTGTAATTCCACTTTCCTAGGGGCACTACATTGTGGTCGTAGTTAGTCATGATGTCTGTTCAGCACTTTGGTTACTTGCTGCTTTAAAAAAGCTCATAAATAAAGTTGGCGATTTTAACTGTTATTTAAAATTCCAATGAAATCTATGAAAATTTGTGGCTGTATCATGAGAAAAACATGATAAAACTTAAAAGTTATGCATAATCTTTCAATTATTGGACAAGCCAGAACAGTTTATTAATACTTAACCACTAATGCAGGTATTTAATGTGTGTTGTGTTTTCCTCCTCCTGTTTGCTGGGTCCAATATGGCCTGCAGAACTTACTATGGCCTTCTTTCTTGAAACTCTTCCATAAACGCCAGTATTGTGGACCCATCACCATGACAACAGATTCCCACCTGAGCTGAGGAACTCTGCATCTCCTGTAGAGTTACCATGGGTCTATTGGTTTCTCCTCTTACCGGCATATTTATCTTCTGTGACACACCAAGAGTCTTCCTGATCACCTCCCATCTTGTCTAAACTGCTTGCGTGTGTGATCGAGAGTGTGGAGCGAGTTTCAGTTACGGTTGTCACCGTCATCCTCACGGCTCCGGTGCTCTGTGAAGGTTGAGGCCCCGCCACAACATGCGACACACGCTACAGCATTCACAACTCATACCGCATGAGCGATGCGGAAGGCCTCTCATCTCTTCCCTCTGCCTCTAGGCTGCCTGATCCATCTGTCAGCGCCTGCAGAAGGGCCCCGCGACCCCCAGCTGGGGCAGAATGGATAAATGTTGTCACATCTCTCGGCGTCCTCAGAAAAACAAAAGAGTTGAACTTCGGCGTGTGCGGGTTTGCAGCTGAGGGTTTTTGCATGCTGCAGTGGTCTCAACACTTCAGACAGGACCGCCCGTCTTATAAAGAGGCGAGGCGGACTCGTGATGGAGGGTCAACCTTTGGAGCTGCTGCTGAAAGACAAATGGACGGCCGAGTCCCCGGTCCCAGCAGAGGACCAACAGCAAGAGCTGAGTGGCCTGTTCATATGTAACATCACTCTCAAACAAAGGTCTCCTTGTCACAGAGACTACAGTATATTTCTGCGGATAATGCCACAACATACACACACACACAGTTGGCTGTGCCTCAGGCTGGCAGAAGCTATAAATCAAACAAATAGCATCACACCCTGACGAAGGAAGCATTCCAACAGATAAAATGCTCTCCCACACAACAAAGCCACACTCACTGCGTAATTAATTGCAACAAATTACCTCTCCCTCTCCCTGTCGGCCCCCACCTCGCCTCTTTCACCACACTGACAGGAGCACCACGCGCTCCTGAAACACTGGAGTGCGGATGCGCACCGAGCTCGTGCGCGACCAAGAGACATGCTAAAGGTTTGCCACGCGCGCGCACACACAAACAGGGATGCGCCGCACAAGCTGCTCGGCCTGCACCCTTCATAAGTGCTTTAATGTGGCTTATTGCAGAGCGCGGTCCCCTTAGCCGTGGAAATATTCGCTTGACGGATGTGCTTTGTCGCAGGCGCTCCCCGGCGGAGGGCGGCTGTCAGGGAGGAGATGATAACATTAACAGGGAGGCAAGGCGATGACAAATGCCTGTTATCAGCGAACGAGGCCGGTGACAAATCGAACGGCAGCGGCCCAGGCAGCCCCGGCGCGGCGTAATAAAAAAGAAGATGGATGGCACACCCAGGCGGGGCCCGCGTTAATGCGATTTCCACTGCTCTGCCTGACTCCCAATTAAGGCTGGGGGGGGGAGGAGGAGGGGACTGTGTGCCGGTGTGAGGAGGGAAGGAGAGAGAGGGATAGAGAGAGGAAGAGAGGGAGGGAAGGAGGGAGGCGGTGGGGACGATGACGGAAAATGAGATAAGAAAAATAAAAAGTGGAAACTGAAAAGAAAACGTAAGAAAGGAAGTGTGAGAGATGTGAAGGTAGAGCGAAGCAACTTTTCCAGATTAATTTGGGTTGAAGAGTAAAGGAAGGAAACAGAACATTGTCTCATTCAGTCCTTGATGCGATTTCAACCTCTGGAGGAATGTTTGCATCCTGACATCCTCACATACTCAGCTGATTGTTTATGGTTGACCTTTTGTCGCTCAAATGTTTTTAAATAGGTTTTACAAAAGTATGCTGAGTAAATACTAAATGGCTATGTTATTTTATTATTGATTTAAGTTTCTGAGGGAAATAAGGTGTCATGGCTTTATTTAAAAATCAAGTTTTTGTGACCCACAAGAGCTTTCTGCTTCATCATTCTTTCCCACATGACAAAATGTTTAGGCGTTTTATTTTCATTCTTTTTCCCAAAATGTGTTTTCTTTGCTCATTTCTGCTTTCATCTGTGTTTAGGAATGGAACAGAGCAGGAAAGAAAATATTGTTAACTCGTGAGGTTTAAAATAAGGATAATATGAAGAAAACAAAACTCTCTTACGAATAAAAACTTAAGATAGTTTCCTGTCTCATGGTGACATGTCTTATTTTACTGCAGCTTTTGTAAATAAAGCTGTAGGGCAGCTCTGCCTGTCTATATCACACTGGATGCTTTTTTAGTGAGAGGAGAGCCAGGTGGCTAAAGGCTAACTTCTTTGGCTTCTTGTGCACACAAACTATCCCTGCTGGTCAAAGACGGTTTAGCAGGCAGATGATAAACCGGAAAATAAATTCATACTCTTAATTTATATAAGATATATGCAGTAATGCATGAGGGGTAGCTGTGAAACACGACAAAATGGTGAAATCAGATTGTACTTTTCAAAACGTGCAAATAGTTTTTCATTATTTATTAACTCAAAAACGGAAGAACAGTTGTTTTCAAACTGGTGCGGTGCCTCAACAAAGCAAGGGGACATTTTTGTGCAACATGCAATTTAAAGAGTCACACATTTTTGGCTCAAATGACAGAATAACTAAAATCATGTGCAAGTTGAAGGATTTGAGATTGAATCCACTGGTTTCAATCTCATCTCATGAGCTTGATTTGAATCAACAAGGAAGTTCTAAAGGTTACTCTGTTGTTTCCCGCATGAAGACAATAGGACAACAACGACATACGATTCCACCGTCATCGTTGGCCATCCTAGCTAACCCGAGCATTGGTGGCAGCCTCTGTTGTGGTGAACCAGCTGTGGTGTGGCAGAAAGAAACGGGGACGGAGTGAGCAGCACATACACGAGATTGATTGACAGCATTTAATCCCTCCTCCTGTTTGTCATTGGTTGTTTCTGACCGAGAAATACATTTACGGGAGAAGGCAGAGGATTGTCTGTCTCATATCACACTGTCATGACATAATGTCAGTTTTAGCAAACATGTAAAAAACAGATTTCTGTGCCAGCTTTGTACCTAATAAAGTGGCCAGTGAGTGTCTCTAAAGACATGGGGATGAACATGTCTTTAGAGACGTCTTCGAACTCTTCCCTCCCAAAGACGTTATGTTGTTACTAAAAGGATCAGCGCAGGATGTTGAGTAATTGCCTCTGGATGAGGGGGGCATCTGTGCCTGAATACCCAGGGGCTGCTGTTTTGTCACTCTGACAGTGTTTTATCGAAGACTGAGGAAGCTCAGAAGGCTGCAGAACTGAGTCCCATATATCTCTCGCTATTACACCAGGCTAGAAAGAAAGGGTTGAAGTGACAATGAAATATAGCTCTGGCACCAGGGGAGAAGAAGAACAGGGACTAAAGAGGGACAGCTGAGTCTCCCTTTCAGCCTGCAGGGAGCTGCGCTTCAAATCAGCCAAAAAATAAAAAATCCCTGTCTTGTACTGCAGAGAGAGAGAGGTGTAAAGGAGAGGGGAGTGTGTGGTGTAAAAGAAAGAAATCCTTGGACAGAACGGTTTCTGGGTGCCTTTACTGATATTAGTCTTAAAGATCAAGGAGAAGTTAAAGCCCTGCAGGAGAAAGGAAGAGGGAGCTGAGTTGGGTAAAAATACAAACTCGGCAAGGACCCTTGCATCATTAAGTTGTCAAGTGGACAGGAGGCCCCGAAATATGACTGGGAGTTATTGTTGAGGCCAAGCCTGATGATATAAGAATTACAGTACATGGATCATAGCCGGATCGATAGGTAGACAAAGTCATTATAAAGGGGCTAGAGTTCAATGCCTCCCCTGGGCTGCAGACGGGGACTCATATTTATCACCGTGGCGATGTGTAACACACACAGCACTCAGATGGGTAGCTGCTGTGTAGTTATATTTTGCTTGTTGCTCTTATTTCCAAAGCTATTTGTTTCAGCTGTATCGATTGCTTAAGTCATCTGTGCTGCTGGAGAAATCTGAGTCTCCTTATGTGCCTCTTTACCTCCATTTGTCTGTAATTTGCTTGCTGTGAAGGATGTCAATAGGAATGCACATTCACTGATGTAGTGCGCGGCTTAATGTGTGCATATAATTCAGCGGCGGACATTTGCTTTTCTTTGCTTTCAGCCTTTGCACCTCCAAAGAGAGAGCAAAGCGAGAGGGAGCACAAGCGGGGCAGCATCGATCCTCGCTCTGCCGAGAGAAATTAGGCATGAAATTAAAGCTCCCATCAAAGGCCAAGGCCGGCGTTGTCACCTGATCTGGCACTATTTATACTCGCAGGAGACGGCAAGGAGGAGGATGAAGTCTTCATCACGCTGATGATAACAGGACAGAGAGATGGGGAGAGAGAGAGAGACAGAGCATCCACTGTGCCACTGACCCGCTATCATTTATGCTGCCAGGGCTCAAGTGCAAGGTTAGCAGCAGCCTGAGGCCCCATAAATCACGGCTCTGCTGGACGGAGAGAGGTCGGGGTCGATGCCTCTCACAGCCAACCTCCACTGATGACGGAGTATTTATAGATCAGAAAGGAGAAAAGGGAAGATGGAGGAGGAAGGATGTGATCCTAACAGAAACTCAGATGTGATGGGATATATAGCTTCAGTCTAGTTTGCAACCATTTAGTTTTAATTATATTAACTTGTGGCTCTTACAGATTTTCTGAACTTATGGTTTCTCTAAGTTTCACCAACTACAATTTAAGAGCATTATGAATTTAATTTAATTCCTGTATCACAAAGAAAAGTGTAGTAGTGCTCAAAATGCACATAGCATCTTAAGGGCTGGTAACAGAAGTGAGCCATGGGCGAACGTCATCCAGCCAACTGGTGATAAATTTACTGTCCCATGACAGATCCATAAAAGTCCAGCTAGCTAGCAATGGTATGTTAGCAGCTAGTTAGCGATAGCCTCAACCTCCTCAACTTGCAGGACAGAATGGCGATGTTGAGTCGCACAACTTTTCTGTTGTGCGACTCAACAGAAAAGTCCTTTGAGACAAAATGTACTACAAATTGTAAGATGTGTGATTAACATGTTTAAGGCCAACTTACATTTTTTGTGAATTTAAGACACTAATTTTGCTATATGAATTTAAGACTTTTTAAAGACCCGGGAACTGTTTCTGTTCTAGGATGGAAAGTTTACAGAACTTGAATGAGTCTAAAAACAAAGTTAATGGGAGTAGATGTAATCTGATATGGATTTCCTTGAATCCATAAAGAATCAAATCTTTACCCTCACAGTTCAGTAACACAGACCTATACTGGTATTTGATAAAGTTGTACCTAAACCAAACACTTTTTGCAGCAACCAACAAACCTTTACATATTTCCTGATTTTTATACACTTCCTGTCTTCTTCTTTGTCTCTTCTGCCAGGAGTAACATCTAGTCATCGATCATTTGACTAAGGTCATGCAAAAAAGGTTTTCCACTGTCGTTTTGCATAATACTCCAATTACAATAAACCTGCAATTCCCTCTAAAGGGACATTTTTTGCTCTTCATTCTAGCACAAAAATGAGTTTGTTTGTTTTTTCAAAATTGCTATGTTTCCGTTAAACTAATTTATTTTCATAATTTCAATTTGTGGTATTATATGGTCAATGGAAACACAGCTACAGAGATCTGCACTGCAAGTTATTTACTGTAACAAATGCTGTCAGCATGGTGTGTCAGGTTTACTGATAAATTGAAAGCACTCATGTTGCAAAAAAAAGTTACAAATATAATATTTCATTAAATGTATATTTGGGATAATTAAGTTCAGCCAACCTTTTGTGACAATCATATTTATTCACTTTCTGGTACACCTCCCGTCTGCACCAAAATAAAAATATTTAGGGTACTGTATGGTTATGGCCATTTGACAATATATTCAGTTTTTTTAATTCATTACAAGTTTTTAATAAACAATTGAAACCCCAGAGATGGTCACATAAGCGCAGGCTTATGACCATCAGCAGGGCTGTCTCTCTGCATTAAGGGTCCATGTGGAAAGGGGGCTGAGGTGCGAGTAACAGAGGAAACAGCAGAGGGAGCCCATTAACCACACATCAGATCTCACACTCTCAGTTCACCAACATCCACTGAAACCTGCTTGAAACATCTAAGCTGCTTCCCCAACCCTGCAGTAACTGAATCAAACATTTAAAAAGGATCAAATAATAATAATATTAAAAATTAAAAAACATCTGCAGGAAACTTTAAATCAAATTGAACATTTTAAACTCACATTTCCCAGACTCATTTTGTTGTGAGCAGTTCTTGCCAAGCACAGTGTTTGGACAACACTACAGTGAGTCCAGCATGGTGCTGTAATGACCAGTGGCAAAAGATCATCCAGGCTAAACACTGACTATGGTCAGCCACAAGATGACTGGGTCTCCTTTGTCATCACTTTTTTTTTCTTTCCTCTCGCTGCAGGTCTGATGCGTGGAGTCCACCTCTCCAGCAAAAATAAACTGTGGCACTGCTCCAGATTTTGAAGAAAAACTGAACTTGGTGAGGATGTTTTTCAGGATCACAACAGTTCCTGTTACTGTGCTTATAGTTTGACAGACAATGGTTTCAGTTTTGACTTTGAATTACACATTTTTATTGAGAGGTAAAGAAAAAAAAAGGATTCAGCTGCTAAAGGCAGAAAAATTTGTAAAGTTAAATTAAATTTTTAGGGAGAAGAATTAAACTTTTACCTGATGACAATACAAATACAGAGGGGAAATATAAGCACGTATAATGCAGAAAACACTAGTTTACACCATTAATCAAAAGCAATAAAGATACAGACTTAATAATTTAGTATTTTTTTTAATCTGGAGCTCCATTAATTTGAGGATTTTCTTTCTGGATCCAGAGGTGTAATTTTTTTTTATTTATTTTTTTTTTTTTTCCTGGAATCAAGTCTAAAATAACCATTTGATTAATTCGTTTCTTCATCCTAAAAATGTGAGAATTAGTGTTTTTTTTAGTTCTAATTGAATATATTGAATAATTTAATACTAACTATTACTTTTTATGAGATAGAGATCATAGAAATATAATTAACACAAAATATGACACTGTGTATATAACGGAAAAGCAAACAAATTAGATATAAAACATTTTAATAGGCCTTTTTTTGTTAGGGCTTTCAAAATTAAAATGAGTTGATATCAAGAAATGGATAAATTTTCAACAAATTAAACAAAGTATCTTACAATTTGCACAGGGATATGGCAAAATCCCACCTCCCCCCCCAAAAAGAAAAGAAGAAAAAAATATATATATATATATATAAAATAGCTTTATGACAAAGAAAATCCTAATTTTAGTGCTCTTTATGATGTTTGCTTTATGGCACCACATTAGAAATCAAACATAAATGTGCAGCTGAAATTACACAGCGGACATAAAATTCTGAAATTGAGTACATCTGGGGAACTTTAAGAGAAATTTAATAAGGGCAACTTCATTGTCTGGATTAATAAATGTCATCATTTACTATTTATTTGTGATTCAAAAAAACATTAAAAGACTGGCAGCAGTATCGGCAACTGGTTTCATCAATGCATGAAAGAACCAATAATGTGAAAGGATTCTGCATGAGCAATGCAAGCAACTGCTTGTTTTGGTCACAAATAACACCAAATGTCCTCCAGCAGAGCATCTCTCCAGTTTACTCTCCACCAAAGCAATGTTAGGAAAAGAAGTACCGATAACCTGCCTACCAACAAGCATATATTTCCCCTTTTCACCATGTAAAAACCTATGGTGTGTTTTAAAATGAAGGTGAACTACATCTTTCAGTGATGTAGCTCACCTTTGATGTAGTTCCCCTGAACTGCTTAGTTCATTTTGTTGGAATTTGATGTTATACGCCAAAAGAAAAGTGGTGCATGGTTGTGAATAAAGAATATATCTATTATGAAGCATTTTGAAAATAAAACCAGAGCAGACAGACATAAATTTCAATTCAGCCCTTCTGCTTTGAAAAACAAAAAAAGTTTTTGTGAATTTTTTCTCATTTCTCTTTGCCAAATACTTCAAATTCAACCTGATTGGTTGTAGAGGAAACATAATTGTTTCTGCTAGATTCTTAACTATATTGATGCGTTTTGTTTGAGTGGGAGATTTTACACATGGAGATGTTTTGATCTGAACCGCTTTATTGCAGCTGTAGCTGCATGTTTAGGGATGTTGCGCTGGAAGATGAACGCCCTCCACAGTCGTAAATCTTTTGCAGTCTGTAAAAAGACTTCTGCTGGGATTGTCGAGGAGTTAGCTTACTCATTTAACTCTCAAAATAATTAAGGAAAAGCTTCTCTGCAGCATGATGCTACCACCACTGTGATTCACCTTTGGACAGTTTTAGTTTTCTGCTAGTTGTCTCCACACATTTCACTAACCTGCCTGATGTATTTCTTGATCTTCATATTATTCACTGATGTTCTCTAACAAACCTCTGAGGCCTGCAAAGAAAAACTGCAATTGTTTAGGACTAGAGTTTAGATTTATGGCCCAACACAGAGCTGAAATGTGTGCTGGGTCATGCCACAATTATTTGCCTGATGGTCGGGTCAGGCTTGAGCGTCAATGGCCGCTTCATAACAGAGAAAACTAATTGAGAATACACAAAATAAAGTTGTGTTATTCCACTTGCTATAGTCTAAATAGAGAAGTATGTAGTTTGATTTGTTGAGGGAAAAAAAAGAAATGAAGGTGCAGATGTTTATTAGATTGCAACAAGCGCAGCAAGTTTCACAAAATCTATGCAGCTCTGCTCCTGTCAGTCACACATCCCAGTGCAATTAGCAACCAAACGGAGTTGGAGGATTCTAAACAAGCAGCCAAAAACAGGAGAACCTACTCAAATTATCCTCTAAAAACGAAAGCAGTAAAATCTTAATTTAAATAATTAAGATTCCAGCTCGGACACAGTGTCTGCAGTGTCTCCCTTTAAAGTTGTCATCTTTTATAACAATTATGTAAAAGACTGTCTATTAGCAATCATTTTAAAGTACAATTGTGAGTCCTTGAGGTTATCTGACCCTGCACCTGAAGCTTCACAGCCCACAGTGGGGTCCCGACCCTAACTTTGGGAACCACTGCTCTAATCTTTCACAGACTTTGTTAGTGTCAGCGGTGAAAGCTGATGATAATGTTGCTGGGAGGACTTGAGAGGCGCTGATAAGGTTCACTTAAAATGCGTTTGGCTGCTTGTATTTTTTATTTTAATCCACCACATTCTTAAATTTTTAAGTGAATTAAACTATAATCCTGAAGCATCGCTTCACCTCCTCCAACTTCCAGTCTCATGTTACGTCCTCCGCACCCCCGCCCCGTCTTCAGGACATGAAGGTCAGATAGGAGGGGGTGTTTGATCGATAAGCACCACTCCCGACAGCTCCTGCAAGTGCCGGCAGGACTCCTATCAAATGGATCAACTGTTTTCCCAAAGCCCCCTCTGCCCACCACCACCTCCTGGCTTTAAAAGAGAACTGTCACTAACTGCCACTGTCACATACCAGGCAGGTGCTTTCAACGCTCTGATAACGTGCCGAAGAATCTCACCAGAACCAACGGTGTGTGTGTGTGTGTGTCTGTCTGTGTGTGTTGGACTAAGATCTGTTGAAAGTTGGCCCGTGTGTTGTGGGAGTTTGTGCGTGACCCCTCTGACCCAATTCGCAGCTTATCATTTGGGATCAAGATACGAAATTGTAGGCTTCTTCAGCTGTGCGGTTTTGAAGGGAATTTTTTTTTTTTTTTTTGCGGCAAGTCGTCAAACTTTGAAGAAACACAAACATTAGCAAAGTTAAAAGGTCAGAGAGCTCAAAAAAAAGGAGTTGAGATGAGTTATGAACCATGAAGTGCATACTTTTTTCCCCCCTGTCTCTCTCTCTTCTCAACTCGCTGCTTTTCTGTTTGCGTCACTAAAAGAAGAGAGGGGCTCCTCGGTGACCCACAACACAGATGTTGGAGGCCTTTCCTGTGAAGTCAGATAAATCGCTGTTTGCGTGAGCTGAAAACCCCATTTTTAGGTGCTTATCGTGCTGATGACTTAAAGAGAGGCACAGTAAAGCAAACTCCATGGGTGTGTGTGTGTGTGTGTTGTGGGTGGTTGGGTGTTGGGGGGGCGCTGAGGGTGACAAGGAGATAGTGTCGGTGATTGACACGTGAAGAGCAACTAAAAAAAATGCCCCGCTTTGGAATGTGACAATCTCCCAGCATCCCATGTTGCTCCGTGTCTGACAGTGAATTGTTAAAAGCATTCCAGGCAGCTGGGGGTTGAGGGTGAAAAGGGAGTAAAAGGAGATGTTCTGGGGCTACAAAAAAAAAAAATGTTTGTTTGCCCCTAAAGTAGACGAACCATATCCTAAATGCCCGCAAATAAACTAACACGTACAAGAAGCGTGCATTAATACGATGCTGAAAGTATTTCAGTACTTGCATTTCGCTTTTTCAGTCAGACAGGGGTTCAAAGGAGACCTGGTGGTCCCCCCACCAGTGTCCTACAGTGACATATAGGCCCCCTCCCAAAGCCCCCGAACCCACCCACCGAGGCAGGCGAGGTGGTGGTCACGCTACGAGGAAAGGTCCTTATGGAGCGGCAAGTTAAACAGACCACACGACAGGGGCAAAAGGCCTCCGCTTACAAGGTCTAATTGGTTCCACAGGTTGCAGACTAGAGAGCAAAGACAGGAGGAAAGGATGGGTCTGTGGAGCAGGAGGGAGGGCTGGGGTCAAAAGACTGTAGAGACAGAAAGGGGGAGCAAGAAAAAAATAGAAACAAAGGGAACAGAAAATATACCAACAGAATAAAGAGAAGTGGCATCAGAAGAGGAGTTTCTGTGATGCGATTTTATTTTTGTTGTAGAAATGAGAGGTTTGTTCAGAGATCGGGTGGATGATGGGCGATGTCAACCCCAGATGTGTGAATATTTTCTGAAGTTCAGATCATCTGTTAGTAGACATGTTCAGGCTGCTAGTTTGCTGTCATTGTCTAATTTTGGTTTATTTAGTCATGTAATTAGATATTTTCTGCTTGTACAGCTGCTTATGTTGTAATAAACTGCATTGTTCTTAATTTGTCAAGCATTAAATAAAAACAAATATTCAAGTCCTTTTTTAATAAGGTTTTCTGTTTTCAGACTTCTGCTAATTAGTGACACAAAGTAAAGGTTTGAAAACTCCCCTGTCACAACAAATCAGAAACATCACAAAAGAGGAACCTATAATTAAAGTACCAATGATTAACAGTTCCAGTTAAAGTTATTATAGTCGTCGTACTTTGGTGGAAATGTTAGAAACAACTTTGATGTGTTTTAAAGAAGAATTTGAAGGCAGGTTCAAATTCATAAATTGTCTTTTTCTAACCCACACAGTTATACAAACACACTTATATGTTAGTAACTATTAAGAAGCACCAAGGAAGATTCAGACTTAATCATTATCAAAAAATTGTGGGGCACATTTACAGTTTTTCTCAGTTGCTTTGGTGCATTTTTCTGATCAGAATTAAAAATCTTACAGTTCAACATCCACAATATTTAGTCAACAGCAGTCGCAGTTTCTCATGTCTTCCAACAAGTTGTAAACCCGTCTGGATCAGCTGGTTCAATGCAACGCTCTGCTGTCTTATAACATAATTTGTTTATTTCATGTCAAAGTGAATTACAAAATGAATTATCATTCCCTTTAAAGTTTGTCTTCATTTCATCACTTGATTCATTTCATACAAACATGAACTATCTAGAAAACAGTGAACTTGGATTCTCATCTCCCTTTACTGTAGTCTGGGCTTTCCTTAATTGACTTCAATTTCCTCTGGTATAATTTCAGCGAACAGAAGGAGAAGTTGTGAAAGATGCTGTAGATTTTCTGAGCTATTTGAGAATCGTAGTCTACTTGTAGTTTCAGCGATGGCAGTGGAGGAAGTGAGCAAAGCCCTTCAGTCATATTAAATGTTGGCTGTTAATATTGAAATGACATTAAAAGCCACCTCGTTCGGCTCGGCACTTCTCTCTTTGCAGTGGAGGGTGGTTGTTTGCAGTGCAGGCAATTTCTAGTAAGCTTCATAGCATCAAACTGATGCATCACGTTTGATGCATCACGACCAAATGTTAACAATTTGTTGAAATTTAAAACCTCAGCAGAGTCCACACCTTCAGCAAACAACTTTTTCTGAGTAGCCAGAGGTCCAAACCCTCTGTATGAACTTAAGCCGGTTTCTACCAGTCTAGCAAAAGACAGAAGCTGTGGAAGAAGCTGCATTGAACAGAGAGCAACCTCTGATGTCTGAGGAGGAAGGTTTATTGCCAACACACGCATCCCCAAATGGCCCTGCTTGTGGCCATGTGATGACCTCTCAGCAGAGCTTGCAGAGGGTGGATTCACCACTCAAGGCCAAACAGACAGAAACATCTGGGTGTCCAAGAAGGACCACAGCTCTGTGTGCTGATTGTTCTAATATGTACTCCAATATTGTTTACAGCTTGAGCCAAAGGATGCTTCTTATGCTTATTGTAACCAAATTTGTTTTTACAATGATGAGGACAAAGTGCAAGAGCATATGCTCTTTGTGATTGCTCTCTAAATAGTGCAATGTGTTGCTTCACTGTGAATTTCAAATGTATGAGTGTTGAGGTAGTATCACCAAGAGCTGACTTGTTAGCTTTGGAAAAGGGAATGAACTATCATAACAAAATATGAACACGCTATTTGACTTGCTTGTTCATAAATTTAGTCAGGACTTTTCATTTTGTTGAGACTGACACTTTCGTTGTCATAGGTTCTTGTTTTGCAAGTCATCAGCTAGATTTTGTAATTGGTACTAGTTGGTTTTGGTTAGCTGTTGTGCAAATGGAAAGATGCTGGTTTTCCAGAAGTTCACAGTTTATTATAAAAACACAACAGGAAGGTTAAGTAAAAATCTATTGTTTTTTTTAAATGTACAATGTTATAGTCTGCTTGTCCTCAATGACGTCTTACCTGTTGTCTTTACCGTCCTGGGAGGATGATCCAAGCTGAACTGGGTTCAGCCACGAAGCCTAGAAAACATCCAAATGTTTTCATCATGATGATCTTCCATTTCAAAGCAGAAATAGAGAAAACAGTATCCTGACAGATATAAAAGAAGAAGATGAACAACAATTATATCTTATGTTATGGTGATAATGTGAGGAATTGCGTCCTAAAGGTCGAAACCTGACAGGAATTTGCTGCTCAAAGCTGCTAAAAATCTATAGATTGGTGGTGATATTAGCTGACTGGTGCTACGACGAGCGCCTGTCAACAATCTCCATGGTAGACATTGCACTTCATAAGAGCTGAACAAATTATTAAACCATAAGCACATCTATCTGTAGATTTAGATTACTTAATGTGTTTGACATATTTGGTTTGTGAATGATGGCTTTATTCTCGACAATCACATCAAAATTCATTGCTCAGCCTTAGTGAAGTCATTGTTGGCACATTGATTTATTTAAAATAATGTCCGGTGAAGCCAATGCTCATGAAGATATACAGCTTGAAGTGCAAACAATAAAATGTCTCAAGTGCATTTTAAATCTAAGACCTCATATCTTGTTTTTAGTGTTTTCTTTGCTAAGTTTATATCATGTTTATACCACATCAGCTATTCCTCTAGACAATGAACATGTCAACTTTATGGCTTCAAAAACGCTGCACAAAGCCTTAAAACTGTGATCCCATTAAGAGGTAAAATCTGGAACTGTTCAGCAGATGAAAGTTTGACTTTGTGAGCCCTCCGAGTATGTATTTCTTTTTATACCTCGACAAGCTTTAGTCTGCATTATTGGTAGTTATGGACCAGAAAATGGAATTCCCAGAAAAGTGACCCGAGGTGCTGTCACACCGCAGGAAATCTTACCAGTCATTTAATCTGTTTAAGACCCTTAACTTATTGTTTTTCTTTAAAAAGAAAGTTGAAAGTGGTTTGCAGAGGAGGGAAACTTATTTGACTTGTGCTTTTTTTTTCCAAGAGAATGTATTTGTTTGCTACTGCTAACGCTGTCAGCGTTGTTTTACAGAGTTTTTTTTATTCTTATTACTCCTATTGAAAAAAAAGAAGATTTGCAATTACAAGATAGGCTTGTTTAAATTTTTTTAAATTGTTAATTTCCTTGAAAAACAGACGCACCTCTTTGTTTGCACTTTGTCACCTGCTTCAAAACGTTCAACCCCCTTCATGGAGTAGGTCCAGTTTGACATCTCCATGACATCTGTCTAAGACTGTCTAGACCACAGTAATAACACATATAAATTCCTATTGTGAGTGGCATTCCCATTTGATGTAAACTGATCTGCTGTGTGCCTGCCAGGTCTGAGCAAACAAGATCACTGACACCATTTCTGCTGTACTATTTATTTGAAGGAGTCACTGGGTTTCATTGTTCTTTATCCTCATGCTTTTGTTCCTGCGAGCTGAGTGAGTCCTGAGCAAATGTAAAACTCTTTGGAAGATTTAATCCTCCCGGAGTTAATTATGTTAATGTGCGAACTATCTAAGTTTCCTACAAACATGCAGTGAGCTGAGTCGCAGCTGTCATAATTAAACGACTACGGTCCAGATGTACCGAGAAAGTATGCTCCACAGATGTCAATTCCATGTTCGTAGACGTGTTATGAATGTGTCAAACGTCTAGTAAATGTGACCGTTTACTGTGACTTCTAAATTAAAAAGAACTTGAAACAAAGTGAAATCTGGTTTCTCGGCCGTGTGGACGAACCTGGTTATTGGACTCAGATGTATGGAAGCCTTAGTTTGAGCAGCCTGTTAGCTTAAAGACAGAAACAGGAATAGACAGCTCAACCTGGCCGGGTGACAGAAACTAAATCTGATTACATGCAGATAAAAACATATTCAATATTTACATATACGATATTCAAACATTTACCTATAAAGAGTAAAATCAGAAAAACTGATCACTTTAAGTGGTCTCTTAATTGTTTCCCGAGCTGTCCAACACTAAATGTAGTAAATAAAATATTCTTATATTTAAGTATTTATATAATTTTCTTTACAGAAACACGCTCAAAATGGAAATGGTTTATTTGAGTTGAAAGATTATTTGCCCTTCTTTGACATCATGTTGTTATTATTTTTAATTTTGTTTAATTTTGTCAAAATGGGTGAATGGACTCTTTGGTTTAAAGTAGTTTTAAAGTGAGGTCATTAGACAAAATTAACTTTTTTGCATGTTTTCGCATTTCCATTTGGGTTTGTTTCTAGAAACAGTCCAAATGCTGGAAAAAATAAAAAAGTAAATAAACTGACATTTTTTGGCAATAACTTAATGTTGTTTAGTATCTGGAAAATTAGTCATTTCAAAAACGTCTCGAATATTATGCCACAATCGTGGCAAGAGACTCCATTTCTCCTTCTGGGTCTGACTCTGGGTCAAAGATGCATCATTGTAAAATTGTTCATTTGTTTGACATGTATAGCGTGTCAAACGTGTCCCCTACATTGAGGAGATGTGGTCTGTACATATAATTAAAAGTCACAGAGCCCTTAAACAGCTCGTTGCGATAGGAGCGCAGGATAGGCAGAACTGAGCAGGTGAAATCTCATCATCTGAGAATAATTTGTGTAAAGTGTAATAAACATATTTTTTATAGCCTATAGACTTATTCTAACCTGTTCCAAGAAGCATAATAGGTTCCCTTTAACTAGATTTATTTTCCTCCTGTTTTCCTGTTTTGTCTTGACTTTCTTTGCATTAAATATTTACTTTTTAACTCTGCTCTGATTGGTTTGCAGTCTGTGTCCAACGCAGCGATAAACGTCATGCAATCTGTAATTTGTACCTAACAGACATAGCAAGACTAAAAACATTCTGTTGCAGAAGACTACCCCGACATTGATAAGAGCATATAAAAGAGCTGCGTAAGCAAGCTAATAGTTATATAACTTCTATAACCATTGTTTGTTTCTTGTGAAACATTGATATTAAGAGCCACCTTTGAAATGCTAAAGAGGCAAAAAAAACTAAGAGAGCGTTTCAGTAAAAGAACTGACCTGTATGCATCCTGTGTGTGTGTGTGAATGAATGTTTCTCCTACCTTCGCTTTTTGCAGGGTGTGAAAGCCAAGATCGGTTCCAGCTGGAGCTCATCAGGTGACAATCAGGGGCAGCATTTAGAGGACCGGTTTCCCTACAGTGAACGCCAGATGACTCCCCTCCTGGATTCCTGGCTCCTCATCACCTCTTGATTCCTTCCAGTCTCACTGCCGCTCCTCACACTGTTCCTATGACGACACCTACCTGGATTCATCGTCCAGTTCCACCTGCCTGTCCACCTTTCCATCGCCGTCCACCTTGGCAATAAACAGAGAAATGATCACCAGGCAACCACTAACCCCGCTCTGTCAATTTCAGTCTAGCAGATCTCAACTACCTCCAACACGGACCTGCATGTTCACTTCACTTTAGTTCAGTTTCGCTTTATTTTGGTAAATTATCAACATTACACATGTTCTCCATTTCTATTTCTGTGTCACCTGCAATTCTTTATTTAGTCGTCAAGAACCAGTATTGGTTATTTACATTTTGACAATAATTTTCACTGTTACTTCAGTAAAGGTAGCAAAGCACCAATTACTTGTCAAACTTGCTGAAATCATGAAACCTGCACTCCACCAGAACCTTCTGAAGGAGAAGGTCTGACCATCCATTCGTGGCCTTAAACTCAATCGCACTTGAGTTAGACAGCAAGACAATGATCCAAAGAATGCCAGCAAATGGTCTGTACTTGTATATGATTGATGAAGTCCATAGGACTACCAAATATCAGTAATGTTTGATGGCAGTCGTTGGCATCAAGGGGACAATCAGTTCCCTTGATGATTGTCCCCTGCAGTTTTGAATTGAGGAAATTCAAAACTGCATTTTGAATTTCCTCAAGTTATCTTTGTTAAATGATCTGAAACAGTATGATAAATATCAAAAGTAGAAAAAATGTATAAGGTGCAAATACTTTTTCACAGCATAATATGTGTAAAGAATAAGTAAACATTTCCAAATTAGTAGCTCTTAAAGTCAAAGTATTTAGTTGATAGTCCCAATGCTCTGAACATGACATTGCTTGTCCGGCCCTTTCGGTGCTTAGTGGGAGATGAAGGGTTAAGTCCTCAGTCGGAAGAGATAGGAGCTGAAAGCAACCCATGAATCCTGAAGTCCCTGCAGGCCCAGCATGGTAAAATAATTAGGCTTACCTTTGAAGAGAACTAAACAAACACAACAGCACTCAACACTAGCCACGTCCTCTGCTGACTTTCTTCTTCGTCTATTCCTCAAAGCGGCCTTTCCTTTCTCTGTTTCCTCGCTCTGCTACCTGCCATACCAAGCCAGTCGAGTCGACCTTCCTCCCACATCCCTCATCTTTTCATCTTACTCTGTTCTTCGAGGTTTTGAAGTCTAGCAGTCTCTTTCTGTCTGCCGATTCTCTTGGGGAAGAAAGATAAAAATGGAGGAAGAAAAAGAGGACGCAGTTCACGGATCAGTTTTTTACATTTTCTAAACTATGCTTTAAACTGCAAGAAGAACCAGCGCTGTAGGAATATTCAAAAAGAAATCCCAAAGTGCTGACTTACTAGTAAATTCCCCATTGTTAAGTGGCTTCTAAGACTGGACAAAAAGAAGATTGTTTGATCTAATTCTTCTAATAGCAACGAGTTTGTATCAGGCTGTTTAAGAACTTTTTCATGGATGATTTTTGATAGATTTTATGACTGTTAAGCAATTTCTCAGAACTGCCATCACATTCTGTGTGACATCTACTGCTAACTGTTTTTCTATCCTTCATACAAAAAATACATTGAAGTAATCAGGGAAATAAAATCTTATTACAATTATAACTTTAAAGTGTGTTAGTATTTACAGAGGTGACATGGAAGTTAGCTCACTTTGTTCTCCTTATTCCTCATTTCTTTGAGTTGCTCTTACCTTTGAAATATTTTAATTAGGAGTTGGAAGTATATATTTCATACAAAGTCTTATTATTATTGTGCAACATTAGGTTTACATTTTTATACTCCGAGGTGAGGGTTCTTGTCAAAGAACATGAGGAATTAGAGCCATTCTGCCACATTTAGTCAGATAGGAAGAAACATTCTTTCCTAAATACTGAAGCAAAATTTTGGTCAATAGCTGCAGCTATTAAATCCATGTGGATTTCACTTCATAGTTGGTTATTTTTACCAACGGAGCAGGACTCAGTACAGTTCTTACAACCCACAGCTACCTCAAATGGGAAGCCAAGTCATCAGTCCGACACCTGATAACTGCTAGTTGTTTGAGAGCACAAAGTTAAAATTCCGGACATCAGTTTTTTATTTTTGTGTCAATTCAAAATGTCTTCTGATACAACTAAGTACAGTTGGCAAAGAAACTTTCCAACCTGAAAGACACAGAACTCAGCGTCAGACATGAATCGTCAAAATTATTTCTTTTTTTTTTAAGGTTTTATTGGCTCTAATGGCCTTTATTTAACAGTGAATGAACAGGAGAGAGGGAGAAGACATGCGGCAAAGGTCGCCAGGCCGGGAATCGAACCTGGAACAGTCGCGTCAAGGACTAAAGCCTCCGTATGTGGGCCGTGCTAAACCCCTGCGCCACCACAGCACCCCATATCAAAATAGTTTCTGATAAATTAACAAAATTCCGATCAGCAATTGTAAGAAGGCTTTGATTGCTGTGATGATCTATGAATATTTTCTTAGGGATGATAATTTTTGACACTATTTTTACACTGCTTTTGTCATATTTTTTAATGACCAGTTTCTTGATTTAATGACAATAAATTCAAATCTTGATCCAATCAGACGCATGGATCATTTTGGGCTTAAGTACCCAAAAATACATGTGGTACTTAAGTATTTCTAGTAATACTGTTTACTCCAGATTACCTTTTTGTGTTAATGTTAATAAAATGGCACATTATGTTGGGTTTTTTTGTCTTGGTTTTAAGTAAAATGTGCTTGTTCAGAGAGAAACAAATAGTGCCAGGAACGTATACCTGAAGATCAAGCTCATATGCCCGAAGGACAAATTGAACCCAGGAGACAGAATCAAAATGGCTTAAAATAGTTTAATCAAATTGTTGGGCAGTGATGATAACATATAAATTAAGAAAGAAGGAGGCGGAGAAAGGTGGACTTAAAGAGAAAGAAGGGGCAGAAAGGAGCAAAGAGGCATACAGAGGCATGACTCCCAGAAGACCACTGAATTTCCCTTCTTTCTTTTCTGCCTTTTTTCACAGTCCTCTCACTCCCAGCTCCACACAGCTGTTTTAGGGCCAGGGGCTTCTTTCTCCAGAGCCCAGATGAAAGAGCCGCCTTAAGCAGCCCTACAGGTAGGTCTGGTAAAGCCATTGCTCTGGCTGTCCACTGCATGAAATAAAAAAGGCAGAAAGACAGAAAGAGTGGGGGGAGGGATTGCACTAGAATGAGCAGAAAAATTAAGATAAACCTGAAAACACAGAGTTTGAACAAAGTGGCAAAAAAAGAACATCATGGCAACGATTTGTAAGAACGAAGAGACAGGTGAGGAACTATGAAAAGGTTACCTGATGCTGGGCACCAACCCCATGATATTAACCATTTCCCCTCTTATTGACTTTGTTAGACCATTTTCAACACTACTTTCTATGTGTTTACAAGAGTAAATCACGCTGAAGAGGGGATTAAATGCAACAGAAAACATCTAAGATGTGTAAAAGGTAGCCTGCTCAGACTGAGCTATTGACAAGCTTTCTGTTGCAGGTTTGTTTTACTGCATACAACTTCTCTCTTTCTCTCACATACTTCTTTCCACCCAGATGTTGATGGAGAAGCCACTGCAGGCCTTTTTGGTTTTCCAGCTAAATTACTTATATTTTTAAGTTCCATAAGTCTGAGTGTATGACACTGTTATTGCTGGAACACATAAAACAGCAGCAAAAACTGAAAAACAGTGTCAGTGTGCTCAACAACTGGTAAAGAACTTCACCAGAACTTCTTTAATGTCACTGGGAACACCGCGCTCAAAGTCGTTATGCAAAACTGCGTCCCTTAATCACTTCTACACACCGAGGTCATTCCCAGACAGTCATTTCATCCAGTTAGAGACTTATTCAAGATCTCTGCTCAAACACGAATAGGTACTTCAGATGCAGCTTGAATGCTGGATTTTCCAGCTTTTCTCACTGCTACAATTTTCTCAGGCTCCGGCAGAGCGACACCACCCACACACAGTCTTCGCTAACCACCAGTGTGTGCGACTGGAGCGCTCCAGGTGATGTCTAACCTCTCCACCTTCCCACATTTATATAGCCTCACTTTTATGGTATATCACAAAAACAGTTACATTGCCCTACCAAAAATGTCATTTTGACAGCAAAATTTTAATGTAAAAAGTGGTTTTGAGTAAATGAAATCCAATTTGTTTATTGGCAAATTTCACTGAAGGACTAACTATTTCTTTTTCTCATGGATACTTTATGGTGCCCAATATTCACACTCAATATTCGTACATGGGAACTGACCAAAAATCGAATTCGGTCATAAAAGTCAGAATTCTACTTGAACTTTTCTGGTGTTGATGATTGTGACAGAGCTTTACTAATGCAGGATGCGTGGTGGATGCAAGAAGTCTCTGTGTTCCAGTCTTGACCAGAAGCTTTCTGACGTGGGTTCTCTCTGGGTACTCCAAGTTTCTCCTCCATCTAAGGAATATGTTAAGCTGATGAGAGACTCTGACGTGGTTTAAATTGTGAGTCATGATGATTTATCTTATCTGTTTATGTGTTAGCCTTGTGATTAGTGACCCATTCATTGCATACCTACTTTATACCAACAACAACACTGATCAATCAATGAAAAGTACATGGTACTAATTAATGCAACATGTATTTAGTGGCAAGTGGTATTTCGAGACAGTACCTGGGTGTCTTAGGAGGGTGACCCTGCTGCAATTGGAAAATACTCTACACCACCCAGATCTGCCAGTCCAGGGTAACTACCCCCTTAAGGAACTTCAGATGAATCTCATCCACCACCAGGGCCTTGCTACCAAGAAGCTTTTTAACCACCTTAAGAGAGTTTGGGGAGATGGAGTATGAACGGCCCGTAATCAAGATCTCTATTGCGGGTAAGATCAAGTCTTGCAGGATATTGGTGAAAGTTGCCTTGATGACTAAAGTATCCATTCATGGAGATGAGTGGGGATGGAACCATCAAATTGGAAGATTGTAAATTGTGCTTTTCATTCAGTCATTCACCCCTTCACTCTCACATTCAGTCACTGATGGTGGCAAGCTTTTGTACAGCAGCCACAGAGCCTTGTGACAGTCTGACAGAGGCGAGTCTGCCATGCACCGCTGCCACCAGACCAGACCCTCTGACCCCCAACAAGACACAAGGGTGAAGTGACTTGCCGATGGACACAACAACATAGGTGGACAGAGTGAGGTTCGAACTGGCAACCCACTGATTGCAGAACACAGGCAAAATAACTGTACCTATTAATTTTTTTAATAAAACATCTTTCCATTGTCTGTTCCTGCTTATCGTTGTAGGGTAATGGGTGATGCCTTTCTCCACCAGTCCTTGGGTGAGAGGACGTGTGCATCCTGGATAAGTCACACACTCTATTCCCCATACCTAAGGGCAATGTTAAAGGAAAAGATACCCTTAGAGTCATGTTGGTGTACTGTGGAGAAAGCCAGATTGCCCAGAGAGAACACACACATGTTTGGGAAGAACAACACCCCAGGCAGGGATTCCAAACCTAATCCAAGATGGCAGTGCTTACTTCTGCATCACTGTGAATGCCATGGTTACAACAATATTTTAAAAGATTGGAACTTGCTTTTCATAACTGTCCAATGCTTACAGATGTTTAAAGGGTTCAAATTTACATGCTGTCGAGATAAATTACTTTTGGGCAAAGAAGATGAGCAAATAAAATGAGATCAACAATCTTGCAATCCTCAACTGTTCTCCTGAAATGAAAATATTAAATGTAGATCATAAAATACTGACAACTACAACTCCCAACCCAGCTATGAAAATGTATTGGACTAAAATGTTTGTCTGTTAGATATGACAGTGAGGCAAAGTTTTAAAATTGGGTGAACATTATATCAAAGACCTGAAATGTTTCATGCTCAACTTCCACTTCCTCCTGCACTAGAAACAAACTGTGACTTTTTGTGATGCTCCGGATGTGAGCCAGCACAATCCTGGGCCAGCTCAAGGTAAATTGCTGTCGAGGTGATGTGGTTTGAGGCCCATTATGTGGTTCAGGTTGTTGCAACAAAGCAGAAGCGCATAATTACAACAGGTGGTTGGAGAGATTTTCTTCTCAAAAGCCACTGAGGTTTGGGCAAAGAGAAGGACTAGCAGAGGACACTGAGTGAATTACACCATCACACTTTTTCCTCCCGGCCCAACACACCCATACTTACTATATGCTTATTTTCTTTTACTTTTATTCACCATTTCCATTGACCTGGGAAACTAATAGCTGCGGTCTTCTATGGGACTTTTTGTGTTCAATGATAGTCACATGTAAGACTTTCTGAACAAATTACGATTCAAATGAGATAAACTGTGAGGCTAATAAAAAAGAAAAAGAAAATCTGGGGCAAAGCTTGGTCCTGTTTCAACTCTTCTTTTAAGGCAGCCAAAAAGCTTCTCGCTGGAGAATCCAGGCAGCCGACAGTTAGGTATGTAACAAAGCAAAGAGGGGTAAAAAACGATAGCTTTTGATCAGGTTTCAGCAGCGACCTTTCATGTTCAGTCTGGAGAATTTTAACTAAACTTTCCTGACAGGCCGCTTTTGCGTTTACAGAGACTGAAGCTTTTCTAAATTATGAGTGGCTGTTGACGATGACTGCTGAACAGAGGATTTGCATGGGGTGTACAGAGCAGGACCAAATGTTTCCAGGCTGGTTTTAAAAACTGACGTGTTAATGTGGGTCAGAGCCTGTTAGCGTCAAGTCAGTGCTGATTAACAGGATCTGACAAAGGTACAGTAGAATAAAGTGAAGAAAAGTTTATGAAAGGTCATTTAAACGCTCTCCAAACAAATCCACTTTACTGCACTTTTAATCCCTTTGTAAAATAAGAAGAGCACCGATACAGAAAACAAAAACAACTTCATCAGTTTCTGCTTTTGTCACCTGATTATGGTTGTTACCCTGCAACCTTGGATGGCTGTAGAGAATGATCTTCCCTCAACGTGTGATGCTGTGGTGTGAGAAAGACGAGACACACATTGAGCTTCCTTCACATTCAACCAGAAGATTTCTTCTTCTTCTGTGTTATAAACATTTAACAATGTCCATTGTTTCCATATAACAATAATATTTTACATCTTACATAAACAACTATTCTCTTAATATGAAACTGAAAAAGGTGCAATGCTTCTTTAATTCTGTGCATCAGTACTCAAGTTTAACGTATATCAGAAATATATAGTTTATCTGGTTTTTGCAACAAACCCATAAAGAAGCATCAAATAAAATAAAGAAACCAAAAATAATTTCCTTTAAGTGAGAACGCTCTCAATCAATGCTTGTTCCATGACAGACCGACCCTATTTATGTTATGTTAAGTGCCAGACTGATTAAACGACGACATGCCTCTGCAGATAATGTGGTTTCCTTTCTTGAAGCTTCGATAAACTTTATAGCTGATTTCATTTCTAAACACCTCGCTGACATTGAAAATCCCTGACTTTAACTCTTTCCATAGAACTAAACTCTACAGGGAAGAGTGCGGCTGTTTTTAAGACCTGTCATAGCTTAGTTTGGAGTTGACTGGTCAAAGAAGATTGGGTGTGTGTTTTACCAATAAGAGCATGTTACTGGTGCAAAAGATTCAAAATCTAAGAAATTGTTCGCTGAACATAAAAAAAAAAGGTATTATTTCTGCTAAATATCCAAGATGTGGTGACACCAAACATTATTAGCAACATAAGTGTCACAATATGCATTTTCCATAATCAGGGCAACAATATTACAGCAGAGATCTACAGAGTCCAAGCCCTAAATGCGATTATTGTCCCTATGACTCCGATGTGTAAAGCTTTATAAACGCAGGCTCTCACCCTCCATGTGTGAACATGATGGGAAACTGCTGCACGGAGAGGCAGTATAAGAGTAAATTACATTACATATATAATTATGAGAGTTTGCTCAACATCTTAGCTGTAAATCAGTCATTTTGGCCCATGCTGGAGACTTAAAGGGTGAAAATGGACTGGCTTATTAGTTCCAGCGGGACACTGCAACAAGTGAATTCGCCATATGGAACAGTTCAGCACTTTGTTTTAATCCTGTTTGAGGCAACAATTAAAATATCTTGAAATAAATTCCACGTGAATGCCATTAAACTTCAAAAGTGTACGCTTATCTGACTAAAAACAAATTATGTAAAGAAATTAGTCAAAAGAAACCTGGAAACTTTAGATTAATCATCTCTTCAGAAGCTGCTCTTGCAGCTTCTTATTTAATGATTCAGGCAGAATTTTCTGTTTTAGGATTAGACCAACTGAGACTTGAGATAATATGACATTTATTGTTTTCTTAGCTGCATGTTAAGTCAGACTATTTTATATGCCAGTGTAGGCTGTACAAATTCTGCTTAACAGTTCGCAGGTGTGACTATTTTTTAACGAATGAAAACTGCTGGTCCGTTTTGCTGACTTAAATCTCCGTCATTTCTCAGAACATTTTTAAAAGTACTTATAAATATTCGGATAACAATTGTTATTCCAATTCCCAGACTTTTAATTCACCGCCAGGAACCCACACAGTTAGGTCAAGTGTAAAGAAAATCCTGAACAGATTTTAAAATTCAGACAGTCATGATGATTCAGACAGTGAATTTACATCATAACTGGAATAAAGCTGACTCTCAGTCGGCCATCTTTACCCGTAACTGTACTTAGGTCTTCACTGATGTCAGAATAAAAGTGTTTTCCTTGTATTCATTTTCTGTATTCATTATGTAACTTGTCTATTTAGGAAAAAAATCAGAGGGGTGGACCTCAAAGAATGTTGCATGCAATATTATTTACTCCTTAAGACATTGTACAAATGTGGGCAGAGAAAATGAGCAGATTGTTGGTATGAAACTATTTCAGTGTAACAGTAAGTTAAAAGTCTCATTTCAAAGTGTTGATCTGATACATGGCGCATATCATTTTTATTTTTGATTCACTTTATTACTGTAATTTAGATTTTTTTATTATTATTACTATTTCATGTCACTTTTATGCAGATGGTTTTCAGATGTACTGAATATATAGATGTATCGCTATTCAGGCAACACATTGGTCATTTGAATTCTGCCATTTAGTCAAACTTAAGAAATTTGAATGTTTTTTACCAGTCGATTTCTCAAAATTACTAGCCTGGTAGAAACCAGCCCCATGTCCAACGCTTTAAGGGTCAGAGAAACGACTGCTTCCTGGAGGTATGGACTCTGTTTTAGTCTTACATTTTACCCGATGGCTAATGTTTGGCTGTGACATGTGTAATGCGCCAGTTCAACATTATAAAGCTTACCAGAAATTGCCTGTGCTGTAAGCAGGCATGCTCTGTGAAGAAAGAAGTGTCGAGCCACATTAGGCGGCTGTTAATTGATTATTTGGAAGTCATTGCTAAAACTACAGGCGGACTACAATTCTAAAACAGCATCCATCATTCATAACTTCTGTTCGCTGATTGGCCCTGTTGAAATCCATTTCAATGGGAGAAAGTCCAGACAGAGCACAGAAGGAATAGTGAATAAAGCTGAAAATAGACTACAAAAGTATTAGACAGAATTGTTTGCACTATTCAAAAAAACCTTTCCAAACAAATACATTTGTTCCAAAAAATGCATGCTTTTTATTTCTCTTTG
Organism: Phalloptychus januarius; assembly: GCA_902982915.1. Lineage (NCBI taxonomy): Eukaryota > Metazoa > Chordata > Actinopteri > Cyprinodontiformes > Poeciliidae > Phalloptychus > Phalloptychus januarius. Next base: position 77,959 of record CADWAE010000251.1, on the reverse strand, counting down.
TCTAGACTATTGCACTTTCACATACATCAACAAAAAAAACCTTGATTGTCTTCAGTTAATCCAGAACTGTGGAGCGAAACTCTTTAACTGGAAGAAGCAGAAGAAGTTATGACACTGTTGTTTTAATGTCTTTACATTGGCTTACTAGTTCATTTTAGAATTAATTTTAGAATCTTGACTTTAACTTTCAAGACTCTGCATGCAAGGTCAAGCACCTTCCTATTTAACTCAACTCCCAAAGACAGACACACTCCAACTGGAGGCCTTATGACTTCAAACCAAACTCTAATCATAGTCCAAAGCATAAAAACCCAAAAGGATCGCTCTCACTAGACTGCAGCACGTCGATTGTTGTCTTTTTTTTTACCCCATCTTGAATTTTGAACTCTTTATTCAAAGGTACTTTTCTTTGAATTTTATTTAATTTAATTTTTGTCTTCTAAATTACACTTCAATATTTATTCTCTTTTTCATTAAAGAACTTTGTGATTTACATCTCTGTAAGGTGCCATGTACATAAAATGTATTAATTACGCACCGACAGGCAGTTATTTACAGCGGCCATTGTTGGGCAAACATGCACCAGTCGTCGTCCGCTCAAAGGAAACCCTGCACCTTTGTTGTCTCGAAGAATAATTACAGTTTAACTGCATGATGTATCATATGAAACCATGCTGTGAAAGTAGCACTTGAGGCCCCGGACGAGGTTTTCAGGCTCAAACCCGAGGCCTAAAGCAGTCGTTGAGGGTGTTTGTGAGCGAGAGAGCATGTGTATTCATGTGAAAAAAGGGCTTCAGATGTTATGTGAAAACCATTCTGGTTCATGTGTTCACATGGAATACGTATTACTTAAATATGTAGGATGATAAAAAAAAGTATGTTGGGGTCTGTCCTGAGGGAGCTCCCCCCTCAAACAACCTCTAACCTGCAGTAAGGGAATAACTTAATGTAACTGTAGATTTTCTTAAGTAGATGCCAGGGAATTTTTCCATGTGCTGATAGAAAACAAAGTGTTCTGCGATTCTGGACTTGAATGAGATGAATGTGATTGGGAATAATGGCTGGTTATATTTTTTTCTTTTTATCTAACCTGCCTTTAAACATAGAAACAGCAGAATGTGTCTTCGATTCATTACATGTCTTATGGGCATGTCCACTGATCGGAACGAATGTCACTGAAAACTTTACGTATTTAAATAATTTATTTCAAATTGTGGAATCAGTAGATTCCTTACACACATTCCTTACATACAAGTCAGGTGTTCACATTTTGTTACTTTAGATGAAACTCGATTTTTCAGGTAAAAAAAAACATGAAAAGTCATGCTGCAGCCATGTTTGAAAAATTTCCTGGTTGAAATTAAGAACCCAGAGGTCATACAAAGGCACAAAAAGGAATCGATAAGGAATAAACTGGCAACACTGGGGGAAAAATGGCATTGCAATGGAAGGGATAAGGCAAAGGGACGAGTGAGCAGAGGAGTATTTAATCTGAGGAGGGTGATTAATGGGACCAGCATCAGGTGAGTCAAATTTTTAAAAAAGTCTTGCAGCCATTGAGAAGCATGAGTCTGGTAATTAAGGGCAGATGGCTCAAAAACGCCATTACCAAGACACCCAGATGATGTAACATGAACAAAGGAACGACACCAATATCTAAACAGAGCATTAGTAAACAAGATTCTGCTAAAATGCAACATAAATCCAAGGAGAAAAGGAATTCAAAACAAAAGTAACATAGCAGAACCAAACTCCTTCTATGTCATGATAAAGATACAGCATACACAATGACAAGGACTGTTGACTTGTCCAGCAGACAGCCATCAGCACCCTCCACAAGGCAGATAAGCCATAAAAAGTTACTGCTAAAGACGTGGCAGCTCATAGACATCCAAGCATATTAATAGAAAGTTGAGAGGAAGGAAAAAATGTTGTAGAAAAACAGGAACCATAATTGCCTTTATGGTTATAGCCACTAATGAACCAAAGACAAATTCAGAAGTGTCTTACAGAGAAAAAGAACTGAACTTATACTCAGCAGTCTAAAGCGATCTCATTTTATTTCTAAGTCGAGGTTTGAGAGTGTAAAGGAAAAGTAGTGGGTTAGCACAAAATCCAGGTCGTTCGAGGTCCAGTGGGAAGCTTCCAAAGCCAGCGAGGACTTGAGCAGCCATGTCATCGGCTGGTTTTGGTTCACGGTGTTTCATCAGGTAAAGGCAGAGCAGGTGGCTACCGGGAAACACATCAAGCTTTTCTCTTCTGACCAGCTTTATGGAGACACCAAATTTATTTTCCTGCAGAACCTGCTCACTCTGTCAAAAGCACTAACACCTGCTTTAATGACGGTGGTATCACTGTGCTTGAATGGCCACTAATGGCACAACGAGCTTACAATGTTACATTGCATTAAGGCAGTAATTCTACTGAAAAGAGCTCTGGTATACTGTACAATACATGGACATCTATTTTTTTTCTTTTTTTTTTGGAAGGACATTTTGGTTAAAATACTTCTTTTATTTGACTAATGTAATATTCTAAATCCCTTTGGGGTTTTTTTTAGATTAACAATTGCTCGAAACACATAAATCTGCTTGAAACAAGTCCAGCTATGAGTTTCTTTTTTTTTTTTAATTGACTTACTGAAATGAATTCACTTTTTCGATTACACTTCAGTTGTACCGAGATGCACCTGTGCAGATGAACGAGTCCCTCCGTATGAATCGTTGAAGGATTCGCACGCAGATCGTTGCAGGCTTGAGCGTCCTAACAAGGATTCAGTTTCATCTTGGCTCCAGTCTGAACGCTCCGCCTGCTCTCGCCGAGGATATTGACTTTCCCGCAAGTTAAACTATTTAAATGTAGAGTGAGACAGATGCTGTATGTGGACTGAAGGCGACCGCAAAAAAAAAAAAGAGGAAGAAGAAGAAGAAGGAACACGCGTGTGGGTGGCAGACTGGGGACGCAGGGACTTTACAATCCGCATCTATAGATTGACAGCCGAGGCAACTTTGTTTGCCACTTTTTAAGGAGATGCGCGCATCATCTTTCCTCACAAATTTCCGCACTGTTCAGGGGGAAAAAAGTATCTCTTCCACGACGCGCAGAAATCCGTCCGTGAAATGAACCGTCGTCTCTCTTCGAGAGCGATAAAGAGGGATTAATTTCTACTTTCAAAACCGTCTTTGTTTGAACAACTGAATGAGTCAAAGAGGATTTGATGGAGGAGCTGGGGTGACAGCGACGCTCTTCACAAGACTTCACTTTTTGGATTAGCGTCGCAGCGCCTTTTAAACCTTCCAGACGTTCCCCTCCTGACTGCGGAGAGGACCTGCGTCGGAACTCCTGACAGTTCTGGATCTCTTAATTGTCATGGGTTTGGCTTTCGGTGCGCAACGAGGAGGTTAATCCAAACTAAACCGAAAGCATCTATCTACAGGAATGACATTTCTGAGGGCATCCAACGCCGAGTCAGCGAAGTATTCATGAAGCAATATTTGAACTATTACAGGATGAGGCTGAGAACATCGAGGTTAGGTTATCTGTAAGTGTGGAGCTGCTGGCAGATTCTAACATGCTTCTTTTTTATGCAAAAACAGTTATAATATATATATATATATATATATATATATATATATATATTTTTTTTTTTCTGTTTATGCCGCAGGTTTCTCCAGTTCGCGGCGCTTTGCTTTTACGCACAGGTAACTCCCACTTCCAGTTCAATACAAATAAAAAAATAATAAAATAAAAACAATTATGCTGCATAAAGTTGTTATTAATTTGAGTAAAACTTAAAAAAGATACCTGGCCGATGACTTAACGGCTAGTAGCAACTCCCTTCAACAGGCTGCAGTAACAATAAAAACATTTTATTATGAGCGCTATGGCTGTTGGCAACTATTCAAACATCTTGGAAAAATGTTAAGCTGCAGCCTAAAAGGTAATTGTTAAAACACATGTGGCTGCAGGACGGTTGAAATGATGAGGGCGAAAAAAGAAAAGAGCACAAGGAGGGGTGGGGGGGGGGGGGGGAATAAGAAGAAGTCATAAGAAGGTGAAAGATCATCGGTGGTAAAAACAAAACAACAACAACAAAAAAAAACAGCCTATCAGAGTGAACGCGTCTCCAAAACAGGCCACACATAAATCAAATGAAACGGCAGAGAGATGCAGCTATCGGGATAAAATAAATAAATAATCATAGTAATTCTGTGATATGACATGTGTTTCATATTTCCTCGGTAGGACACTGTGCAGTCGCCTCCTAATTTCAAGCAGCACGTCACCGAGCAGAGCCGGCTGTCGGACCGCATGAGCCGCAGACTGACCCGAACCTACCAGCTGTACAGCCGAACCAGTGGGAAGCACGTCCAGGTGCTGGCCAACAAGCGGGTCAACGCTAACGGGGACGACGGCGCGGTGCACGGTAGGAAGAAACACTAAGTCAGAAGACTGGTGTGTGTTGTAGCATTAACTTTGTTCTGATAAACGCTCGTTTAGTCATTTAATAACACAGTGATATGTGGAGGTGTTTTTTTTTTGGGAGAAAAAATAATATTCTCTCCGGTAATATTTGTTTTTAAAAATGCCAGCTTCAAAGTAAACAATGTGAGGCATATTTTCAAGTAATAAAAATGTTTAACCTTAGTTTTTTTTTTTGGTTTGTGTGTTTTTTGACAGTCTGTTATTTAACAGCAACTGATGATGCCCAAATTAAGAGTTGCAATAAATTAGTGAATGAAAGTCCTCTGCTTATGGACAAACTGTGTTAATCCTTAAATGCTGATTTGTTCTTGAAGTTAACTGAGTTTTTCTTTATTTTTGGTAAGTAGAGCAGGTCTGTGACATAAGCAAACTAAGCTCCTGCTTTTTGCCCCCAGGCCAACAGGGGGCCTCCAAGAGCTTTTGAATTTTCACATTACTTATAATGAATAGCAAACAATTGTGACTGTAACCATATTAATTATTATTAATATGCTTTACATAAAAACTACTTTTAAATTGTCCTTAATAATTTTAGATTTGTGGATTAAAGAAGAATTTTTTTTTCTCACTTGGTTTAAACAGTAGAAGAAACAACTCATTAGTTCCACTCTGCAGACATCTTATTTTATTTTTTTATTTACTTATCCGTTCATTAAGTTCTGTATTTACCAAGATGTGTCCGACTGAGAGCTCTTTGAAAGATAGACCTGGCCAAGAAATCAGCAGTGCAGCTTAAATAAAAAGATCAAACAACCATTTTTCATGATATGTGTCATATGGTTTACTGCTCAGAGCGGTACAATCCTGGGGGCAGCAAGAGAAAATAATTGTTGTGGGTGAAGAAATTCTCTAATGAAGAAGCAGTAGCCAACGCCTTGTCTCTTTTGCACAGTGTAAGAGTAAATATATGCAAACACCCCAGCTACTGAACACCCAGAAACTTTCTTTCCCAGTTTAGTTCTTAATCCAGGAATCCCTGTTGATTAAAATGTTTCCTTTATACCTCTTATGAGCATATTTTCAGACTTGCATATTTAAGACAATTTTCTTTACTACTTTAGAACAACATTGTATGATACTGTTATACAACAGGGTACACTTAAGATGGTTAACAAATAATTACAGAACAAATTGTTAATTATGGTGAATACAGCTCATAAACCACTAAGAAGCGGCTAGAGCGCATTAGCAAAGAGCCAGAGAGGAGACAAATGTTGCCCAAAAGGGAGAATTTAACTGGACTCTCCTATGTACAGTACAAAACTGTTTTTCTTTAAATTGCAAAGCCTAAAACATGTCATCTTAACTTCTAGTAGATTTTTATAAATGCTATAAGGCTACCTTAATATTACAGTCATAAACAGTTATTTAATTATTACTTTGTTTAATCTTTTCACACGTTTTTAAAATGTTTTTTTTCCAATCTGCTAGTTTGATGTGTTTATAAACAACCTACTCAGACATGTTTAATATAGAAACTGCAGATCATGAAAAGGTGAAAAGTTACAGGAAAGTAGTTAAAGGACGTCTCTGCATTTGATGTCCCAATATAAGATGTTGGTGTCATTTTCTCCCACTAAAAGATTTAACTAATGTGCTATTAATTCTCATTAACAGTTTATTAATAATTTGTTTTTTATTTCGATGCATTGCATAAAGGAGCCTTACTGTAAAAAAAAAGTGACACTGCTAGTGTAACTGAATTATTTTTAAACATTGTGTCTGATCTGAGGTCAGGTTCCCTGCATGCTGCACTTGTTAAACAACAAGTCTTAATCGGCAATTCATCAATAAGATCAGATCAATTAAACTTGACCCCTACTTCTTGACTTTTTTTGAGTCTGGATGAAAGTGTTGACTGCCAGCTGAACTAGTTCAGAGAAAAAAAAAATTTGAAAAAGGTACAAAAGATTTTGCAAGGCTAAGCATGATTTTAACAGCAGGCAGATCCCTAATTAAATTCCAAACAGGGTCTAACAGAAACCCTGGCCTGGTTCTGCTTCCCACCCATCTTCCCACCTCCATCCTCCCACCTGCTCTCTCCTACCCACTTCGACTTTATGGGTAATTTTCATTGCCTTGCAACTCAATGCATGACTCAATTTATAAGCACTGGTTAAAGTTCGCATCTTTCTCTTCACTTCTCTCCTGCGTGTACTTTTTAAGCCTTCTTCAGGCTCACAGAGAGAGGTCAGCCTTGCTCGTTTCGGCTGCACCCTCTTAGTGGGAGTCGCTCCCATAAATCAGCCCAAATCCAGACCGCTGCACCGCGCTTGTGGTTGTGTCCCTCTGACCACAGTATTTCTCACTGTCCTTTATCCCCGTCTGAGCTGGCCCACAGAGCACAGTGCTTGACGGACCCTCAGCATCAGCCAGGCCATGTGAAATCACTGTCATTTGATGCTATTTTGGAAGCCCTTGATGCTGCTTGTTAAAGGCGGGCTGCTGGATGATGGGAGATAAAGAGGGGATTCATGACGTTTTAACAACTTGGGCTGAGCAGCATCATTTAACAATCTGCTTCATTTGTATCACGCTCATCTTGTCATCTTGTTTTTGTCTGTGCAGCTAAGCTGGAAGTGGAGACAGATTCCTTTGGGAGTCGCGTTCGGATCAAAGGGGTGAAGACGGGATACTATATATGCATGAACAAGAGAGGGAAGCTGATTGGCAAGGTGGCTTGGACTTAATGAAGCAACATGTTGAATGCTTTTCTTTTACTGTGGCTCTGACACGTCGCTGGGCCACATATAAAACGAGCTAGCGAAAGCGTGTGGAAGTAAAAGATACGACGTTTCAGATCTCCCTAAAAAGCTCAAAATCTCCGCTTTTTCTTCCCCAGCGAAAAGGGCGAGGCAAGGACTGCATCTTCACGGAGATTGTCCTGGAAAACAACTACACAGCCCTGCAGAACGCTAAGTACGAGGGCTGGTACATGGCCTTCACGCGCAAGGGCCGCCCGAGGAAGGCCTCGAAGACCAAGCAGCACCAGAGGGAAGCCCACTTCATGAAGCGTCTTCCAAGGGGACACTTGCTGAGCGACACGAGGCCGTTCGACGTCCTTCCTCTGCCCGTCCCCGTGCAGCCTCTCAGCAGGCGGACTAAACATTCCCATCACCAGCGCTCTGGGGGACGCTGAGGACCGAAACCACTGAAGAGGAACAACACAGAAGGACCACTTCAAGAGAAAGCATAGTGTGAACTCAAGTGCACACACACTTTTTTTTTTTTTAATTTGCCTAATTTCTGGACTTCTTATGTACTTCTTGGTTACTGGGTTTTTATGTAAACTATCTAATCTGCTAGTTATTTACAGACTGTAGCGAGATTTTCCCCTATCTTTGGCTATTAAATCAGGGCATTTTATGTTCTGGAGAGCTAAAAAAAAAAAGAAATCTCTTGATGAGTTAGACGTTAGCCAGCTCAACGTTAAAAAGAATGTTAAAAAGGTGAAGCTAGATGTGGCAGCTATCTGTGGTTACAGCATCTCTCAGTCGACCTGCTCTCTTGGAGAATTATGTAACCTGTTTTGTTTTTCTACATATATGGATATATTTTTACTGTAAAAATGTAAATTGCATCAAATGATGGATATATTTATTGTAGAGTGTATATTAAAACCACTAAAGAGTTTCGTAAGCTGCTTGTGTGCTCTCTTGTGGTTGTTTTTGAAACTAGAAGCTAGCATACCAACCACCCTCCTCCACGCCCCCAAAAAAGAAAAAAAAAGTTTGTTTTTTTTGTTTTTTTCTTCGTCTTCAAGCTGAAAACCTAGATAACTGAGGGGCAATATCTGTGACAGGCTGCTGAATTCAATGTGCTCAGCAAGTGAGACTTGGGCCTGAATGGTCTGAGCTATGCATTAAAAGCGATGAGGTCAGCCCACCATTTTGGCTCAAACAAAGGTTACCACCATGTAGTTGCATTTCTCACGATCGCACACCGTAACCCTCTGATCAAATGGGCCCTTTGTGGGACCTGATATAAAAGGGCATGTTATACAATAGTGGGTTCGAATAATAACACGAGGAGGGGTCAGTTATCAAAAAGAAGCCAGTCACACAGGGGGAGGGGTGGCGGAGAGGAAGCTGAGGGGGGTGCAGGGTGGAAAGCACCAGGGCCTGTGTGGCAAAATGTGGCATCAACTGAAAGAGGGGGAATGGCTGGGAAGAGGCATTCGGGAGTGAAAGGGAGGCAAGAAAGAAACCCTCTTCCCAGAAGCAGTTGAGCATGACTGTCAAAGGCCAAATGACAGGGGAGAGGAAGACCCTAAACAGAGGAGTTGGGCTTCTCTCACCAAGCATGAGCTGGATGTCAAATTCATTAAGTTTGTGCCTCCTGCTGCAGGACTATGATCTTTTTCCACTTTCTGTCTACTTACAACCACAAACTATAACATATTTAAGTGGTATTATGTGTGGCAGACTATTTATTTCAACTCAATATAAAAAAAAAAGAAAAGAAAAGCTGGACTGATGAAATGTGATCAGATGCTGTTTTGTCACTTCAGGGTTTGACAAAGAAGAAAAAAAAAAAGTCTCCCAACAGAATTCCCAAAACAACAGGACTGGCTGGTTTAAATGTTTTCTTGTGTCCTGTCCTTTCCATCTGGAAGAAGACAAAGCACAATGGTGAGAGAGGACCTGTGGTTTTGTCTCTGCTTTTTGCACTTGCTTTCTGGGTTTGGACAAGGGGTGAAAAATGCAAGGAATCACAAGGTTGAAACAATCTATATTTAAGTGCCATTGTCCAGTTTAAACAGCACTACCCCTTTTTTTATATCTACTGTTTAAGCATCTTCAGTCAGACTGATTGTATTTCTTTAATATGCAGTGGGAAAAATACCAATTTGTCCTATATTTCTATTGTATTTTTTTTCCTTTTTAAAAGAAAGAGAAAAAACTTTAATTTTATATTTATTTTATCAAAAAGGCAGTGCAAGGGAACTGGAAATATAATTACACCGATTTGAATTTATTTCTAAAGTTGAATCTATTTACAGTTTTTTAAGCATTTCAACCGATGTGTGTTGTAACAGGAAACGGTGAAACAGGCTTGTGTGATGGCTTCCAAGGTGGCCAACAGCGTGCAAACAACATGAGGGGATTCATTTAACACAAATGAGACGTCGTCGTAACCGTGACCTCTGAACGAACAAGCATAAAGCATTGTGTGTCCGGAGTGTTTTACAAGGACATCAGTGAAAGCAGAGTGGTAGGTTATGTGACCCTCCTACCGCCCCCCATCCCCCTGCTGGAAAAAAGAAAACACCTTCAAATGAAGTGCAGTAAAACAATAAATACGTCTTTAGGGAACTAAGAGAATAAATTAATTTGCAAAGTTCTTAAATCAAGGTTTTAGATATGCATGTGTGCTTTTTTTAATTATTAATACTGTCTACATCAGATTGAATAATTAGCCATCAAAACTGAAAGCACCAGTACAGAGTCAAGGCACTGAGGATCCAAGCAAAGAGGTCTGCAACAAAAGGCTTAAAAACAAGCTTTCGAGTGAGGAGGGACATGACAATATGAGGCGCTGCCTGAAATGCAGCCCTCTATCATTTTCTTTTCATCATACTCAGAATTCACTGGGTTGTACAGTCGACGTCCCCTTCACCGGTCCCCTTCAGTTTCTTCACTTCCTTCAGCAGCTCCTGCTCCAGGGACAAAATCTCTTTGGGTTTCTGGTACTGGCCAAGAGAGAAGAAAGGAAACAGTCAACCTAGAATTGCTTTGGTATATATGTATATATACATATATATACCTTTTTTTAGATAAGAATGCAATTTTTAATTGTAAAAAGAACAGAAGGAGACATGGTTGCAGGCATGAAAAACATTTTTTTAGTACTGGTAAAAAAAATTCTGGAGACCTATGATGGAGGCTTTCAGATCAAAACAGATCTAGCACTCAGCATTAAATCACCTTTTTTTTAATTGTTAAAATGGTCAACATTAGAGAAAAAACATACAAATAATTATTAAGAGTGTGTGTGACTTACACTGACTATTAAAGTGTTGTTGGCATGTGTGTAACTGAGTGCAGAGCCATCAAGCGGCAGCTGGCTTCGATCCAGATCAGGAACACTGAACTTCTTATAATACCTGGGAAGACATGATGCCATCATGTAGCAGTGGAACTAATGAATGCATTGCAAACAGTGCCATCTAGATATAAGACATAAGAACTGAATCCAGTAAGCATACTTTACAAGAACAAGAAGGTGCTCAGGAAAATGCCATTGGCTTTGAGCAAATGTACTTTTTATTTGTGGTCTTTATGATGATGCATCTCTCAGAAGGGTCCATGGAAACACTGAAGACATCCTTGGCATAGGGAAGGTTTCGGATTCGCCACTGAAAGCTGGTTTTTGTGTCTTTACGCATAAACAACGGCTAAAGACACAAAGTGGAATAAAAAAATCGCATTGATTTTAAAGAATTAATGCTTTAAGTGTATTGGATACATAAATAATAAAAAAATTACATTGGAGCAGTTTTCTTTAATGACATCGGAGTTGAGAGCTGCAGGTACGTTTACTGGCTCCCCGACTTCTACCTGCCAAACACCCTGAACTCCCAGCGTGCTTTTCTGCCGCCACTTCCTAGCTGTAACACACAGTGTTTTAGTAAAACAGAATGAAATATTACAGACATCATGTGTTATTAATCTGCAGATGCGTGAAGCAGAAAATCCGTTGCTTACAGATGAGTTCATCTGTTTTCAAGTCGTACTCTTCAGCCATTTCTTTTCCATCTGTGAAGAGGTAATGGATCTTCCTTTTCCCTGGAGGTCACATATAGAAACAAATGAAAAATCCCAAGGTACACAAAAATGATCAAATAGCAATTGTGGTTGAATAGGTAAAGCCCCAAATCATTCATGTTACTGGCAGATTTAGGTTAAATGTAATATTTAAATTTTACCAACATGATTCTTAAGTTAGAAAGTAATATAAATTACAACTATAAGTTTCGGAGTGGCTAAGCCAAACTTGAAACTGATGGAGAATGTATGGAAAAATATAAAGATTAGGGTGATGGGACGGAGGCATACAAATCTTAAAGACTGGAAATCTTCAATAAAATGAAATAGCTGTTAAATTAACAGTGAAAATGTACCAAAAGCTATTATAAGAAGAGTTTGATCACTTGTTGTATATGTTTTTATTTTCATTTTGCCTTTTATTAACAAATTTTCTTAGTTGTATTATCCACTGATGCCTGTCTGATTTCCTACCAAAAATAAACTTAATGGTTGAACGAAAATAGTCCTAAACCTACATCTGTCAGGAGAATGAATAATTTTGGGTTTACCTGTCCAGTGAAGGTATGTAGCTTCTTTAAAACAACTCTATACTGCACTCTTGTGGCCAGATTGTGATTTGGATTTTTTTTTTAAAAAGAGTTTTGTTTTTCTTTTTTTTATTTATTTATTTTTATTTTTTTACTTTCATTAACTCTGAAAAATATTGAACCAAACACTAACCAATGACTGCCTGATAGACAACTGGCAAGTCAGTAGTATTTGTGTAGACGATAACACAAGATTTGCGTTATAATATTTCTGTACATCTTTACATTTTCCATTTCAACAATATGTTTTAGTAAACTTTTGTCTTGACTAATAACGGATTTCAGACGTGATAAGTAAAAGTGGCATTGAGATATAAATATTTGAAGTATCTCTGGTTAATTTACACTGATAACAAATGTATGGTAGTTTGTGTGCATTATTTACTATTCGCATGTAAAACTTCATACTTTATTATTAAGTATGTGCAGCTTCCGCTCAGTTGTAAAATGAGTTCGTTGCCTAGTAACACGAACTACACAGGTAGCTACCAGCTTACACTACAGAAATCAACTCATAGAGTCTCGGAGACAAAAGAAATTCTGGCGATAATATGCTAGGCAAAGCTTACCGTCCTGTATCAAGGCCGTTTTCTGCGAAGATTTCAGGACATCGATCCAGTTTTGCACGGCCATGTTTCCATGAGGGCCACTTCCGTATTCAACTTGTAACCCCAGCAACCTGATGACGTACACAAAAAAGTTAACTCGCCTTACACAGCATGGTTAAAAATAATTAATTCAATAAACAAATAAACAAACAAATAAAAGTACACCATATAATTATTTACAATATAAATTCTGAAAATCAGCACACTCTAGGCTTAACGTAACGGTCGCATCACACCCGGAAGTGAAACATTTAAATTGCATGTTTTACTTCCTCTGTCATCGTTACCGTGTTTATGGTTAGAGTAGAACTGGGGTAAGAGCTGAGATTTTAAGTTTCAGATTTCACTTTTAAGCTCAGCAGTTTTCTTATTTGTCAAATCTGGGCTCAAAATAGAAATGGATTTATTAAACACACACATGTTTACATCTTTAACGTCAATTTAAATTAAAGCTAGCTTGCTGCTAGCACAACACAGGTAGTGGTCTTTAATCTAAACAGCAGAAACTAGTGGGTAAGCTGGTTTTAGGCTAGCAAAGATGTAAATTTGTAAACTTTTGGAAATGTTCGTGATGTGAAGTCCAGATTAAATTTCACAGATAAGTGATGCTGTAGGAGCCATTTATAGTTTTGCTACAAGAGTTGATGTAATCGTACAAGCTGTTTACTCAAGTGCTATTCCATGTTACAGATTCCTATATCTTGAAGCTCTATTCCATCTTTAAAAGAAAGGTTGTATTTTAGACTAAAAAGGGTTTTGTGTCATTTTTCATTCCAGCTAACCTATGGACTTACTTTGTTAAATAATATATACACTTTGTATTTACATGCTCAAAAGTAATAATCATAATAAATTTTATTTATAATGCAAAATTGAAATCACACAGTTTTAATTTTGTAGAGCTGTCCTACATGGAACAGGGATTTGAAGTAATCTTTATTTGTTTTGTCATCAGTGACAGTAAATCCAGGCATTTTTTTATGATTACAGCACTTCTTCTTGTAATCTATATTGATAAATAGTGTACACTGCAGAGCTCCATACTGCATTGTTTTAAACTGCTTTATGCAACAGGCCGGTGGCTCCTCGCTCCAACAACCAGGATGGAGACTCGGCACGGGATCATGAAAGCCTTCCCCAAAGTTAAACGGGCTAACGTGTTGCAGGGGAAGGACGTGCCTCCCCTCAAGAAGAAAGCAGAGGAACACGATGTCACAGGTTGTTATTTTTGCGTTTGTGAGCCATAGTCTGACACAAGCAGTTTCATAAATATCATTGGTACAGTATTGGGTAAAGATATTTATACCCCTTTTCAACAAATTCTTTCTCATGTTGCAACCACAAACTTCTATGTTTACTAATGGGATTTTTGTGGTGGACTAAAAAAGTAGGGCATTATTGCAAAGTGGATGGGAAAATAGGTTTCCTCCTATATATTTCATAGTTTCCTTTTGCTTCAAAATTATGCACTACTTTGTTTTGATCTATCACATAGAAGTTCATAAAAAAAAGATGTCGCCTGTTGTCATCTAATAAAATAGGAAAACATTTAAAGTATATCAATATTTATGTGCAGTGTATGAAGCAAATTATACAGACAAACAAATCCTCACTACCCTTCAAAATCTATTAAGCATGCTGCTATGCTTATTTTTTGCTTTCCTGCTTTAGGAGACTTCTTTAATGGCATCACAGTGCATCTTCTGCCTGCTGGAATCGGAAACGCCAGATGCCAGATCTTCCACAGGCAAATCCAGCAGAATGGAGGGCAAATCCAGAGTTCGTTGTCCCCCTCTGTCACTCATGTTGTTGTTAATGACACCATGGACAGTGACAGGGCTCTGCGCCTGCTCAAAATTGATGGTCTGCCCTCTGATGTCCATCTGGTGAAATGCATGTGGTTAAGTTTGTGTATTAGTGAGAAGAAAGTCCTGGATGAGAAAAACTACAGCCTTCTGTTACCCAAAAGGTTCGTTATCTAATTATTCTTTATTTTAGAACATTAATGTCTTGAAACTATATTTTTGTTGGTGCTCCTATAAATACTGTGCCATGCACAGTCATAAAGTTTTCTAAAAAAAAAAAAAGAAATAACATTTTTTTTTGTCATTTTTAACGTTATCACACTAATACCACAAAGTTCTATGATAGAGTTCTAAGTCCATATTACCCTTTTGCGCATTATTTTGACAATTAATTTAAGAGAAAAGCAACTCAATTATGAGTCTAACATCATTTTTCATGTGATTTCACAAAGGGACTCGGAATCAAGGCATGAAAGTAAAGAAGACAAACAATCAGAAAATACTGGACATCCTGCTGAAACAATCACAGAGCCAGAAAGTTGTCTGACCAAGCCGGAAGAGACTCTAGACATAGTAAGTTTCTATGTACCATCTACATGTTTACTGCTGTCAACAACTATGCTTAGACTCTGAACTGAAGAGGGTGGTTCATGTTGCATCATCATTCAGATTTTATGTTGCTTCTGCTTGCAGGCAATCCCACAGGCCAAAGAAGAAGCTAACAGAGAAGAAGATGGCGTCTCTCAGAGCGACCTGGATGCCCTCATCACCGGTCGGCACCCTAAAGAGGAGACTCCCGGCTCCAGCGCAAACTCCGGTCCAGATGCAGCCGCTGCTGCTGCTGAAGCTCAGCAACCCATTTCAGGAAAGTGGGTCTGTGCTCATTCTTCTCAGTGCAAAAGTAACAACTTCAACAAACACATCACAGACAAGCTGGAAGTGTTGGCCAAGGCCTACACACACCAAGGAGACAAGTGGAGAGCACTGGGCTACTCCAAGGCTATCAACGCACTGAAGAGCTTCCACAAGCCCGTCACATCATATCAGGTAGCCTGAATAGAAAGCTTTATTACCTGGTTTTGTATAATTGACTGTAACTGCACCACTCCGTACACAAAAATGTATGATTAAAACTGGTGAATTTTATCTGTAGCTGTATGTTTGGGGTCATTGCCTTCCCGGGAGGTGAATCTCCACCTGCGTCTCAAAGTGTTATATTAAATATTTTCTTTCAGGATTGCCCCGTTTTTAGCTCCATCCATCTTCCCTGTCCCCACAGTATGATGCAGCAGCACCATGTTTCACTTTAGGGTCTCTGGTCTTCATGATGCTTTGCTCCTTCAGACTAGTGGCAGCAGCAGTTGGCAAACACCTGATGGAACTGTGCGTCTGCTGAGCTCATCATACAAACTACTTCTTAGTGTAAATGGAATAATGGAGGATCACTGTTGAGATGAAGGCCCAGTTTTGGAACAAGTAGGAGCTTCTTAAAGAGACAGTCCCAATTTCAAGACGATAAATTACAAAGTCAAATTTCTTTTTAGTCACCTTTGATATACGCAGCATTTTTATCAGTCAATCAATCAATCAATCAAATTTTATTTGTATAGCACATTTCAGCAACAAGGTATTTCAAAGTCATGCAACATAGAATCAACAATCGAAACATTACATTTAATCAAGCGCCATTGTTAAGTTCTTAATTGATTGTGCCTTAAAGGCCCCTCTTAACAGGTGGGTTTTTAGTCTAGATTTAAAGGCGCATAGTGTTTCAGCAGTTAGTTACTTTATTGTACTATAAAATGGCACTATGTTCCTGGAAAATACTTTCTTTAAATTACACATAGCTTTAATCCTCAATTTACTAATCTGGTAACTTCTGAAGGCAAATTATTACGCTGGGATATTATTTGGATGTGCCATATTTAAATGAGCTGAATAGACATGCACACCCCAAACCTGCTTTTGTTGATCAGTCATAATGTCAATAAATAACACTGATGTTTATGGTTGCGATGTAGAAAAGTTTGAGGGGGGTTAATTATTTATTCTCCCCCCCTATCCACACCTTTGATGTTAGGAAGCTTGTCAAATCCCAGGAATAGGAAAACGCATGGCGGATAAAATAGAAGAAATTATGGAGAGTGGCCACCTGAGGAAGCTTGATCACATTGGAGAGGCTGTGCCTGTCTTGGAGCTTTTCACCAACATCTGGGGAGCAGGAGCGAAAACAGCACAACTTTGGTACCAACAGGTAAAAACAAAAACATTATCAGTACTATAGAGCTCCTGGGCTGTAACACCGTAGCCCTTAAAAGTCATATTTAATGCATATCCAAAATTAATCTTTGTAATCTTTGTTTTTAATGTTATGTTGCTGAATGTCATTAAACTACTATTGAAACCTATTATAAATATACTTTTTGTATTTTTTTCTTTTGTTTTTTACTTCGTTTAAAGGTAAATTATTTTATAGAAAAAAAAGCATAACCTCTGAATCTCCTGATTTGTCTTGCAGGGCTTTCGCACCCTGGACGACATCCGAACAAAAGCCCACCTGACCAGCACTCAGAAAATAGGACTGAAGCACTACGACGACTTTCTAGACCGAATGCCTAGAGAAGAGGCGGCAGCTATAGAGAAAGTGGTAATGTACATTAATTTGTAACACTGCAGGCATTTAGTGCTCTCTGGGTAAAATATCTTTGTTCCTGCATTCATTTCACTGTGTTTAGCAAGAAATTGGGTGGGGGAGGGAAGATCACCCTCAAATTAAAGCCCTGAAATAGAATTGTGTTGTTCAGCAGAACACAATGAAAGAAGGAGCCCCTACAAAATACAAACATTATTACTTTTCAGTTGTATTTATAAAACAATCACAGTACTTACTCAAAATGTGCAAGATGTGACATTTTTACAATATATGACAGTGATAATGTTGTTGTGATAATTATAAATATCCTGTTATACTGGGTTATTAATGAGGATTAATAATGTGAAGAATTATGTACTTCTTTTTTATTTAACTGTATGGCAGTGACTGCATACAGACTGCATACATAATCAAATCCCCAGCGAACACAAGTGCTGCCATTGAATAACATATTGTAACATGCTGCTTTAGGACACAAGTCAGGTAGCAAAGTGTTATTTATCTCACTAAAATGCACACGGTAACCATATTTAATAGATTTTTAAAACATATTGATATTTATCGATACATTGTCATTGAACAAAAAGTGAAGAAAACGGTAAAAATAACGGTCCTGACAATACGGAC
The DNA here is from genome assembly GCA_902982915.1 of Phalloptychus januarius. Classification (NCBI taxonomy): domain Eukaryota; kingdom Metazoa; phylum Chordata; class Actinopteri; order Cyprinodontiformes; family Poeciliidae; genus Phalloptychus; species Phalloptychus januarius. The sequence goes on along the minus strand of CADWAE010000251.1, from coordinate 60,424 downwards.
AGTTCTTAAACACCAGAACTGTTCACAATCAATCAAAATCACCAATCAATAAAAATGATGTCATACGATTTTTTTTTTTGCAAGAAATGATAAACAATACAATAAATGTCCATGCCTAAATATTCAACATACTGAGCAAATAACTAAAACGTGTATTTTCAGAAGGATCTCCCAAGATGGCGCAGAGAATATACGCACAGTTGAATTACTTTTCTAAGTCGAGCATAATAAACGCACCAAATACTTTAGCTCAACAAATAATTATGAGATCATGAGGGAAATAAATGATGTGAAAACAAACCAGAAGCAAAGTTGTGATACACCCTCCAGTCGTATTGGAAAGAGAAGCTAGCGAACACACAGACAACAGAAGAAAAAGTCCACAACGAGACCCTGCGAGTTGGGCTTGCTGCATTCTGTAAAGACATAAAGGACAACACCAAATGATTTGGCTCTAAGATAAATTTCATGACTCATACGTTTTTATCCTTTGCAGGTGAGGGATGCTGCGCATGCCGTCGATGCCGACCTCGTGGCAATGGCGTGCGGATCTTACCGTCGTGGCAAAGCGACGTGTGGAGATGTGGACGTTCTCATCTCTCACCCTGATGGCAAGTCCCATAAGGGGGTTTTCAGTAAAGTCTTGCAGATTCTCCATGACAGTGGTAAGCCCTATCCTATCAGATGAAGACGTTTTTTTTATTGTTTTCATTTATAATAATGAAAAGAACATCAATCTGTATTTCTAAGGGTTTCTCACAGATGACCTGGTGAGCCACGAAGACAACGGAGAGCAGAAGAAATACATGGGGGTTTGCCGTTTGCCAGGGCCCGGTCGGCGCCACCGCAGGCTGGACGTCATCGTCGTGCCTTACGAGGAGTTTGCCTGCTCGCTTATGTATTTCACCGGCTCAGCCCACTTCAACCGCTCGATGAGAGCGCTGGCAAAGACGAAAAATATGAGCTTATCTGAGCACTCTCTAAACAAAGATGTGGTGCGTCAAGGCAGCTTGAAGATGCACGGTGGCAACGCGCTTCCCACGGCGACGGAGAAAGATGTTTTTAGACTTCTGGGGATACCGTACAGACCTCCTCAAGAAAGGGACTGGTGATGATCGCCAAGAAAATTTAGCTTTTAGAAAAAGAGAACTTGTTATGTATTTATAAATGGTAAATCAAGAATTATGCAAACATACTGTTCACTGATATTTAAGGATAAAAAAAATCATGGAAGTATCTCACTAGCTAATTTATTTTGCAAAATAAAAAGCCTGGATTCAGAATAAAGATTATTATGATGAGGTTTGCTTTGTTGACATGTAGAGCATCACTGCAAATGAATCTCTTGTCTCAAGAAATCTTTGGAAAATGGAGACTGTATTTATTTAAACACTGGCTGCCAATGTTTTCACTAACATATAGAGATCAAACTGGGGATGTGAAGGAGAATAAAGGCTGAAAATACACATATTAATACTTGTTTCCAGATACTTATTCAACTTCCTGTCAGTAAATAACAATAATACATCTCCAACACTTATTTAGTTCTTTAGTTATTAGTGTAGTACCACAGAAATGATCGAACACGTTTTTAATAGTTACAGAAAATATGAGGCTCAAAGATTATTGATTGTCGAAATAGGTTTTAATAAAGACTTGAAATTTGAAAATATGATTGTTGTATGGACCTCCATATTGTTCCGATAAATAGTAATGAATGGAAAGATTTTTCGTTTTTTGAAAAATACTGGAGAATTTGAGGAAAGGCGATAAGTCGTAAAATCCAATAGATGGCAGTAGTGGAACATTGATGGGTGCAAGCTCCCGTTAAAAACTAAAGAAGAAGAAGGCAGTGTATGAATATGAGGAAGAACAATGTGCCTCGCCGAGTTTGGATGAAAACTGAACTTTATCTGCTCAGTAATTGCTAAAAGAGCATCATAACAACAAAGACGGAGAGGCAGCAGCTCAAATGGTGGCAGTGAGCTGCCGTCGGAAACATTTATAGAGAAGCTAAAAAGGAACGAAGAAAATAACTTGCGACACATCATGGAGGCTGATTTCAACCAGAAGGTTTTGCCAGACAGATTAGGTTAGTATGCTCTCATGACAGTTCCAGTTGAGGAACATTTTAGGACGACTAATGGATCAGTTACTTAAAGCTCAAATTCAGCCAGTAGACATTTTAATCGAGCGTGTTGTGAGTGGTAAGAGGGTTTTGGAAACTGATAAAATGCTTAGAACCTGGGGTTTAAAATCTCTTTCGGATAGTTTAGCAGTATTTTTGTGCTAAACTAAAAGCCTTTAAACACATTGGATCAGTTTAAAATTCGGGAAAAGAACCAAACCACAGATCCAGACATGGTCTTGTTTTGTTGATTTGAAATCATACTCTTCATCTACCAACACAAAGATGTGTAGATTTTTGTTGTACTGTAGTTGCATGTAGATGAATGACAGAGCAGAATCTGCTATATGAACTGGTAGGAGCATCAGACAAAGGCAGAGGTTTCTGTTGGTGTGTCTAATCAGGACCACTTTATTCAACCAGGAATTAAACAATGTTTGATCAATTTAACAATCTATAAATACTCGTAAAATATATCAGAATTACATCAATGTGTTCACAAAAAGTGACTTGAAACTAAATTCCCCAAAATAAATGGAAGATTCACAATGAGTCTGTGATTAGATTTTTGGGGTCAATGTTAGTTTTCACTCATTTTTCCCATTTTAAGACATTTTTTCCACATAGAAACTAGTTAAAAATGTATTTTATGTCACTGAAAACAATTCTATACAGGAGTTATTGAGACAAAAAGAGGCTCAATGGGGAAAACAGAAATGGTTTCATCATATAGTTGTTGAGAAAGGGTGATAAAGTGATACCATAAATAGTCAGAAACTTTACTGCAATATAAAGGATAAGAAAATGATTTAATTAAATTTAGCCAAGTAATCTAAACACATCTTTATTAGTTCAGTCCAGGCTACAGTCTAATACTTTCTAATTTGCATAATGTGTTTCCATGTTCGCTACAGATGTTAAGCTGATGGTTAAAGAAGAAACTCCTGAAGACCACAGATCTGTTGTTGAGCTGCATGACCCAAAGCTGCAGCAGATAAAGGAGGAGCAGGAAGAAGCCTGCATCAGTCTGGGGGGAGATACACTCAATGGGAAGGAGGATATTAATGCCATCAAGTTTCCAGTCTCTGCTACTCCGATAAAGAGTGAGGATGATAAACAGTCCATTTTGCTCTCAGAGAATCTTTATAAAGCCGAAATTAAAGACAGACATCTTCCAAAAGAAAACGATGGGGGAGAATCCATCAAAATAGAAAACTGTGGAGATGGTTCTATTTCCTTAAAGACTGAAGATCCTGAGAAGGATGAAGAGGACGATGTAGACCAGTCTACTACTGAGTTAGACTCTGGACTTAAAACTGAGAACTTGGACAGTGATTGGAAGGAGAGAAGAGCTCCAGAATCAGATGGAAACATTAACAAGCCTTTAAGCACTTCTGAATTTCCTGAACAATTTGTTCACTGTTGCTCTCTTCACAAGGACATGACTCATTCAGAAATGGGATCTTCAACCACCGTGGGTAGTAAATGTTTTACAGAGAAGAAAAATGTGGACTCAAAAAGTAAGGTCCAGACAGGAGTGAAGCTGAGCTGTGAATACTGTGGTAAAACATTTTCTGGTAAATACACTTTAAACACGCATGAGAGAATTCATACAGGGAAGAAACCCTTTTGTTGTGATCTCTGTGGACAAAGATTTAGCCAAAAAAACCACACAGGACAGAAACCTTTCTTTGTGATTCTGTGGACAAAATTTGCCGAAAATCACTTAAACAGCACATGAGAACACACGGACAGAAACCTTTTGTTGTGATTGTGGACAAATTTAACCAAAAATCAAATTTAAACACACACATGAGAATCCATACAAAGGGAAAAAATGTTTAGCTATGAATACTCAAACTGCACGGATCCAGTTAGCTGTGAAACATTTTCGTGCTGTCATTAAAGTCAAGCATGTTCTCTCTTTGGTTTCAGCATTTCTCTAATATTTGTATTTTTCTCTCCAGAGGACTCTGGAGAGGATGTCCTCTGGAGAGAAATGTTGAGGGCACAAATGTAGGCTGCAGTTTGTAATAAAATCTTTGCCTTTTTCATCCGAAGTCCAGCCTGAAGAGCCTTTTTCCTGAACCATCACCTCACCAACCCCTTGAAGACACTGAAGGGGTGTCTTCAACACCACGCAAGCTTCCAAGTTTCTGCCTCACAGAGTACGCCTCCCCTATAATGTCCACTCAGCTCCTTCAGACTAGCTAGCAGCAGTTAGCAAACCCCTAGTGAAACTGCCAGCTGAGCTCACTGTACAAGCAACTTCTCAGTGCAGAACTTGTAAAAACGTTGTTAAAGGGTGGAGTTTTGGAAAGAGCAGGCATTTTTAAAGACATAGAAGCCCAATTTCAAGGCCTTATTTTTTATAACAAATGACAGCTACTTGAGTATATAAAATTCCACAATGTGCTTATAAAATACATAATGCTGGCCCTTTAAGGTCAAGTCAAGTTTGGAACCAGGGTCAAATCTTTTATTTTATAAAATTCTGAGGCCAGTGTTTATATCCACTTAATGCTTTTCATTAATTCTTCCTGAAGGACACAACAACGTCAGAATGGCCTTGCTCGTTCACTGACAGGATGAGTTGTATAGAAGATGCTTAGAGTTACCAAACACTCACTAAGTTATTCAGTTTAAGCAATTCGTTCAGGATTTGCACATCACTAGTGACCACGCCACACCCAAATGACCGAAGCAGTGTGTCTGTCTGAGGATGTCTTGTGTAACGGCGTTGTCAGGCAGCGGCGCACCGTAAGCAACCAGTTGCTCCGGCCCCGATTCTCGTTGTCATGTCCCAGAGGAGGCGGCGCATACGGCGGCCTCTGAGCGCAACTCGAGCCGAGGCATAAGTTGAAGACACAGTCAGGGGACGCTGCTTGTGGACAATAGAAGTTTGCCTCCCGCGGCAAACTTCTTTTGGAGGAATGAGAGGCGTATGTTCGGCTCTAAAGATGGGGTTGTTTTTGCATGCTGTCGGCTCTGTCAGCCCCACGGAGTCCGCAGCAGAGGGGGTAAGGTTGGAAGGCAAGACTTAACCAGAACTGTTGGCTAAAACCCCAAACGGGTCGGCACAATTCCTACCCATAAGCTTACTGCATCATGTAAATTCTGAGTCGTTTGTTTTAGCTGCTCAGTTTAGATACTAACTACAGAGAGTTGTTTGACCTGCACAAGCAGTGCTACACGAACTCAGATGTTAGCATGCCTGCTAGCTGTTACCTTCCACAGCTAGCGAGGCTAAAGCTAAGAAGCTGTCGCGGCCTTTCTTGTTTTTATAGTTGGGGGGGCTGGGGGGTTGATATTTAAGCCGAGCCAAGTTTTAGTAAAACAACTCCACAAGTGAGCACAACACAGTTGGTGGTATTATTGGTGGAAAAATTGGGTGCCAACAGCATCTGTTATCGTTTACTTGAAAGCTGCATCATCTTTTAGCAGTGCAGTCTGGTTGCATTTCTCTCTCTTTAAACGATTCCAGACTGATTCGCATTTTCTTTATGTTTGCAAAGTAGTTTGTCTAAACAGTTTAATTTAAAAGAGCACTGTTAGAAAAATCAAATGACCACATAATGTTTGTTGGTTGGACATTTGGACAAAGTGTTTCAAAAGCCACATTTCTGGTGAAGTTATGCCCCTTAAATTTAGACCTGTGACAGCATAATCACACGAAAAGAAGATTAAAAATCAAAACAGAGAATGTTGTGAAACTTGGAGCTGTTCAATAGATTTTTCTGTTTTTATTGATAGTTTTAGTTTAAAATTACTGTGTAACAGCCCCTTTATTCTACCAGTAGGTCATGTTTGTTGTTTCAGCATTAAAACACAAGTGATTATCCTCCTTTGCAGCACAAACATCATTTTGCTTGCATTTATAATCAAACACCTGAATTACATATACATTCTGTAATTGAGATTACAAAAATTTATTAGTCTAGACTTTGCACTGGCTCATCAATTTGTTGATTGAGTTATAGTTTTTGGCTGTCGGCATTTGAAACTGTTACTGTTCTTCAAATAAGTCCAACTTGGCTTTGTCTGACCAAAACTTCAACCGTAAGTCAGGCTTGGGCTATATTCACACAGTAAGCAAATGCAACCCATGTCTGATTTTTCACACCCCGATCTTTACACCCTAATACAAATCTGCTTTGTACCACCTCCATATGTGGTACTAAATCAGATAAGTATCAAATTGTTTTCAAAGCATCTGCTGTTTGAACAGCAGTCACACTTTACCCGCCTTTTACAGCGTTGATGTGTTACACGTCTGAGTTGTACTCATTTTCTACTTTGACTAGGCTCAGTAGTTTTTTTTTAAGTTACTCAACAGGTTGTTGCTAGGTAACCAAAGAAAACCTGAGTTAGTTGATGCCACCGACCTTTCTTAGCCGACCATAAGAGGGTGAACATCGTTCTCCACTGGCTTCTTTCATGATGCCACCTGTTTTTCCTGCTGTTTTACTGCCTGTTGTTTGTAATGACTGTTTTCAGCCATTGTTCATTTTAATAAAACACAATGGTCCCTCCAACAAAACCTACAGAACATAACAGAGATTGTCCTAAGAATTTGTTAGATCAGTGCCAACGTCACTTTGTGTACTTGGACACAAAGTAATTGTAATCAGACTTTTTTTTTAATTTAAAAAAAATATATTTTGAAGTATTTTTAATTATTTGCATTCGTGGAATCAAATTTCCCTGAAGTTTGATTACATTTTCTGAAGTGAAAAGTTGAGGCTATGGAAGTTTGAAGCAATTTTACTGTGTGGTTGACGCTGTCATGCCCAATCGGTATGGAGTTACAGCACCGTCATTCAGACATAGCTACAACTTCCAGTTAATATGTAGTTTTAAAATCAAACGATAGATACAGACATGAACAATGTGGGAGGAAATTTAACATGCAACTTTCATCCGGAGCATCTTTTCTAGACGTGTTTTTGGTTTCAAGTGGAGCTACAAAAACCCATTGCATCATGCAAGCTTTCTCTTACTGACCTTGACGATGATAATAAGGTCTCTTTCTTTCGCAGTTAATCAGATTAAGAAATAATTGTTCAATGAGGGGCCCATGAGTGTTGGCTGATTGCCTTATAGTCTTACGTGAAAGTGGATCAGTTGTGGCTGTGAATTCTGGATTAACAAAGAACTGCAGACACCTCTCTCCAGACATAGTCACAAAGACATTTTTTAGGTTCTCAGCAGCTTTTCATTAAGGTTGATGTTCTGCTGCAAAGATTTTCAGGGATGGTAACCAAATCTGTGTCTTAATCTGTTTGTAAAGAATGAGAGAGGTGCATAGTTTGGGTATGCAGGAGAATCTGATCTGTACAGACTGTTCTCAGTGTTATTTTGTTCTTTTTTAAAAGTTGATCTTTTATACTTTTTGTTTGGATCTCACTTGAAGGCAGTACAAAATTCTGCTCATGTGTAATTGTTTTAGATTACATTGATCAACACTTCTTCAGGCTTTTTGAAAGACTTTCAAAGTCTTACTAAGAAAGTTTGCTGCTTTTTCAAAAGGCTTGTCATAAAACAGGTTTCAAAAGCTCACCAGTTGAAGTTTATTGTGGTGTTATTCTACTAGTTTTTTAAGCGGACCATTTGTCACCTTTATTTTTATTGGTCACTTTTTTTTAAGCTTGGCTCTTGCATCACTGCTTTCTCTTAATTGTGAAACGCCGTACTGGCACAGAAAATGGCAAAGATGGAGCTTTTATTTAAAAAGCATTTTTGTTTGATTGCCTGTCATTTTAAAGAGAAGCTTTACGAAAAAAAAATAAAAATGGAAGTCTCGTAAGTTTAGTTCAGCCTGGCTTTGTTGAGTTTAGGATCTGTTTTGAAATTCCAGCACATCGTCAGCATCAGGAAACACTTAGCTGAGTGTTAAGTACAGCAAGACTAGTTAAACAACAGTCATGACAAGCATTTAATTTTACATTTTAAGATAAACCTTTTGATGCAAAAGAAACCATGTTTTTGGTTTTCAAATGTTGTCATTCCTGTCGACCTTTTCTAATGCTCTGCTTCAAATTAACTATCGTTTAATGGAAAGATAGTTATTGATACAGAAAATCTCTGGGTCCTCTTCACTTTGTAACAACTTCCACATTGAAGGGAATTGTGATAGCAAATGATGAAGCTTCAGGGGAGGTTTTTGGTCAGCAAGAATCAAGCAGAAAATGAAAAAGTATCATTGATCACATGAAGATTAATGCATTTTGCTAGATTAAAAAAATCTTTGTTTTACAAATCTTTTTTTTATTTGTGCTGCAAAGGTTAGGTCTGCCTTTTTGGTCCAAAATAAAGAAGGAAATTACAAATTGTCTTAAAAAAATTCCATGAATGCTTTTTCCTAATTTTAATGTCCCTTTTAAATATTCACTTAAAACCAACCAAACTAGATTTTTTTTAGGCTAAACGAGCACAGTCTGAGACGCATAGGACACCAAGTCAGGAGAACAACAGATATTATTGCAACAGAGGAACAAAACGTCATGTGATCTTTAAATCTTTTCACAGACTGGTCTGTTTTTATTAGTAGGCCGTGTTGATAAGGTCAAAACATCTGATGGTTTCAAACCAGGCTGCTGCTTTACAGTCAGCGGTTAGATTTCGCTCTCATCCAGTGCGTCTTGAGCAATATCTACTACTCCTGTGTTCCTCCTTTGTGCCAAGAGGCGCCTGTTGCTTCTCTCTATGCGTCTTACACTCGGCACACTCCTCTCACCACCTTATTATCGTGGAGCAGTGCAGCCAGGAGCCTGTTCTCAGCCGCCGCCTGGAAATTTCCGAAAAGCAATCCTTGTTGGCTGTGTTGGAGTGGGGTGGGCGTGTGCGAGTGTTTCGGTGGGTAGAGTCGAAGAAGGCAGTGAAAGGTAAGCAGAAAGAGAGGGGGTATACTTAAGAGCTTCTTGACTTTTCTTCTGTGGGGAGAACGAGCCGTTAGGTGAAAGACGGATTGTCTGGACCTGGAGTCATCGTGCCTCTAAGTCAAGGACTTACAATGGTAATCTATAGAAGCTAAAACTTATCTTTATATTTAACCTTTGGTTGCTAATGGTAAAGATAAGTCTTGACAAAGTCCAAGAAGTTTTTTTAGAAAAGCCCATCAGCGCATATTGCTTTCTTTAATTATCTGTACTGCTTTTTTGGCATCCTCCCTTCTAATCTATCTTGTTTTCTTTGACTTCCTAGCTTTTCACAGGTTTGATGGATATCAGTAACAGGTTCTGTTTGGTTAACTTTTGACCAGGCTGCAAGTTCACTGTGTTGACAGTGAAAACATACAGCAGGCTGCTGGAGGGGAGACAAAAGTCTAGAGGATTTCTGCTGAAAATGACCTCAGAATGGATCAGTCGTTGATGTTTTAGGTTTACATTGTGTATTTGCACAATGTGCTGATTGTGATATAACAGATCCACTTGATTTGCGCTAGGAAAAATGACAGGCAATATAACAGTTTTGATATTTTATCAAGCCACAAAAGATTGCAATAACATTAATGAAGGGTAAGCTTTTAAATTCAGTGATACTTGTGACCTATCAGGCAGTTTGTGGTGCCATTGTTTGTTGTTTTTTTTGGGGTTTTTTTACAGATTGAAATTTGGGTGAAGCTAATATTTTTTGGGTCCTAAATTCAAGGTTTGAGTTCAAGATGGGCCAGTCAGAATTTTGTGGCTATTCTTTGAAGATTGATTTTAAGAAATATAATATGTAATCTATATTTGCCATTATAATTAAGTCAATTTATTTAATCGTTGCAGCATTCAGTATTACCTCTATATGCTTTACTGATTTGCATCCTAATTCCATCTGTACGTCTTACTATTTTCTCTCAGCCTTCTACTGTTTCATGCTCCTAAACAAACCATTTCAGGCCCACGTACTGAAGCATTTCATCACTTAAGTTATCTTAGTAGCTGTCATTTGAATTAATTATGAAGATAAATAACATGTTCCAATTTTCTGAATATTTTCTGAAGATTGTGTAAATGGATGTATAACACTCTATGTCCATTAACTGTGTTTCTGATATTTCAATATGGGCTTGTTTAGTCTTACTAAAAATGACACATTATGTTCATTGATCCAGAAACATTGAATCACATAAACCTCATTAGACTGCTTGCTTACAATAAACAGTACAAGTAACCCAAAAACCATTGCACTAAATTATATGTTTAAGATGCATAGAGCTGCTGTTGTTTTCAAAATATTGCCATATGAAATGTTTTTATGCTCTACCATTTAAATGGTTGACCCTGTTGGATGGACTTTCACTGCCTGTGACGGCCACACCTGATTTTCGTGGCTTGAACACTCAAACTCACGAAAAGTGTTGGGCATAATGTGTTGATGGTAAACAGACTGTGGAAACTGGAGGATAGTCATATATTGTCTATGCAGTATTAAACAGCAATATTCCCAATGCATGTTGTGCCCGTATGTGGAAGCAGGGGGAAAAACACCCCCAGGACAGGTGTGAATTGTTGCATGGCTAAGTTCAAAATGTCCTGTGGAAGACGTCATGTTTGGGGAAAAGACAAATATGAAAACTGCAAAAGCACCAGAGGGCAGAAAAAAGACAAAACAACCTGCACATTTTAATAATTACACCTTCACAAGGCTTATTTCTCAGAAATAACAATAGAATAGGTATATCCTGTGTTGTTGCTAATCGGAAAATGCGAGTAAATAACTGCTGTTATCGCATTTTTACCACTGAATTAATTGCCTAGTAATACATTTTATCCTTTAGTGTCATGCTGAACTTTAAAATGTTTTCTTAAATATTTATATTTCAGATCAAGTGACTGAGGTGAATCATTGTGACCAACATAATCAATACTTTATCTGTCTCCTGTTAACCAGGCTTATGCAGCAGAAACTCAATAAGTACATCAGTAGTTTGTTGTGACTTAATGTTAGCAACACATTTATGTAAACAAGTCAAAGAAAATGACTAAAAGCTTTAAAAAATCACTTTACAAGTCATTACAGCTCTGGAAAAACAAAACAAACAAGAAACCACAGAAAATGATCAGTTTGTAAAATGAACATTGTTCTTTTATTCTATGAACTACTGTCAACATGTCTCTGAAATTCCAAGCAAAAATCTTGTATTTATTTGCAGAAAATGAGAAATGGTCAAAATAACAAAAACATGCAGCGCTTTCAGATCTCAAATAATGCAAAGAAAACAAGTTCATATTGATTTAGAAACAACAATACAAATGTTTTAACCCAGGAAGAATTCAGAAATCAGTATTTGGTGGAATAACCAGGAGGGTTTCAGTGGGATTCAGTGCAGTGGTTTCTTAATTTTTCTGTATATACTTGATTGTTACTTTTTGTAATGAGTGAACTTGGACAAATATGACTTAAATATTGGAGGTGATGGTTACTGAAGACTAAACACAATCAGCACTGTGGGTTTTTGCTCAGGGGAAAACTTCTGCCAGTGTCTTTATTAGCACTTATAAACAGAGCTGTGTTTACCCCGAATGACTCATGGGAGCAGGACTTTATTCTTGTCAGACTGTCTGTGCTCTGTTGAACGCCTCAAAGGATTTTATTCTGATTTGGTCGCTTTCTCTTCAACCCGAGGATCAACAGATTAGATTTCTCCGGTCAAAGGTCTAGGTCAGTGTGACCGCACCTCCATCCCTTTCTGCTGGATGTAATGTTTCAGGAATGTGTGGAGGGATTTTAATTACTAGTGGCACAGGGAATTGCTTGGATTGGATAATTTAGTTGATGTTCATGGTCTTTTATTACCACATTGTTTATAAGAATATAGCAACACTTTGCAAAAGCTCTTAAATAACCAAGAAGAAATAATTCCTGGTAGGTTCTTTTTTATTTTATTATTTTTTTATTTCTATGAACCAAAAGTTTGAGTTTTCTTATTTACCCCTTCTGTAAGGCTGGGTCGGTTCAAACATGAGGAGTTTAAAGATTTATGAACTTTAAAGATTTATTTATTACTGGAAAGAGCGGGTTTTGATGGGAAATTAACATGCCAAGTTGTCCTCGCCTATTACAATACTGCGAGCATTGAAATTTGCAATGGCAATTTTAATTCAGTATGTAGTGCAGTTTTAGTTTGCAAATATTTTTTTCCCCCTGAAGTGTAAATAATCAGTCCTTATACCTTAAATGTGCAGAATAGTAGTGTGGTGATTAGTGCAAAATGTGTCAGTCTGATAAATATAGTTTCTCATTATTCAAACTGCTGCTGCAGTCTTCACCTCACCTGGTCTTTGTCCTTCTCCAAGCACATTGGAAGCAGGTGACATTCTGCATGGCTGCAGACAATGCAGGGATGAATACCAGAAAATGGAGAAATTTAAAGGAATCCGCATTGTGCTGCTGTTGCATTTTTACCCACGACCTGAAATGATACGACTAGACAAGATGACTTATTTTATGCTAAAACATTCCTTCAAAAAGTTCTGCTGTCTTTGTGTTGCAGAGCTTGATCCACTGTGATGGCGTCAACAACCATAGCTACTTCTGCGAGTATGGACACTGCTGCGGAGAATCCCAGTGTTGCAGTTATTACTATGAGCTCTGGTGTAAGTTTCCACCTTCTCTCTTTCGTCTTTACAATCACATCATATCCCTTTATTTCTAACTTCACTAAAACTGCAACTTGTATTGTTTGTGTTGTGTAATTAATTAATCTATATTTTACTTTTTGGCCTTGTCTTAAAAGACCAACCTAAAATGACAGCAATACATTTATCTTTATAAATGTATGTCGATAAATTATTAGGAAACTCAGTGAAAACAGGACACAGCTATATGGCCTGATGTGTGAGGTTTTGACTCATCCTAACACTAAGGTGTACTTCATTGATTAAAACATTCATTCAGAAGTAAAGAAAATACTTTTTTTTTTAATGATAGAAAACAAAAAAGTTAAGTAATTTTCTTCTAGCATCACAGAAATCAGGTAACTAATAGTTGCACCTCTTTAATAATTATAGATTAAACCAAATTTAAAGGATTTAATCTATAATTGGATATTTGTCCTTTTAAGTTATTTGTCATTGATCATTTTGGTTTTTAAGGTACTGGCAGATGCCACAAATAAATGCACCTTCTAACTTATAAAAGCACTTTTTCAGTTTCTGTGGCCTCTTAGATGAAGGCTTTAAGCTGGACTTAATTGTCCTAAATGTTCATGTTCTACTTGTTTTGAATTTCTGCAAACAGAACAAATGTATGCTGGATCAAAAACAGTGTTTATTGTTGGATTATCTAATCTATAAATTTCTCTTAATTTGTCGGTAAAATGTAGTATGAAATGTTACTAAAAAGATTATTTGATAATTTGACGCCCATGCAGTGATTCATTTTCTCAGAGCCTGATTTTAATGTTTTCTATGTGTCTGTGTTTGTGTCTGCCTTCTTGTTCGTTCGTCCTTGAAGTGAAATTCCTCACATTTTTCTGTGACGACACAACAGAGCTCTATTAATTTCCCACACTTAGTAAACAAAGTTCTCTCCCGCTTCCTGCTGCAGTTTAAGCTTAAGTCTAAAACAGCTGAGAGGGCATTACTGAAATCACATTAAAATGATTTACTCAAATGATAGGATCATTTTGATTTTCTTTAATAAGAGCTTGTTCCGTTCAAATAATTATGAAAATATATATTTAGAGTTAAATTGAACCTGTGCCACCAAATAAAATTATTTCTTACATGGGAATGTTTTGAACCATTATGTTAGGCATTGGGTGAAATGCTTCTCTTACTGTATTATTTGGATGCACAGAAACATATTTTAATTGCTTCCTGTTTTATTTGTGAAATAAGAAGCAAAACAATAAAATTAGGATTTTGAAAGTAAATGATTTTTTCCCCTCTTAGGGTTTTGGTTGGTGTGGGCAATTATCTTTATTTTGTGCTTCTGCTGCATTTGCCACCATCGGCGCACAAAACACCGAATGCAGCAGCAACAACGGCAGCATGAGATCAACCTCATCGCCTACCGTGAAGCACACAACTACCCCTCAGTTCCCTTTTACTTCCGTAAGTACACAAGCCTTTGGATTTTGAATCGGTGAAACCTGCAGGCATCCTGATGTGGATTAGTATTGAAATATTTTGAAGCTTTTCATATCTGTGTTAACCATGTTGGGATCTGGCTTCCCCACTGACTTAAGAGAAAATCAGCTTGTTGTTTTTTTTGCCTGTGGCTATGTTTTCCTCATTTGTTTACCAGAAAAAAAAAGTCTTCTAAGTCAAAGTGGGAGTTTGGCTCAGATTGAATGTTTGCAGTGAGATCCATCCTGGGGTTGGTACAGCATCAGGACCTTACTTGTTTGCATGCCCCAGCCTTCTGGAAACGCTGAGCATTGCTGCCTTGGTCTGTTGCCAACATTGCAAAACCTGCTCCCACCGTGTTTCAGCACAGGAAAGAAAATTCAGAAATGACTCGATCACTTTGCACCTCCTGCTACTGTGGGAGGGCTTGAATGATGATCTGGAAAGCTCTGTGAGGAGAAATGTTTAGTCAAAGTTAGCCAGATGTTTTTATACATTGTATAAAAAGATGCATAGCCACTTATTTCTCTGTCTGATATTTTGGCAGACATTAACAGAATTATTTTTCTTGCAACAGACTTTTATTAGGCTGATAGTGCCATGTTCATTAGTTCAATTGAAAATAGAAACATTAACACCGTAGAAATGTGAAGTCATCACACTGAAGTGAAGGAAGGAGAGGGCCTGTGTATCTCTAAGTGGATATGTTGATGGAAAACCCTAAAACTAAAGCAAAAACTGAAGCTGCTTAGACGAGGTGAGTACCACAGGGAAATGATGCCAACGTGAGCTAAAAGGCCACTCAGAAAGGAAGAAGCCATTACTTTTAAATCAACACGAAAGGCCAGATTAAAATTTGCAAATGCATTCAGGAACAATGCCTTGGTGTTTGGACGCATGTCCTGTGGTCTGAATCTGAAATTGAATTGTTGATAATGTTCACAAAATAGATAGAATTACAATGAAATAAGATTATGCTGAAATGTTGAAGCAACATTTCAAGATATCAGCCAGAATGTCAAAGCTTCGTCCCAAACATTATTCCAAATGAACAATGACCCTAAGTTTAATGTCGGATGAGTTTGCTTTAGGTAAGAAAGACTCTCTGTTGGTGCGTCACACGGCCCTGGTCTGTTTGCATGGAAAAAATTTGACTCGGGCTGAAAGGTGTGAGGGAGCGAGGCGACCTGCAAACTTGACTCAGTTACATCAGTTCTGTCAGGAGAAATGGGCCAGAATTTCCAGCATGTTTGTGTAAGAAGCTGGAGGGGGAAACGCAAAGTGTTTGACTCAAGTCGTAAAGTTTGAAGGCAAACACTGAAGGAGTGAATGTAAACTTCTGAATGAAGATCTGAATCTAAACAAACCAAAAATTGTCCAAAAACAAACTTTTGGTCTGATTTAATGTTAGTGATTAATTCACTAACATTAAATCGGTGATTTAATGCCTGTATGTTTTTCTTTTTAATATAAAAAAAATCTGTTTTGAATCTCAAAGCTGAGTTTTGCCTATTTTTCTCTCTAGGGTTTTTACCAAACTACCTCCTTCCCGACTATGAAGAAGTGGTCAATCGACCTCCGACCCCTCCACCTCCTTACACCGCCCTAAACTTAAACTCCTCCTCGGTAGCTTCTGTTGCCATGGCTCCTGAGCAGCAGGCGGGACACTGTCCATCCACCCAGTCCTGTCCTGCACCCCCGGTCTCTGACGGTCTCTGCAGTAGACCCTCAATGGAGGAAGCACAGCCTCCTTCCTTTGACTTTAGGCCAAAGCCCGACAACAAACCCCATCAAACGGCCCAAGACTCCAGCATTATTCTTCTTTCAGATGGGCTGAACGTGGAGATGCTCAGCAGCCAGGAGAAAAAAAGTGGAAGTGAGGATGATTCCTGCAAGGATCCCCTGCTCAAGGACCTGTCGCTGTCAGAGTGTTTTACTGAGGATAAAGAGCGCCTCCCCAACGGGAGGAGGCGGCGTTTCACTGGGGACTCTGGGATCGAGGTGTGTGTGTGCGGCACACGTGGGGGAGGCGGTTGTGGTGGAGCTGGCGGGACAGGCCAGGAGCAGGAGAGCCTGCTGGGGCGCGGCGTGGATGACAGTAACGAGGAGGAGGATGCGGGCGACTTCTGTGACAGTTGCGGCCATCGAGCCTCCCTGAGTTTAGAGGAGGAGCCGGCGCTGGGCGGGGCGGAGAGGAGGGTCGGGCGCGGGCCCCCGCTGACGCCTCCGAATGCAGGCGGTGGCTCGCTCGGCCCCCCCGCCTGCCTTCTCCTCCACACCATCAGCGAACAGGACGGCCCGGCTCACAGCCCAGATCCGCAGGGGTGAAATGCTAACAGGTGTCGGCGGCACCTTCGGATTGTCTTACGAATGAGCCCATCTTAAAATAACCAGATGAGGGAGCAGCAAAATGACTCCGATGCAAAGGTGGAGACGCCTTGCTCTTCCCCGTACTAGTCCCAGTGGCCTTAACCAGTGTAACATGGGTTGTGTAGGGGGCAGTGCAAGCCCCTTCAACAGCCTGCAGCAAGCAAAAGCTCTCCGATCTCCAGTCATCCTTCTCCTTCAATCCAACGCACTGACTCGGCAGTGGATTCAGTGGGAGGATGAGGACAGGAACTCTTCAGTTGCAGGAAATCTGTGGAGCTGCAGCACATTACATGGTGGTGTAACATGCACAGCGGGAAAAACCTCGAATGAACTGGTGCGTTCATAAGGATACTGCAACGTCTACGACGGGAGCAGACTGCACGGCGTCCCGGTAGTCATGCTTCTAAAGTGCTTTTTCAGCAACTGTAAACCACTCTGCCTTCTCCTGGTGTTGCTCTATCAGCCTTACAAGCGAGATGGTAGTTTGCCTGCGTTTAGAAAAATATAGAAAATAGATAAAGCGTGAACACTTCCAGTTTTGCACAGTTTCTCTAAAAGTGAAAATGTTTTGCAAAGTAAAACAAAACCCAACATTTTAAGGCTAAGTTTTTACTTAATTTAGTCTCACATGGTTTGTGATTAGTTTCCATCGCAACATGTTTAAATGGATAGGTCTGTGTGTGTGTGTGTGTTAGTAGTAGGAAATGTAACATTTACTTGGAATGTGATCATTTCAGCCTAACTCAGCTGAATGTATGTAGTCGGTGCCTAACAGAACTCGGTGTGAAAGTTCGAGGGACAATAAGCTTTAGTGAAACTGACATGAAAAAGCAGGTACTCAAATCAAGAATGCCGAGCTTCAGAGAGATTAATACTGAAATGACAACAAACAAACCTCAAGATTTATTTTGTAAGTCACTTCAACAGATTACCAAACCTCGCCAGCTTTCAACAAAAAAATGAATCCCTTGTTAGAAACATTGAGAACTATTCTTAATATTTGGTGTTGAATCTCTGGAGCAGCTTCCAGTATGATGTCATTCAATATGTCAGTAACATTGTTTAGAACTAAAATGATATCCTACTATGTTTGTTTTTTTTATGTTTTGCATTTGCACTGTTCAGTTAAAGAGATGAAATTGAAGAAAACTATCGGGACTTTTTTGTATGTTAAAATAGAGCTGGATGAACCAATTAAAACCTGGTTGTGTCGGTTTCTCCTTATACAAAATCCACTCAAAATTATTCACACCCTTGAATTTTCTTTTCTTTTTCACTTTACAAAAAACTTTAGATTTGGGTCAGGGCTTTAATTTCTTACTGGACATGCCCTCAGCATGATGCTGCAACCACCCAGCAGGTTTAATTTTGGTCTCCTCAGCTCATGTTCTGCCACTGTATGCAGAACTTCTTGTGGTTGTGAGTCCAGATTTTTATTTGTAAAACTTATAATTACAAAATTCCAGTTAAATTCACACAAATTTATGGTTCTAATATGAAAATTTCCAGGGTTGTTTTTGTAACTCCACAACAGTGACATTCCACACTTCAAGTCCTCTTATTGAAGATGTTTCTAATGTTTTGTGAAACCTTAGCAAGCAGATTTGTTTCACCAAGGATTCAGTTCATTATTTTGTTCAATTGCCCATCTCCAAAAAGACCACAATAAATTGCAACATGTTTTGTAAGAATTTCCTTCCTACAAGTGCATGAAAACGCAAAGTTCAATCTCTGAGAAGCACAAACATTTTAACAATTGGTCAAACAAATTTATTGTAGTAACAATATATATACTGAAAGCACATTGCAGGAGGTTATTTCCCCCAGATTCTTCAGTGCAATGTGAAACCTTCCTGTATTGCCAGTAAACCGATTGACCTTTATGCATCGCGACATGGACACACTTTTAGGTGCTTTACATATTAGTGTATTTTGTGAGCTACAAATTAAGAAGTATTGTGTACATTTGTCTTATTAAAAAGAGCTCTTTTCATATCTGCCTGTTCATTTAAGTGTAATAGAGAGAAAATCCTAAAACCACTATATTTGCAAATTGTGTACAATCATCTGTAGCGAGCTGGAGAACCATATAGTTGCTTTATGAGGTTTTATAAAAATCTTTAGCTTTATTCTGGACAGATTTTATTATTGAGGCTTGTATTGGGTTCTATTAGAAAATGTCCCTGCATTGCGAGGTTGTGTGAAAGGTTCGTTGGACTAACAGTAAGTATTTGTTCAGAGATCATGGCAGTGTTGCCAAAGATGCTTTTCTGACATAAGTGTGTGTGTTTATTGCACATATTCTTTGAATGTTCTGATCATAAGCCATTTATTTCAGCAACTAAAATGAATGTATGTTCAATAAATATCCTAAATTTACAAATGGTGTCTGTTCCTGTCATCTTGGTTTGGCATCAGCGATGGAAGTTTAGTGTAGAGGAATGATAAATATAATCTCTATTTAGATTAAAACAAACTGAATTTCATTTAGAAAATGCGGTGCCAGAGGCTGGAGGAGGAATCCCCACAGAATCCATCCTATTTAAAGTCCAGTGTGAAGCTTCCACAGCCAGTGATGATTTGAGGCGCTGTGTCGTCTGCTGGTGTTGGTCCACTGTGTTTTCTCAAGTCCAAAGACAAGCACAGCTATCTACTAGGGATTTTCATGGTTTCTTCTGCTGAAAAGCTTATGGGTTTGCTGATTCCAGGTACGTGGACTTGGTTCCTGCCCACACTAATGGCACCTGCTTTAGTCAATTTGGAACCTTTGTTATTGACTGACAAGCCAATTATCCTGACCTAAGCCCTGTTACAGAACCTGGAGTATTGTCAAGAAGAAGATGAGAGACTATAAACACAACCAAGCAGAGAGGCTGAGCTCCTGAAGCAGTAATTATGATAGGAAGGCATAAATCAATGAAATCTAATTTAAATTAGCATTTATTTACACTGGCTGCTATGCTATACTGCAGTTATAGTCTAAATGCACCCTTTGCTGACGTCTTAGAAAATATTAACCTTTGCACTGTAATTTAGGGGGAATCCAGCAGAGGGCGCGACTGATCAGGAAGTGAAATCCGTAGTGCTTTGTTTTTCGACGTGACTCAACTTCCCAGTTCAGGCTTTAAATTTTGCAAGAACCCGTGATAATGGCTCACAACAACAGGTATTTAATCTTCCGGTTACGTACTGTAACATTTTACAGCTGGCCAGGTGAGTTCCGACTTAAATGTACATGTAGTCCAAACCGGGGACATAAAAATGATGTCCAAATGACATTTATAAAGTTTCTCTGCACATTTTAATTATTCTGTAAGTTTTCTTTAGCAATAGCTACCTGTTTAATATGTGTAAATACAGCTATTGTATTTACAATAGCACTCTCAATGAGTTAACTCTTATTAGCTCAATGATAATTAATGATTGACTATTCTTTTTTTTAAGTGCCCTTGGAAATGATTTCTCTGACAGCAGCGTTCACGCGGATGTCAAGGTAATGTGACGTCATTTTGCCCTCCTTCATACAGCTATAAATTTAATTTAAGGTTATTTAGCTAAATTTAAATAAGTTTTAGATGTCGTCTTGAAATGTTTTATGTGATAAATGGAGGTTTATTGACTTCCGATTGTCCCTTTTTTATACAGTGATGTCAAACTATGGTGTTAGGACACAACTGTTAGTTGTAATTCTCAAGTGAATTAATTCATTGATTCAGTTATTCGCTTATGGTTCAATTGATAAGTGATTGAATTTTATAAGTTGAAAATGTAGTCAGCAGACCCAGAATATCATGCACTGATTAATTATATCAGCAATCAAAAAAGAAAAAGAAAAGAAAAGAACTACTTCACGCCATACTTTTGAATCCTAAAATCAAAACAGGTTTGCTCACTGCAGCACTTCCCAAGCAGTGAGGTCAGGATTTAAAGGTAAATTCTTCAGCCATATTTGTCCTCATTTGTTGGTAACAAAGAAAAATAATCCACTGACGACTGGAATATTTCATCTTTAATTCACACCAAACCACACATTGATTCTATGAAAAGCTCAGCCTAAAATCAGCACAAGTAGTCCTGTCTCAACAACAACTTAGTATCTTAACAGGCAAAAAAAGAAGATATTTAGCTAAACCCTTAACCAGTTACTTCTAAAATAAAGCTCGCTACATATAATTTGGTACCAGAACAAACGACTGCAGCTTCTGGTATCGTTGCAGAATTTGCTAATATATTAAGTCTTCCAGCAGCATCATTAGGAGTAAGCTATATAGAGAATGCGGTTTACCCTATCTTCTTTGTTTAACATGAGCTTTTCCATATTAAACAGGATTATTATGGAAAGAGGCTCCAGAAGACGTCTGACCTGAAGACAGGCGCCTGCGTAGCTCCAGCTCAGCCTCTTCCAGCCTTCATACGGGAAGCCCTGAAGAAAGTTCACCCCGAAGTCTCTAACAAGTAATTAGGGGAGAGGGATGCTTTTTCCTTTTTTTTTTTATTTTGACATTGAAAAAAGGTTTTGAGATTGATGATATGTTTCCGATTCCTCCCAACCAGATACTACGGGTGTGGTCTGGTGGTGCCGGAGTCCTTGGAGGGCTGCAGGATTCTGGACCTGGGCTGTGGGAGTGGAAGGGACTGCTACATGTTAAGTTTCCTAGTTGGGGAAAAAGGTCATGTCACTGGCATTGATATGACTGAGGGCCAGGTAAGGAGCAACGGCATTAAGAATGCAGCCATTAAGACAGACCACAACATCTCAGTCTTTTGTCAAATTAAAGAGGAATCATTTCAAGCTTTAAAAAAGCCATTTAATGGGACAACTTCTAAACAGTTGGGAAAGGTCTGTAGCAAGTTTGTAAAAATTACTTGGTTTATTTTTAGTGTAAATTATTGAAGACAAAATGCAGAGTAGTTGATAATCTGAGTTTTGTTTAGGAGTAGGAAGTGTTTAAGCATGTTCAGAAGAAGCGTTATTGGCTAAATGTTAACTTTATAAATGCTTAAACATGTTTGACTCAAAATGAATGTGGAACACAAATGTTCAGATTAAACAGCCTATACCCTGAAAACCCAGATATTTTTCTTCTGTTAAAGCTCGAAGTGGCCAGAGAATATATGGATTATCACACAAAGGAGTTCGGCTACAAGAAGCCAAACATGAGTTTTGTTCAGGGCTACATTGAGGCCTTGTCTGCTGCGGGTGTGGAAAAAAACTCGTTTGACATCATCATGTAAGACACGATCCTTACTTCATCAGGTTTTCTTCTTTTTCTTATCTTGTTTTTAACATTGTTGATTTTTGATGTTGTTTAGTTCAAACTGCGTAGTGAACCTCTCCCCAGACAAGAAGCAGGTTCTGGTTGAAGCATACAATGCTCTCAAGGTGCGCGGCCTCATGCTTTTACCAGTTGTTTATTTTTTTTAATGACTATATATTTGAAATTAGATTGTTGTCGCAATATTTTCTGCAAATATGTGTCTCCTCAGGATGGGGGTGAGCTGTACTTCAGTGACATCTACTCCAGTGGAAGACTGACAGAAGAAATTAAAAACCACAAAGTGCTGTGGGGTGGGTCACAAATATTTTCTCCCACCACATAATCAAACAAAACCGTTATTAAAAAGAATCAGAATTTATTGTCAATTAAATTTTAGGTAAAGTATTTTTCTATTTACAACGAAACAAAAGATTTTCATCATTTTGATTATATGATAGAACTGTTAAAAATGAATTACATGTGTTTATGATGAAACAGACTCAAATAAGCCTTTTTTGTTTTATAATAACTGTATTGTAATTATAGGAAGTTCTATGTCATTCTCATAGTAGTGTTGTAGTTCCTCTCAGAGCTTCACAACAAAAACATTTTGGGGTTTGAATGTGTGCAACGTTTCCCAATAATGTCAGTTAATCAGCAGTTCACACACCTTCTTAGTCAACTGGTATCATTAAGGCTTTGCTCCATAGTCTCTGTTGTCGGCGTCCGCTCACAAAGGTTGGATCATCTTTGCAGGTGAATGTCTGGGCGGAGCGCTGTGGTGGAAGGATCTGCTGCAGCTGGCCGAGGAGGTGGGCTTCAGTCAGCCACGGCTAGTTACGGCCACCGTCGTCGCCGTTGACAATGAAGAACTGCAGGACGTACTAGGTTTGATGCAGTTTTCTCAGTTTGTGGTTTGTTTGTAGAACAACCCGTTCCTTTTCATTTTATATATATCATATTTGACCAAAAGTTCTTTTGTTGTGTTTTTGCACCTTCTCTGGCTGTGCAAAACCTCTTCCTCTCAGTGTATTTTTACACTTCAGTGAATTTAAGTTGTAAGGAACGTTGCACTACAGTGCACTTACATGAGTGAATGTCATTTAGTGACCTCTCCCCCGTTGATGGTTCATGCACATGTTCATGCAGGTGACTTCAAGTTTGTTTCTGCCACGTACCGCCTGTTCAAAGTCCCAAAAGGCAAAACCAAGACCTGCCAGGTCATATATAATGGAGGCATCACTGGAGCAGAGGATGTCTTCCAGTTTGACTGTCACTACACCTTTAAGGTCTGCACACATCCTGCTTTATGACTTTAAAAAAATGCACTATGTTTAAATGGCTGTATTCAATATAGACCAATGAAGTGGTGCAGGTGGACGGAGAAGCAGCTTGTATCCTGACACATTCCAGATTTGCAGAAGACTTCACTTTCCAACCACCTGGGGGCTCCTGTGAGCCTTGTTGTGCCAAGCCTAAGGTCAGTGTCATACTTTAGATTTTGCATGAGGACTTCTCCAGTTTATTGCATTTACCCTCACGTCTTTATTGTCGTTTAATTATTGATGCAGGCTGACACGGTGGATCCTTTTGACCTGGCCACTCGGTTAGGCACTCCAGGAGGATGCTGCAGCACAAAATCTGCTGACTGCTGCAAATGATCACAGGATGAGCACTGAAAAATGCAGCAGCATGCTATATGCTGTGTGATTGCCCTTTTTCAGTAAGATTAAGATCAGACATTTCAGATGAATTCCCTGTTCCAAATGTGCCTTTACACAGTTTTCTAAGAGAAGAGAGATGGCTGTGAAAATGTCACAAATGGACTTCAGTGTTTTTTGTGACTTTCCTGAAATCACTTTCTCAATTAAGAATAATGGAAAAAATAGCTCAAATTAGAAAAAATGTCAGTAAAGATGACTACAAAAGAATTTGCTATCCTTCTCAGAGCACCAGTGAAGTTTTTTTTTTACACACATTAGCAGTTATTTTTAATCAACAGGCTATTTTTAATCATCATATACTTACTTAACCTTCATAAAGTGAAGCTGTAGTTTCTGCAACCACTCAGGTTCTGAGGTGATTTACAAAACTGTAATTGTTTACATTTCCCTGTAACATGTACTCTTTGTGTAGATGAATAAATATGGTGTCTTCAGAATATCTCGTCTTTATTTGTGAACATTTGGTATTTTTATTTTTTATTTTTTAAAAGCTACTTGTGAGGTGTTTTTGAACAGAACTCCACAGATAATTTTAAAAATGCATGTTTTAATTTTGTGCTGGGCTTTAATAACTTACTAAAATACTCAAACCTTTTTGCTATTCAGTGAAGAAATTACATTTTAACTGAAATACTAAAAGTTCCAAGTATTTTTACAGAAAAAAATACCCTGAAATTACCATACCCATAAAGATCTGCTTTAATTTGGTAAAAACTGAATCCAGTAAGTCGCCCTCTCATACAAGATGTATTCTTCTTACACAAGTGTCAGACCCACCAACATCTTTTATCTGTAATGTCAGCACAAGTGTTTTAATCCAGCGTTAGCCGTCGTTATTTTGTCTTCAGGACCTTCTGACTATAGCTGAACATTTTTTCCTCTTGAGTCAAGAAACTCCTACTCTCTCAAAGGTCGCAAATGAAAGGTCTGTATGGATCCCTGTATGCTCATTTAATTTAACTGTTTAGCTAAATCGTATTTCACACAATGGATGGACAGATGGATGGACATTCTCCTCTGGAAAAGGACATAATTACAGTATTCATCTCCAAACAAATCACTCTGTAGTTATAATATTTTTTCTGAAATGATGTATTGGTTTTACCAGTCCCACGATGCTTTTCAAGGTCTCTCTAAAAGCAACGCCAAAATCTGTCAAGTGATTTCAGTGAGGACCACTTATGAATTGACCATCATTACACTTTTAAGGTTTGTATATCCGGTATCCTGTATGATAAAGAAACAAGATGCATGCACTGTGTCTTCATGATCTTAAACATGTCCAGACTCAGTAGAGCTGTGAAGGAGGATGGAGAACGCATCTTGACCCATTCCAGCTTTTGCAGAGAACTTCAGCTTCCTGCCACCGGGTGGCTCCTGTGAGTCTTGTTGCTTCCAACCTAAGGTCAGTGTCATATTTAAATTCCTGCATGAGGAATTCTCCAATTTATTTGTTTGTTTCAAACCACTGGAGGTCAGTATGTGTCTGGGATCAATCCGAAGTGTGTGACACACCCAGGGAGCCCTGCTGTGCGCACAGTCACAACTACACATGCGTGCACCGGGACGCACACTGCGCTCTCTCCCACTTGCATACCCACTGAAACATGCATACGCACACATCCACATGCAAGAAGGTCAAGCAGCTGTCTCGGAGTCATAACCAGAGTGTGGAGTCATGCCGGGGAACCTTGAACAGGAAGGAATGTTCTCTTCTCAGCCAGTGGAATGCCATCTTATCAGCTCCTATAATCATTTGGCACACACACACATACTTATTTATTATGTAAAATGAATCCTTAAGAGTCATCCATCAATAATAAATGAGTGTTACATTCCAACAGTCACTGATGTTTGATTGCATTGGAAACACAGTCACTGTCGAGGCTTATAGATGTATCCAAATGTGGTTTGCCCTCTGGACGCCCCTGGACCCCTGAAGTGGACGTGACCCCGGGTGATGAGGGATCGTTTGCTGTGTTTGAGTGGTGTGAAAGTGGTGATTTCCTAAACATCCACTGTGCTACTTAGCCGTGTAGCAAGACTGCAAATGTGTGCCAAATACAATGCTCCAAGCTTGGTTATCGTGATTGAGACACAGTTGTATATCAGACATGTGAACGGATACGGTACATTCTTGTGTGTGTATGTCTGTACGCTCTACACTTCTGATGTCTTTATTGCTGTTGAATTATTGATGCAGGCTGACATGGTAAATCCCTTAAAACTGGCCTTTCAGTCTGCCAGCACAAGGCCTCATTTCAGCCACAGGGGGATGCCACAGCACAAAATCTGCTGACTTCTGCAAATGATTGTGCAAAGAGGACTCGGAAATACAGGCCCAGCAGCGTGCTGTGCATGAGTGATTTTCCGACTGATGCAATGAAACTGCCTTAATGCCTACTTATGAATGATCATCATTTGTTTTGCTTGACACTACGGGAGGCCAGTAGTACAAATAGAGGCTTGCATTTTTGCATATATTTCGAACTGTGCAGAAATATAAACACTAGCTCTATGAGTGCTTTTAGGACGTTTATTCACAGTGCCTGAAAGATGATTGTGTTATAGAAAAAAAAAACTCTCATCACTGATAAGTGACTCATCATTGGATGAGTGGATTGTCATGGTTTACCTTAATCTCCTCACTTACATAAGGATGGTAATGATGCTGAAACTCCAAACCAAAGGAAAAAAATGGAAGTGGATGCTACAAAATAATGTACCTATGGACAACCTGTGCACACTTTGTTCACCCATCTTAATCAGTCAGGCTTCACACCATTCATGCATGTACTTAGCTTGTTCTAATGAATGCTGTAATAGCCCTTACAAAAAGATCTTAATTGGCAATTATAATGATATATAATTTTTATCCCTAACTGAGAAATTCCCAAAAGTTAAGTTTATTTTTGCAGCAAAAAAGTAATAGAAATATATCAGATTTGTTTTTCAAATACTTGAAAAGGACACCTTAAAAAAACAACTGAAATAAAGATCTGATAAAAAAGATTAAATGGAGCAATGAAATGGACAAGTTCATCCTAAAATACTCAAGTGAAACAAGATGTACCTGTTTGAACAAACTTTAAAAACAAAAGAGTTTATGTATTTTTTTAAAGACTGTTGTTGGTTAATATGGATATTAGTTAATTTAATTATGTAACACCTTGTCTGTGAAAATGTGCTAAATAAATAAACAGTACTTAATTTAATTTATATATGTACATTTTAGAGTAGAATTGTTGGCATACACTAACTTTTTTTATATTATTCGAATTTTTTTATATGCTCTTGTTTTAGTGATACTCTTTTCTGCAAGTAGTTTGTGAAAATAACTCGTTCTTTAATTTCGAACTGAATTACATTTTTGCTTTACCTTATGTACACCTACAGAAACTTTATTTATTTATTGCTCCCAACAGCCTGATGCTGGCCCATGTGGCTCATCTTTTTATTAAATCAGCCAGGAGTCGTGCTCCTGAGTGCAGGGTGCATAAAGAAGCCTGCTTTAAAAAGTCAACGAGTAGAGAGAGTTCTCTCTGCCTCCAAAGATGAGCTGCACTTGTTCCGGAATCTGATTCGCCAAGGAGGCTGCGGACGCCCCGCCCCCCGGCTCGGCCGCCGCCCCTGATTGGTCCTTCCCGTCGCCCGTCTTAGGGACATAGAGAGAGGCACGAGTTGGCCTGTAAGCCTGCGCTGGCCGCTTCTCAGTGTCGGACACGTAGTGGGAAAGAGCAGGTCCCGATGCACAAGTCACGGCAGCCCTGGGCGGAGATGAAGGCGGACTCCGACTGGCTCTGATTTTTCAAAGCCCTTTTCATTCAGGAGCTTGCTTGCCCAAACGGTCATCGATATGGCAGATCCGCTATCCCCGGGACCCAGCATTGCAAAAATGGCGTCACTTAGCCGGGTCCGAGCTTTGGCGATGATTTTCTTAGCTGTCACTGGCTGCTGTGTCACCCCGACAAGTGGCAAGGAGGGCTCCGAGGAGACCGTCATCATCGGGCTCCGGCTGGAGGACACGGACGACATTTCCTTCATGGATAAAGGCTACCTGCGGGTGAGCGAGCGGTCTCGGGTGAAACTGAGGGTCTACGGGCAGAACATCAACAACGAGACCTGGTCCAAGATTGCCTTCACGGAACACGAGCGGAGCCGGGCGGTGGGGGGCTTTGACAGCTCCTCCGGGGATAACCAGAGCCGGGAGGACTCGTCCGGCTCGCATCCTTGCGGAATTAGGACTTCGGATATAATTATATTACCCAACATCATATTGAATCGGAAAACATCCGGAGTAGTCGAGATTGAGGTCAAACCCCTGCGGAAGACCGAGAGGAGTAAAGCGTACTACCTTTGCATCGCCACCTCCACGCCGGCGGTGGCCGGGTTGCACGACCCGTGGACGGAGTACACCTGGATCTACCACGACGGGGACGACACCAAAGTGATAGTGGTGGAGGAGAAAAAGTTCCTGCTGCCTTTCTGGCTCCAGGTCATCTTCATCTCCATGCTGCTGTGCCTGTCCGGCATGTTCAGCGGCTTGAACCTGGGGCTCATGGCTCTGGACCCCATGGAGCTCCAGATCGTGCAAAACTGCGGCACGGAGAGGGAGAAGAACTACGCCAAGAAGATCGAGCCGGTCCGGAGCCAGGGGAACTACCTGCTCTGCTCGCTCCTGCTCGGGAACGTGTTGGTGAACACCACGCTGACCATCCTCCTGGACGACATCGCCGGCTCCGGGCTCATCGCGGTGGTCATGTCCACCATCGGGATCGTTATCTTTGGTGAAATCGTGCCCCAGGCCATCTGCTCCAGACACGGCCTGGCGGTGGGGGCAAACACCATCTTCCTCACCAAGTTCTTCATGCTGCTCACCTTCCCCGCGTCCTACCCGGTGAGCAAGCTGCTGGATTACCTGCTCGGACAGGAGATCGGCACTGTGTACAACAGGGAGAAGCTGCTGGAGATGCTGCGCGTCACGGACCCCTACAACGACCTGGTGAAGGAGGAGCTGAACATCATCCAGGGCGCGCTGGAGCTCCGGACTAAAACCGTGGAGGACGTCATGACGCCGCTGAGAGATTGCTTCATGATGCCCGGGGACACGATCCTGGACTTCAACACCATGGCGGAGATCATGAGGAGCGGCTACACGCGCATCCCGGTGTTCGAGGGCGAGAGGTCCAATATAGTGGATCTGCTGTTTGTCAAGGACCTGGCCTTCGTTGACCCGGATGATTGCACGCCGCTCAAAACCATCACAAAGTTTTACAGCCACTCGCTGCATTTTGTGTTTAATGACACCAAGCTGGATGCGATGCTGGAGGAGTTTAAAAAAGGTGAGAAAAGCACTTTTTTGTTCTCCCTGTATGGAAAGCCAAAAGTGACGCAATCCAATACATTATTTTTTTGTTTTAATATAATTATCTTTTATGTATGCAATAAGTAATTGGGAAATTCAAAAGCCAATTCAATATTTAAAGTATTGCTTTAAATATTAATTGTGTCAAAGTCAGGATTGTTACAAAGCCACTGCTTTTCATCCACAATGTGTATCTGATCACATTCCTGTTATATATATGTATTTTCAATCATTTTGATCAGATATTTCTTATTTTTAGTTCACTCGTTAATTTTTATTAGCATTCATTTCTTCATTCTTATATTTTTATTCATATTTCTGATCCCTTCATTTTGTAATATACTTGCTTTTCACTTTACTTTTCGTGTTTGGCTCTGGATCTCTCCTTTTGCGAAACAATACTTGTCAGAAATAGTTAGTAATATGCTGTGTAGATTCGTAGAACACACAGCTGTTTAATATTCAAGAAGTCTAATTGTAGCAAGATACACAATTTTTCAGATGTGATCATCTTAAGTATAGATTTGTATAAAATTAGAATGTTATTTACTTGCTTTTGTTTAAAACTGAAAGCATGAATCATTCAAATTGGTGCTAGTAGAAGATATTCAATAGCTGTTTATCGTCATTATGATTTTGATTCGTAGACTTAAGAAAAATTGTGTAATAAACATGCTAAGTTCTGCAGTACTTGCTGCAGCTTTTGTCTGAAAAATTATACCTGCAGAAGGTTTTCCTCTTGAAAGACTGACTCGAGTCTAACAAATGAATGTAAACTGGTTAGTTAGTCAGGCTATCAGCTCAGGAAGCCTTTTGTCAGATGAACAGATGAACAGATGGTAGCCAATTGTGTGGCACTACTTTTGCTTTCAAACTATAACTATCCCTGATTTTTGAAATGCTAAATTGTAATTGAGGGAAAAACGTAGGAACTTTATTTCAATGGTGTCCCCAAGACGGGGCATAGCAAATGTAGATCAAGTTAAGCTATCACTTTGTTTGCAATTTGGTTATGTTTTTCAAGCGTGTTCTTGTCTTTACACAATTAAATAGTTAACGTAAGACTGAATTCAGTGGATCCAACATACATTACAGTATTGAAATAAGACTTGCTCAGCTGAAACACTTCTCTGCACAAAATGAAGCGTAAACTGTCTGGAGATTTGCTGACAGATTAAAAAAATAAATTATGAAAATAATTTTTTTTTTTAATTAAGTAAATATTTGCATTTGAAATGTAAATAAAACATAACTTTAGTAAAGAGATGTTTCAAAATGACAAAAACTTAGTTACAGAAAAATAGCTTTTTCATTGATTGAATTGTGGCACTTTTGGTTCTTCGTAGCGCCTGTATTGTCTGTACATGTGAAATTTTTCAGAACTCTCACACCTTCACTTGTTATTAAACTGGTGTTTCACCTGTCTGCCCTTCCTCTTGAACCAGGTAAGGTATTGAGATGAGTTGCGTCACAGTTTCTGAACCAAAGCTGACCTTTCGTTCTGCTCCGGATGCCTTTGTTGCAGCTGCAGGCCAGGTTGTTTCAAACGACTTCAGATAGTCTAAACCTGATTTTCAGGAGCAGAGTGAGGAGAACGTATTTCTGCCCTCCTTTTGACAAGATATCCCCTGCAGTGAAAGCAAACAAAACAAACAGAAATCACAGGAGCACCACCCTGGGTTTGTTTCAGCCTCATCAGCCACATCCTCAGCCGCCAGCTTCCTGTAAACAGGGGAGCAGGAGGTGCCCTTATCACTCTTCATCGCTTCCACTCAGTGTTAATGTTCACACTCTCCCACTCTCCTCAAGCTTTCCACAGCTTCGTCCCTCGCCTCTGAATCCTCCCTCTCCTCTCTCTCTCTCTCTCTCTCTGATTTGTAAAGCAGTGGGCCATGTGGGAATGGTGCAACGGCGGTGCCGGGGTTATCAGGTGAGGGCATCTCGTTCGAGAACCTGCTTAAGTCCGTCTCTGCCTCTCTCGTGCTCGCATCTGAGCGATGGTGGCGATAACAGCTTTTGTCCGGCGCTGGAATGCGGTTGAGTGGATAATGAATAACAGCCTCTAACACCTCCGAGCCCCCGAGTGTTTGTCCGCGCATGTCGTTTGACGAAGATGCTTACCTCACCTGGGGTTTATTTGGCGGAGGGGGCGGTTTGATTTCCACCCTGGCTCTGTGGGCTGCGTCTGACTGAACCAACTCCTGCTGGATTTAATACAAGTTCCTCCTAAAACATGCAGAGATGCAGGAGGGACAGTCAGGCGCGCCCGACCGCAGCTCGGGCGCGCCTGAGTTTACCAATACTCTAAAATGTTGGAAAAAGCATGATTGGTAGCCTTGCATGCTCATTAGAATAATCACTTTACTTTTAAGAGGATTAATCAGGAGGTAAAACAGAACAAATCATTCAGCTCCATTACCAGAAATTAGGTGAAGTTCTCCATGCCAAATTAGCATTACGTAACGTACTATTTGTTTTCATCACAGTCGACTGGTTACAGACAGGCACTGTTGTTGAGAGGAAACAAAACAAACGTCCGTCTTTCAGGGGTGATTTTATTCGTATTGTTGCCGCCATGTAAAGTGGAAAAGTATTGATAACTTTTAAGCTTTTTTGGACTTTGTCACATTTTCTGTTTTGGAAGAGTTCGTTTTTGGGAATACAGCCATTTTATTTCCATCGTTCAGAGAGATGTCAGCCCTCCAAAGAACTGTCTTTTATATCAACTTTGAATACTGGTCAACTCACAGAAGGAAGGATTGGAATGAAAGCCATTTTTTAAAATATATTTTATGGATTTTGTTTAAGGAAAAAAAGTCAATTTTGTATTGAAAATGTATTTCAAAACCATATTACTCAGACCTACTACCAGCTTTGCATATCTGTGACTGGTGTTTGTTCCCCAGTTATTTGTGGATATTTAAGGTGATTGTTCTTCCAGATCAGAGGTCTGCAACCTGTGTATCCAGAGCTGCATTCGGCTCTTATAAGAAAACCAAAAATTAAATGTTTTTGATTTTGGACGCAATAGGAAGTGGTCATTTTAGGAGTTTTTCCATAAGTTCTTAATCTGCATAGAACATCTACAACACGCTTTTAAAAGCTTCAAACTTGGCTTGCCTCATTCTACAATTTCTTTTTCTTTCTCCTCTTGTAGTAGGAGAAATTTTGTTCTAAAATCTGAAAATAGAAAGACATTTTAGTTTAATTTTATTGAACTAAACATAACATGTTCTCATAATAAGACACCTGATGTTGTATTTAGAAAATCTACTAAATACATAGTTGTCCTGTCATCTGAAGAGAGCTGCATCTCCTCCAGAGTCACTGTGGATTTCTCTGTTTGATGCTCTGCTTGTCCAGTCTGTCTGTTTAGATGGACAGCCATGTCCTGGTAGGTCTACAGCTGCACCGTACTGTTTCAGCTGATAGATTGAACAGCATTCAGTGTGACAGTCAGTGCTTGGGATGTTGTTTTACGACGTAACTTTTTCTACATCTTTATCCCTGACATAACTGCTGTGATTATTGGCCCTTACGGTGTTGGGTCTTCACCAATGTTCACTAAATAACTTTCAAAGCTGTTCTCTGGACTGTAGCTCTGAAATCAACACCTCGGGAGGCAGAACAACTTTACAATCTATTGTGAAGGAATGGGACACTCGGTGAATGCCAGTGTGTGCCAGGATAGATGCAATCACTCCTTCTAAATCAACTGTTAGCGATATTTGAAGTGAAAGGCACGTAAAATCACCAAGCGGGGTTAGCTGACGGTGAGGCAAATAGTAGTTATTTTCAGTAGCTACAGACCTGATTAGCAGAAAAACAGAGCATGAAATGAGCTTCTAGTGGTCAGCAGCTGTGGCCAAGCCCTGCTCCACTGAGTGCAGTGTAAAAGCATGAGTTGGAAGCAAGCTGCCACCGGACTTTGTGGTGACATGTGGGGCTCTTAGAAGAACACGTTCTCTGACGTGTTCTTCTGCTTTTTGCAATCCAGTGGACATCTGTGTGTTTGGCAGGCACCAGGAGAACGACACCAGGCTGACTGTATTGTTCAAGCACAGCCTTTGGTGCAGGGTGGGTTCTGGTATGAGGCTGTTGTTCAATGGTTGGGTTCAGCCTGTAGGAATTCATTCAAAGTAACACTTAATGCTTCCATTAAGACAATTTTTAGGCAATTTTCTGCTCCTAGTCTTTAGGAACTGTTTAGAGATGGCTTCTTCTTTTTCCAACATGACTATTTTACCAGGCTGCACAGTGGAGCAGTTGGTAGAGCTGTTGCCTTGCAGCAAGAAGGTTCTGGGTTCGATTCCCAGCCTGAGGTCTTTCTGCATGGAGTTTGCATGTTCTCCCTGTGCATGCGTGGGTTCTCTCTGGGTACTCTGGCTTCCTCCCACAGTCCAAAAACATGACGGTCAGGTTAATTGGCCTCTCTAAATTCTCCCTAGGTGTGAGTGTGTGTGTGTGTGCATGGTTGTTTGTCCTGTGCGTCTCTGTGTTGCCCTGCAACAGACTGGCGACCTGTCCAGGGTGACCCTGCCTCTCGCCCAGAACATTAGCTGGAGATAGGCACCAGACCCCACAAAGGAACAAGGATGTACAGAAAATGGATGGATAGATTATATTACCAGTGCATAAATCAAGGCCCTTATTGACCTGAAGGACTCAGACATAAGAACATGACTGGCCTGCACCAAGTCCAGATAACAGCCCTGACACAGGAGCACCGTTTGAACGTCAGTGTCTGATCTCACAAATGAGATTTTGAAAAGAATGGTCAAAAATTCCCATAAACACAGTCTCTGATTTTGTTTAAAGCTTTCCTACAGGAGTTAAAGTTCTTGGTGTGATGCAACACCATAATTAATAATTTGTTTTAACAAAGGATTGGCATTAAATTTCATGTGTGTAAAAAGCAAATGGTTGAAAACCTTTATAGCATTATTCCAGTCTTTATATACACAACTGTGACATGGAGACTATAACACCAATCATCAGGTAAAGCTGATTAAACACAGTTGCCGAGCAACAAGCAGCATATGTGTATTTGTTATATTTGTGTTACAGGATGAAGAACAGGCACACTAATCTGTGCAATAAGATCTAAGACCTAATGCGAAATCTAATTGCTGATTTTCTTTCTGTAGATTAAGTAAAAATCATCATAATTTTGTTTTTACACTTGCTGGAATATTGTTCTGCTACTAAATGAAGGTATTATATAATGGTGTCTGTTTTTAGATTGAACATTTGCATTATCACAATAATCTGATGTCCAGTTTTATATGTAACAAACTCTTTATAAAAGGACCAGCTTTAAATCAGATCTATTTCTTACCCTTCATTTTTCTATTGATGAATTTTATGGTAAATTTTAAAAAATAACACAATTTGACTGCAAAAAAAAGTTTTTTGTTTTTTTTGCAGAAATAAGGTGATTATAAACTACAGGGTGATCTGCCTTTTGTGTTTAGTCAGATCTTTTGTATCCAGTTTCTGAAAGACATAGAATACATTCAGATTAATACTCATCTTTAGATTAGATCAGATAAACTTTACTGTCCCTATGGGGAAATTTGCGTTACACTCCTCTTGTTCACCTTACTTATCTTTGAAACTTACAAAAATCTTATGCTCTCTGTTTACAAGAACTGGACAGATACTTTACAATCCAGATTTCTGTCTGATGTGAAATCTTGCATTTTTATTGATGTACGTTTAAAAAAATTAACATTGGGGTGCTTTGGTGGCGCAGGGGTTTAGCACACCCACATAAGGAGGCCTTAGTCCTCGATGCGGCCGTCCCAAGTTCGAATCCTGGCTTGGCGACCTTTGCCACATGTCTTCCCCCTCTCTCATTCCTGTCCACTAACTATTAAATAAAGGCCACTAGAGCCAATAAAACCTTTAAAAAAAAAATTAACATTTTGGTGAAGTTACAGTCGACCACGAAATAATCCATTACCAGCCTCTAGGCACTACTCATTGTTTATGCTCATCCTAAAACAAAGACAGCTGTGCTTTCAAGCCAGTAACTGACCTGTCCAACTTGACTGATGCTAAGAGTTAATTGTGCAATTCACAATGAGACTATTGAGTTTTATAAAATGGTTACTTATGCTTTTAGTCTTTGGATACAGAAGCTTGCAGGAATACAGAGGCTCAAAGATTAATATAAAAAAACTCTCCCTGGGCATGTTCTTAATTAGAAAGATATCTAATGCTTTTCTCTGAGTTTGTGCTTTTGACTGAGAGACAGTGGCTTGTAAAAGATTTCCTTTACCTTAACGTTTTTCCACATTTTGCCATTTTTAGAACTGCAAATATTTAAGTTCTGTTACAATTGTAAACCCAGCATAGTGGGAAGGGGAAGCAACAAGAGATGGATTTTCAAAGTCTTTTTCAAAAAATAAAATCAGAAAAGTGTCCAGCCTCAGTATGTTGTACAACTACACTGTGTTTTCTGGTTGTAATTATAGCTGCTCGTCTTTTGGGGTTTGTCTCTACTAGCTTCCCATGTTTTGGAGATTGTAGGGGGTTTTTTTCTATTTTTTCTTAGCAAAATAGCTCAAGCTCAGTCAGAATGAATGGAGAAGATCTGTGAACATCAGTTTTCAAATCTTGCTAAAAATTCACAGTTGAATTTAGATCTGGACTTTTACTGGGCCATTTTATCACACAAATATCATTCAATCTAAACCACTTATACAATAAGATGAACTTTTTCTTGAAGTGTGAAAAAGTTCACTTGACCATAGCGCCTTTGAACGCATTGTCCGCTACGTGGCAAACTTTGAACCAGACTTCTACTGGTCTTCTGTTAAGGAGGTTTTCTTCTTGTCACTCCTTCATACAGACCAGATTTGGAAAGTGCATGATGGGTAATTGTCCTGTCAACAGAATCTCTCACCTGAGCAGAGCAGGATGTCTGCAGGTTTTTCAGCAAGTCAAATTTAGGATAGAAGTACTATAGATATTGGGGTTTGTTCAGGGATTCTACCATATTACATTCTTAGCACAAAGTGTGAAATTTCTGGGGTCTGTTTGAGGCTTTTGGCAGCAGCTTTGTACTTCTCACACTGCATACGGCTCTCTGCAGCCTCAACCCCCCGAGAGCCAAGTTTTTTTTTCTTTCACAGAACGTGTCAAGCCTCAGAGGAACAAAGAAGTGAAGCGGTGATGAAAATGAACACATTGCAGCTAACTACCTATGAAGTTTCCCTTACACACGATAGACACAAAGAAAACTTGCTATCTAGTTAGCAAGTGTCTATTAGCAGAGATCCCACAAGAAAAAAGGTAAACATGCAAGATTAAATAGTGCTGCTATGAAAAAATCCATCCATCCATCCACCTACACCCTTGTCCCTTACTGGGGTCGGGAGGGTTGCTGGTGTTTATCTCCAGCTATCGTTTCGGGCGAGAGGCGGGGTCACCCTGGACAGGTCGCCAGTCTGTCGCAGGGCAACACGGAGACACACAAGACAAACAACCATGCACTCACACACTAACACCTAGGGACAATTTAGAGAGGCCAATTAACCTGACAGTCATGTTTTTGGACTGTAGGAGGAAGCCGGAGTACCCAGAGAGAACCCACACATGCACAGGGAGAACATGCAAACTCCATGCAGAAAGACCAGGAATCGAACCCAGAACCTTCTTGCTGCAAGGCAACAGCTCTATCAGCTGTGCCACTGTGCAGCCCGCTATGAAAAAATGTAAGACCTACATTTAAACCTATATTTAGGCAAACTTACATTGTTTAAAAAGGATTTGAAGTCATTTTGAGACATTCATTTTAGATACATGAATTGAATACCGTAAAGTACAGAGCCCATAAGGGGACATGGATAAAAAAAAAAAAGAAATCCCGACTTATTTTCTC
Source organism: Phalloptychus januarius (assembly GCA_902982915.1). Classification (NCBI taxonomy): domain Eukaryota; kingdom Metazoa; phylum Chordata; class Actinopteri; order Cyprinodontiformes; family Poeciliidae; genus Phalloptychus; species Phalloptychus januarius. The sequence goes on along the minus strand of CADWAE010000251.1, from coordinate 23,629 downwards.
GAGATCCCGACTTTTTTTGTCCATCAGTACAGCTCCTCCAGCGTAACAACGCATCTCTTGACTGCTTCTTTAAATAAGGCTCATTTAATGACCATTTATTAGGCTTAGACATTACTCTACCCGACTCTACTTACTAATGAGGGAAACAGACAAACAAAAAAAAAAAACGGGTGTAAATAGTTTTTCCTCCACTCTGTAGTTTTCGTCAACCTGCTGTTTTCTTCCCATCAGTGGAAGAAAGCAGCACCAGGTCCGCGTCCACGTCATATTTGCAACACGCTTACAGTAAACCAGTCGGTTTAGCTTTAGTGGCTGAATCAGAGTGTTCCTGCGGCTGGCGGCACACCAGAGGGAATTTGCCTTCGCTTCGCCCCCCGGGGAAGTCATAAGCAACTGTTGAAGGAAGGGCGGCGGGGTCAGAGTTTCCAGTCAATCTGGCTCTGTTCACAGTGCACTCTCGCTTCAAAGTGCTTTGTGTTATAAGTCACTGTTAATTAATTTGTTGCCTCTCGCAGAGCTGCATGCGTGTCTGAAGACTGTTACAGGAAGAATAGAAGGCCACGTGTATCAAACACGCAGTGCGTCCAGGATTTGTCTGATGTCTTTTTGCAATTTTGGTGGGCTAAAATTTGAAAGAGTTTTTGTCAAAAAGGTGTGGTAAAAGTTGAAATTTATTTAAATCTTTATGCTTTCTGTAGAAAGGTCTGACAGAAAAAGTTGAAATTGCTGCTTTTCTCTCTTTCTCATCAAGTTATAATCCCGCCTTACTCCTACGTCATCGACCTGCAGGGAAATTTGTGTTCGATGAGTGAATTTGCATCAATGGTTGCAGTCACAACTTCCTGGAGTTGCGACCGCAGACGGTATTTCTTCCCTCGTAGATATCGGGAATTTCTTGGAGATGATTTTTTTACACTCTTCTGTAATTCACTGTAATCCTTTCATTGAGGTTTCTGGTCTCAGAAACGACACAAAAGTCTGTAAAAGAAAGGGAGGTGTTACACCGTGATTCGTTACATGATATTTGGCCGCATCTTAACGGCGCACTGCACTGTCACAGGTCTCCACAACACAGGTCCAACAGGTCAGGGGTCGCAGCGAGCTTCACGGAGGAGCCTTTTAATGTAGTCAGACACCCTTGTGGAAACTTCTGGCCCCTTCATTAATTGCTGTGTCTCCGACTGCAACAATTACCGTCATGCAGGGGTTGTTTGGTCCAGCTGCAGGGTCACTGGTTAATGAGTGGGTCAGTGCATGCCATTTGGAACTAAACCGAGTGGCAGAGGCAAAAACAGGAATTCGGCTTTGGAGGGAGGTGTGCTTTTCCTGAAAGTCAAAGTTACTCAATGTGAGTCAGAGGACGGCGCGTTGCTCACGTCACAGCACGTGTTACCGTAACCATAGACTCAGCTGGCTCTAGCTCCTGTAAACTGTTGTTTTAGTTTTCAACTCCCTGCTTGCTGTGAATTTCCATATCACCTTGTATTCAGCTATGATTTTTTCTTTCTTTCATTTTCAGAGTAAGACATCCTGGGTAAAAACACTGAACTACTTTCCCTGATTCCTGTAATATGGGTCAGTCTATGCTTAATTCAGATTCAGCAACCTAAGTGACCTCTGTGTTTAGCGCTTTGTCTTAAAGATGGGGAAAAAATGTTTTTCGTGTTGCAGCAGTGACAAAACTGTTGTGCTTGGTTTTCTGTTCTCTGGGTGTTGTTGTGTGGAGGATATGACAGCAAGCGCCTGGTAAATCGGGGGATTAAATGGCATCATGTTGGTAAGAACATTTAATGTTTCCTGATGAGGGACTCTCCTTTGAACTCAGTACGAATTAATCAGCCAGCTGTTCACTTTATTAGAAGTGAAGAGGTTTTTTCTGCATCTCAGTTTACTTGTTCTTACAGGGCACAAGTGTTATTCAGAGATTTTCTCCTGTGTGGGACGGGATTTCTTTTAGAAAGGTGCAGTCGTTTGTATTTGGAAGGCATGTAGCCAGAATCACAGCAGAGCAGTCTGTGCGTTGTTAAAAAAAGCTATCCAGACTAAACCTACTTGAAAAATAATGGTCTCACTTGTTAAATCATGAGCTAACGACAATTATTCACACTTTGGTTTCAGATTTAGTAGTTTTGCCCTGGCTTCGCTTAACAGTCTTCCCACAATGCTTGGAACATGTGTTGAGGGAGTGTCTCTTGAGTTAGCAAAGAGAAACTCAAATGAATAATTTGATGTAAACTGTTAATGTCAGCTAGTTTTTCCTCCTTCACTCTTATCCTTAACTACTATGGTCGTGTAGAAGTATAAGCATCTTACCCTTGAAGCCCCTAAAATAGGCCCGTTGATATAACCAATTAATTAATCGCATGGTAAATTAAAACTAACGCAATAATTTCCTTTGGCGTGATTTATAATTTTTCTCTTTTCTCTCTTTCTACCAGAAATTGGATGATAATAGTCTTCAGTTTGGTGCACTGGTGTCAACTAGCTCTTTTTTTTAAAGGACCATTTTGTTTACAGAGACTTCATAATTCATGTTAATTGTCTGTTATTTCAGTTATTTATTTGGGATACTTAAAATGTCCTCCAGTTCCAGTGTGAAATGTTAAGTGGAATTTAAAATGTATTCATCTTTGAGGCTTTGTTCTTACATTATTATTATGCTATTACCACTATATTACTCTATTTTCTTGTTTATTGCAATCACTTCTGGGACAATTGTAGTCCAGAAGGATTTGTTATAGCGACAGGCTTACACAGAAAGCAATTTTTTGATGCTACAAATGATTATGTGTACATTAAAGAAATGTTATGCTGTTGCATTTTCGGCAAGAAAATTGTAATTTTGTCATTTAAATTTAATTGAATTATTTATTTATTAGCATTTTGAAATTTATTTCTAATACTGCATAGAATAAATTCAGTTAAAGTCTGAGCCAGCAGAAAACCAGTCTGAAACTTAAAAAATAAGTAGAAACTATTAGCCTTTTTTTTGTTTTGTTTCGTTCGTTCCTAAATGTGTCAACAAAATGCGACGTGTCCGTTCGAACTCTGCAGCTTTGGATGTCAATGAGGAAATAAATGACTGACTTATGGCGTGTAAGGTGTTGGGATTGAACTCTGGTGTGTGATGTGTTCAGGACAGAATTGGCCTACATTCTTTAGATTCTGGTGCAACATGGAGTCGGCTTTTAAGACCCGATTAGTACAGCAGTTGAGTGTGAATCTAGACATGGTGCATTCCCAGAACCTGTCTGATTGGGAATAATAACTTTTATTTACATTTGCTTGTTTTGGGTTTTAAAAAAAATAAATTTCATAATACTCAGAAACATCTTCATCATACAGCGGAATATCCAACTTTGCAACAGACTTAAATGTAGAATTCAACTTGCTTGCATTAAGTTAAGTTTGCAATCATGCAGTGCAAGCCTGGACTGGGTTGTTCAACAAAGAAACTGCTAAGTATTGCCTTACTATAGTTGGAATTAAAGGGAAAGTACTTTAGCCTCCCAGTTTGCTCCACTTGGCAAATGTCTCCAAAAGGGCAGTCGGAAACACAGTAAGCTGCTGTGGAAGAAGTAATCATGTATTTCTCAAAGGTTAACCACTTGTTGATGACCTGTTGTGTATGAAAGATGCTTGATTTACCCCCTCTGTATCTGACCTGGTCATTTATCCAAATGGAGTCCTGAGGAATCAAGAGGCTGCTTATAGTAGAACGTTTAGTTTGCTTTACTCAAACTGTTTAGAAAGTCTGGTTCTTTTGGGGAGATGGGATTACATAATTGATCAATGATGCGGACCAAAGAGCAAACTCTGGTCCTCCTAAAAACTTAATTCCCAGCTTGCTGAAGGGAACTCTGGTGCTGTTTAAATGAATATGTGGATGCAAGCGGACAGGAGACCGCTCCAAAAGCAGGAAGTGAACTATAGCGCTTGGTAAGTACATCCAAAACAAACACACAAGTTGATGCTAGAGAGAGAAATGGCTCATGGTCTTTTGCCAAAGACAAAAGAGAAATCCTATAAACACTCAAATCTGACGGCACTTAATTTTTGTCTAACGTTCGTGAAGAAGGAAGATGGGTTCAGTGTCTTCTGCAGAGGTTTCCGAGTCGTTTCCTTCAGAGGTTCTTGTTGCAGCGCCCCCACAGGCAAGCGGTTGAAGAAGTAACAGATGTTGCAATTTTTCAAACTGAGTCACTCTGAGTTTCAGGGATAGTTCATTGTAGCAAATATTGTGGTATTAGGGTGTTTCCTTTGGTCAAAGCAGAGATCAAAACGGTCACAAGTTGTCTGAAGTGGTAAAATATGTAGATTTATCTCCAATCAAAAATCGAATGATGTTTTTTTCTTTTACTAACATGACACTGTTGCATCTTTCTGTAACAACCCGGCTGCAGACTCATTAGTGACTCCTGTCACGTCCGGTGGCCCCTTATGATGCGCTGCTCCTGCAGAACCGTAGTTCTGTGATGTGGTGTAGCTAAGGGGCCGAGCCAGCCTTCGGCGCATGTTGCCTAGGTTCTGTCGCCATGCGCCACGGTGGAAAAATTATTATGCAATTCAGAATGCAACCACCCCCACGCTGCTTTTATTAATCTGTTTCTCACAACAGCAATCGCACCAGAACTCTGCGTGTCTTAATTTTTTCCTCCCATTAACAGATTATTTAGACTTTATGATTTATGTCGTCGCAGAGCTATAAGACTCAGAGGCTCTTGCTGAGCCTTAGAGCAGATCCAAAGGGGCGAGAGCTACATTTACCTAAAACAAATTACAGTTCTTATAAAAGTTTTCACTCCCCTTGAGCTTATTTTTCTCACGTTACAACCAAAAACTCCAATGTACCTTTAGTGGGATTTAACACAGAGCAGTTGTTTTAGTGGCTACATTAATTTCATTCTTGTTTTTATAATGATAAAAATCTGAAAAGTGTGGCATGCGTTTGTATTTATACCCCTTTACTCTAGAAGCACTAAAAAGGATCCATTGCAACCAGCTGCCACAGCAAAAGATTTGTTAGAAAACTTTATTAAGCAAACAGCATCATGAGGAGAGAGAAGCAGAGCTGAAAGCAACCCAGCATCAAATGAAAAGCATCATTTTCTCCATCATTTTCAGGGAGAAAATGATGGAAAAGTTTAAAGCTTAAAACATTAAGAAAATTCTGTTGATGTTCTGCTGTAGTCGACGAAACACAATTTTCCAGTTGCGGTGTTTCCATTAAATCAGAAATGCAGCTAAAATCACACATGAATGAGTTCGTTCAACTGAGTGTCAACTAAAAATGCATTCTAAGTTTTTAAAATAGCTTTTCACAGACACTCTTCATCTATTTTCATTAAGACAGTAATGTTTTTTTAAAGAAGGGCACAACTTTAACTCTTCAGATGTGTACCCATAAAACCATGCAGCCTTTTAATTCCACTTTGTGTTGGTCGATCAGATGGACGTCCAATAAAACGAATTAAAATTGATGATTGTAAAGTGTAGAGGTTACCTTTGCAAGATCCAGTACAAGTATGAATCTCCAAAACATGTTATGTTTATTCGGGTAGCTGCTGTCAACCAAATACCTTCCAACCACTGCAAGCTCACAAAGGCACTGAATCATAAATATAGTTTTGTTTTATTTAACAGATATCATTTTTTAAGAAATATCCACGATCTGTTTCTCATTTTTCTTCTCATAAAAAAACAATTCATTACGTATTTGAAAAGGAGGAAATGCTTGTTTTGTCTGTGGTTATGTCTTTAAGATTTTATCTGAGTCATTTGGGTGTTGAACATTACGTCACTCATGTAAAATGAACGGAAATTGCTGCCATTACTGTCGCTGCAGTGTATGATGATTAGGAGAGGGATTATGCTCAGATCAGTGCGTCTTAATAGCAGATTGAGTTCTCAGAAGTCGACACTGTTTTCCTGTTAGCATCAAATATGCTTTGAAACCGATTGAACATATCGGAATCCAGCTAATCTTATTTCTTGTCTCAGCAAGACTGCTTTATATTTAAGTCATACAGAAGGCAAAAATATGAATGTCTACTAAAACAACAAGTGTAGGTTTTATTGTCATGTCCACTGAGGATAGTGCCATTCTTAGCTTATTAAATGAGAATATCACTGTATTAAAAGCTATTAATACATATCACTTGAAATCTTTTTGACTCCTTTTGCTAAAATTCTAAAACTATCCCCATCTTCCCATTGAAATCATGAAAATACAGTTTTTTCTATCTTCTTGAAGCAAATGCTTCTCTTCCTTCCTTCACATGGTGCGATGTCTACATCTAATATTAGCATGGCGCTAATGTGATCTTGATCTAAAGAGTAGAGAGTCTTAACTCTGAGAGCTCAAAAAAGAAAAGCTGCTAACTTTTCCAAATCCATTTACAGACAGAGATTGAAACCTCAAAAGGTTAAAAATCTTGAATCTTGTTCGTTCAGCCTTCCTGTTACCTGCTGAAACCTCGTCTCTCCTTAAGTCTGAGTGAACCGCAGACATACATCATTTCATTTCTGTGCTTCCTCCGACATCAGATTCAAAACACTTCACTGATACTGAAAATGTAACGCCGTCCACTCTGGTATTAGCATGATCTGGTTACACTTAGAATAGTGTGGTTCATTGATTGGGAAAGTTGGGATTTTTGAGTTTCTGTCTGGACCACCGATTTCTCTGTGCATCTCCGGTCCAGAGTTGCCGACATTTGGTGTGTGCTAGAAGTTCAGTAAGAAAGCCTGCGGCTCGTTGGATCACTCATAAACAAGAATCCTGTTTGACATTAACTGTTAAAGACAGACGTGCTGAAGCTGCGCTTCAACATTTGGTTTGAGGCAAATAAGCCGAAGTAGCTGGATGGCAAATGGAAGAACTTCTGGCAAGACAGCAATAGTTTGAAGGGTGTTGTATATGATATAATGATATTCTTTTAACCATATTTATGCCTTCCACAATTTAGCCACATGGAAATGGGTTCTGGCTGTCCTGAAGCTGCGTTGTGTGAAAAGAGCGAGCAGGCAGCAGATCCACAGCAGCCGTGGAGGAAAAGTTGACTTTGTGAATGAAACACATGGCAGCTGTGATATGATAGTTTTGCAAAGCAACAGCAGCTGTGAAGGAGAAGGCAGGATAATTAATGTAAACAAGCAAAGCAAAGCTGTTGTTGATTCAGCAACTGTAACGTGGCATTAAAAACAAATATTGATGCCGCATTAAAATATCCGCTTTTGGTCAGAGAGCGCTGCGGTGGCGAGCTGAAGGAAGCCCATGTGAACTGTAAGAACTGTGAACTACTGTGATTCACAAACCTATGCATTTTACTTATGCTTACATTTTTTATGTTGAAGTTGTTAAATTAACAGCATGGTTAAAAATACATGGTTTTAATAGATTTTCAGTCTTCAGAACATAGTGAGCAAACAGTGGTGCTGCGGATGCAACCTAAAAACTCAAGAAGAAATAATATTTTGAGAAGCTCTGAATGATAAAATCTCAGTTCTGTTTTTAGGTATCTACAGATAATAATAATAAAAAATCCCACAGACTGAAGAGAAATGTGAAAAACTAATGTCACTCTGCCAGTATCCTGTGGAAAAGTTTTTTGCAGCAAATACTTGAGTTAATTTTCTCTTATATGACTTTTCTGTCACAGACAGCGTTTCTCTTCTTTACAATACTTATAATTGAGAGTTTCACATATTTGTTACTCAGTTCAATACATTTTTCTTTCTGAGTCAAAAGTTACAAATTACTTCCAACTGAAGAATAAATCCTCCAGGTGGAAAAAGAAAACCATGAATTACAGTAGATTAAAATAAAAACAGTGAAATTCTTTCATATGAAATTGTTAATTTTACAAAAACTGCATATTTCCAAACACTACTAAATATAAAAAAGTAGTCATTAGCTTACAGCTGTGCTGGTTAGTGATGGTGTTATTGTGAAAAGGAACCTTGAATACCAAAGCATAATGTACCTTAAACATATCTGTGTGGTTTCTAGCTGACGTATGTTTAATTACATCTAAATGAAATATCACCCTGTCTTTTGTTTTTCATTTTCTTATATTTCTAACTTTTTTTTTAAACCAGAAAATCCCTAATCATGCTTTGTAATTGTTGAAAGAAATTCCGATGTAGATGTGTTGATTTGTGCAGTTGTTCAGTGTTGAGTCTGTCATGTGGATGGATCAACGTTGAGTGGTGGAAGAGGGTTGTCGATTTAAAATACATTTATCTAAAACCGGGCCCCATTCAGCTTTTCTGCCTCCCAGAAAACCCTCCAGCCTGGTCAGACTTGTATCCAGGCTCGGTGCAACACACTTTAGGGAAGCACCACTTGCTTGTGCTGCAAAGTCCCTTCCCCCTTCTCCCAAATTCCCTCTTTCTCTCCTCTCTCCATATTGTCCTCTTACCCATTTCCCTCAGTGTTATAAATTACAAACGACACAAACCTCCAGGCCTAATGCCCTGCTATGGACGCCTTCCAAGCTGCACTTTCTGGAGAACCGAGAGGCCGGCTTCATTGATAACACTGGGCACACTGTCCGTCCCTTTATTTACTGGCAGGGGGAAAAGGCCCAAGACGGGCCCTCCAACAGACCCGAAAGACACCAGCGCTTTTTGCAATCAGCTGATGAAACCTACTTTTCAGAGACTTCGGTAGTGGCAAGCCTTAATTTCATTTGGACATGTGAAACACCTCAACGATGAGTGAAGACTCCTAATTCCAACCTTAAGGTTTAGTCCTGAAGCAAAGGAATACATTACCAAGTCCTTCAGGAGAGAAGTCAGTCATTTTGGGGGGAACATTTGGAAAATTCTCACTCTATTGTTTCTGTTTCTTAGAAATTGGCACCAGCCCGCCATTAGCATTTAGTAGCAGGAGCCAATGAGGCATTAAGTGTCAATCTCCAAAGGGCATTTGACTACTTAAAGCCCTTGTGAAGTGTTATCAGGAAGAAAATCAACCTATGAAGAAGTACGCAGATATTGCAGTGGATTTAAACGCCAGAGTTAGATTCTACTATCTTTTGTTGTAGGTATTTCTTTTCCCTTTTGCTTCATTTTCACTGTGGAAGAGTCATGCAAATCAAACTTTCACAGTTTATGTTAGTTCCCTCTAAGCACACATCTCAAGGTGCATGAATACAGTCAGCTCCAGAGTGTGGTAATGTCATTTCAACCTCCAGTTTAGACTCTTTTTGACACCTCTTAGTCAGATTTAACACGCGATGGGGAAGTGTGAAGAGGTTTTCTTAATGCCACACATCCTCATGAGGCAACGCGGCACTGCAGTCGCTCTCGAAGCAACTTTGTCATGAAGGCGCAGATGCACTTTTAGGTCATTCAGTTCTCTTGGTATGCCTCTGCACTCTCTGGAGTCTCCTGGCGAACAGCGAGGGAGGGAACTGCTAGTAGAGCCCCACTATGGGTTGCAGGCCCCAGCCACTGCTCTAGCTGACCCTCCAGACCCAGATTCAGTTTCGAAGTTTTAACCCCATCTGCAAACTGATCTGCCAGCACTGAATTATTCTTCCTGTTGGTTCTGGTTTGTTTTTGCCTGAGTTTTGTTTTTGTGCACAGATATTTGTTTTTGACAGACTGCTTCATATTTAAGATCTTGGTCTGTTTTAGCCTGTTGTTTTGGAGTTAAGATCAATCTTTGTTGTAGTTCAGAGTTTTATAACTATTTGAGCATTGAAGCATCAACACCTTTATTCTATGAGACAAATTTTATTATGTAACGTCCAGAAAGTACATTCTGGTGTACTTTCCACAATGAGTGGCTGCCCTTGCATAGGTGTGTAAAAAGCATTAATATAAAATCTTATTTTTAATTCCAATAGCATAATATCACATTAAAGAGTTTTGGAAATTTTAACCTTTAATTTGAAGAAAGAAAAAAACACATAAGGTAAAGAAATATATATTTTTAAAAAATAAATCTCCACTGACACACTGACACAACCAGTGATGTTGACTGGTTTAGAGATGGTACCAAAGAGGAAAAGACAAGATGGAGAACTGGAGGTCGCACAGCTCATGATGTTGAGATTCTGTTTGGGAGTGGCCAGGATGAGGAATGAGAACATCAGAGGGACAGTTCATGTTCGACCTCCAGGAGATCAAGGCAGAGAGGCCAGACTTGGATGATTTGGACATTTTTAGAGGAGAGACGATGATGATATCGATAGAAGGATGCTGAGATTGGAGCCACCAGGCAGGAAGATGAGAGGAAGACCGGAAGGAGATTTATGGATGTGGTGAAAGAGGATGTGATGTTAGCTGGTGTGAGGGTGGAGGATGCACATGATGGAGACACCTCACCTTTCAACTACGGAAAAATTACAGCATCCTAAACTGGACAAAAATCAGGTCTTGGCATGTAATAATCATCAGCATCTTAATTTATTTTAGTCTTTAAGTAAATTGCATTAAAGACCCGAGCCAGCCAAAGCTTGTGAAAGTAACCCAAGTCAAAATTAAAACTTGGAAAGTGAACACTATCAAGTTTTAAAATCCATTGGGAAAATTAATCAAAATTTTGAAAGATGTCACAAACCATCTAATTGCATGCAATTGTGAACTCACCTGGGGATTTATGCACTTTAAACAACGTAATAGGACAGAACGTCGGTTTTCTGCTGCATTCTCCAAGCTTGTTGCATAAAGCACAGAAGCTTTTTTTTATGAAGTACTTAGCTCATTTAAGGATTTTGCTCAGCTAATTGTTTTTACAGACGTTTGTCAAAGCTCCAAGCAGACCGTGCCAGAAATGAGAGTTTCCCTGTGTTTAGTTGTTGAAGCGTGTGTTAAAGACTCCACTACATACCACAGAGTGGAGAACCTTTGATGGTTGTCAGATCTTTTTCTGAAGGAGTTATTTCCTTGAGCACAGTCCATTTGACAATTATACTTCCTCTAAATATCTAGCCGTCTCAATTAAAGATGCCAGGCCAAGAACTGAGGCTCAGCAACTTCTCAAGATTCATGACATGATGATGTCATCAGCTCTAGGACATAACTTCTCAAGATCATGATTGCCTATATAGAAAATAATTCACAGAACAACTTTCAAATTTTTATTGTGCTTAATTTTGAGACTTGCATATTTTATCACATCTCATAAAGCTGTATTTGTTGTATAAACAACTTCAGCGCACATGAATGATTCCCTGATTGTCTGTTATTGGAAATAATAGTGTGTTGCCTGTGATTTTACTAAAAGACTTTTAATGCAGTAATGCTGCTGCAAAAGTGCATCTTTGTTGAAAAGATTGATGTTGTTCCAGAAACACTCCAAAACATGTTGTTTTACATTGAATTTGTTGAATCAGTTTTAATTTGAAAGTATATTTAACCCCTAAATTATTCATAGTTCTGGCAGATTTAGATCTATTTGCTTTTTACCAACACGTTTCTTCTGGTTAAAGGTAATGTTAATGGTTTTGTAGTGGCCCAGGTAGAGTACCAGTTTGAATCTTATAGACTGTGCAAGGAGCTAATGATTAGGGAGATGGCAATGAGGCCTCCCAACCTTAAAGACTTTGTTCACCAGAGATAAATCATCTAAATACAAGTGGAACCAATGCCATTGATAATTTTTTCTATGATTAAAACCCTGCTTGTCCACTATATACTTTGGTCATTTGGATGGAGAATGGTTTTGCATTGTTTATCTGCATATTTGCCATTGCTTGCATAGATTGTTGTTTATTCTTTACAAACCTGCTGGGTATTTTTTGCAGCGTAATCCCTATTTGCTTTTCGAATCAGATGCTGAACGTGGTGCAGACAACAGTGGCATGTGATGCAGGGTATTTTGAGCTGTAAACTAGCACACTTTGACACTTCACACCCCAGGTCATAGTTTCACTTTTACTTGGCTATTGTAATTTGGTAAAACCTCGTTCTTCTCATTGTTCCGTGATGTGATCACCATTCAGCAGTTGCAACACACACACAACAGAGCTGCACCTGACCGCAGGGCCATTCATTTATCCCCACTGGTTTCCCATTGATGCCTTGCCTTATGACTGAGGCCCAAAGGAATCTCCACCCAGGGGACCTTTCAACAACAAACGCAGCCAGCTACAACAGCAAGCTGCTTCTCTGAATGAACAACAATGTCTTTCCAGCAGTGTGTGTGTGTGAGAGACTGTACTGTATGCGTGTGTGAGTTTAGCCAAACACCACTGGCTAGTAGCAGCAGAGTGACCAAAGCCCTTTAATGACAGTTAGGGGCTGGAAGAAGACATTTTTAGATTTGTCTTCAAGAACTGAGATGAACATGCCTTGGGCTGCGTTCATAACACTTCAACTATTACATATTCACTCAACTGCAATCTAAATAATGATTGAAATTTTATGGGTTACACAAAGAAAACGTGGTTTATAATTATGAGGTGAAGGGAAGAATTACATTGTTTTTATAAAATTTTACAAATAAACCACCTTCCTTTGCATTTGCACCTGTAAGTTTTCTGCACTATAAACTTTGCATATTTAAATTGAAGTTACGGCCATTGTGTTTTGAAAAACCACTTAAGTTCAAGTCTAAGTGGGTGGAAAACCACTGTGGATGTTGGTTTTCAAGTCTTGCCACAAATTCTATTTTTTTTGGAAAAAAAAAAGTAGAATTTTTGTAAAAAAAAATTCTACTTATTTTGGTTTTTGTCTTGCCACTCTTCCATACAAGTCAGATTTGCAAAGTCCATGACTAAGAGTTGGCCTGTTGACAGACTCCTCCAACTGAGCTGTGGCTCTCTGCAGCCCTTGTCGCTTTCCCACGTGGCTCTTTGCTGCTTCTCTGAAGAATGCTTTCCCTGTCCAACTCAGTTAATCGGTGGATTGAGCAGTGCTCTGCGAGATGCTAAAAGATTTAAATTCTGCTTTATGACTTAGCCTTCCTTAAACATCCACCTACACTGTAAGAATTGCCTTCACCAAATAACTGTTTGTATAATGAGATTGTATATAAGTATTTTTCTGACTTCAAGTTGCTGTGGAGTATAAGACACATGTAGTAAACTTTGGTGATAGAGAGGCAGGTGAATTGCGTGAAGCGGTACCACCGTCTGCAAAGTCATTAATATTCTTCTTGGTAACTACCAAGGTGTGGAAACGTAACTGCACCGTTCACAAACCACAACAGGTGTCTAGCAGTTTCAAAAGGTAGCACCATTAGATAGACATAGCTGTCTAGATTCGCTAGAGTAGGAAAATCTGACAAGGTAGCACAGATCACCAGAACATTGGGAACATGTATTTAAAGTATTTCTCTGTGCAGTCAGTCCTCCACCTCTGGCCTGCTGTTCAGCCTGCGATTGGCTTTCCTCGCCACTGCAGACAATACTGTTTAATCTTTGCTTCAAGTCGATCAACATGAATTCATCAAAAAGTGCATCGTAAAGAGAAAAAAAAAACACATTTATGTCTCTCCTGACAATAAGTCAGTGAGATGTTGCAATTAGTTGCATTTGCAACATCTTCTACTGTCACAGTGAAGGGAGCTGAGTGCAAAATCATGCTACACTTTTCAGAGTTTTAATTAGAACTAAAATATTGAAAACTTTCATTTATTTTTCTCCTTTCAGAAATGTGAAATCCCCTCAAGATACGTTAAAGTTTGGTGTAGTAATGTGGCAAAGTGTGACAACATTCAAAGGGTTTCAATACTTTTGCAGTCACACTTAAGATTAAGCCATGCAAGTCTAAGTACACATGACCAGTATAGTGAAACTGTGAACGGCTCATTAAATCAGCTATGATTTAATGTTGCAGTGCAGTCATCCAGAATTGATAACTTACTTGTCACCTTATGAAAGCAGATGGTAAAGGATTTATCCAGCGTATTTTAATGGTCTGCAGTAAAAATCATTGTAAAATACAGCACCATCAAGCCTTTTTTTCCTAGATGCTGTCCAGAGGGTTGGTTGTTATGCAACATCCTTCACACGTCTGAGCTTTCAAAAGAAGTCCGTTTTCTATTGATAATGGCAGTGCCAAGTTAAAGGCACTCGCTTGTCTGTCCCTTAGAACGAGATTGCGCAAGTGCCACAATGGTGTCCCATTTAAAGAGGGACGCCACTGGGCCTTCTATTAATGGCACTAAGACTTGCTCTGCTCTGGAAGGAAAAATGTGACAAGATCAGCACCACAATCAATGTTGAAGGATGAAGAAACTAGCAAGAAAAAAGTGACCTGTTTTTTAAAATTGTATACATTTTGAAGCAAACCGAGGGGTAAGGTATTTAATTTACTGTCTGATTGACTAGACCACTGACACAACAGGCATTTTATCCATTTTTCACAATCACATTTTATTTTAGGTTTTAGTTACACCCTGAAACACTTCTCCTTTGGTTATTTAACTGGGATCATTTTCAGACTCCATTTAACAGATATTTTTGAAGCAGGACAGATGCAACAGGTTGGACCTGGGATCAATTCTCATTTCTTTACTGGTTTTGCATTTATAATTTTTTTTGTGATTTTCACATAGATTTTAGCGAACAGTGTGCAATGTGACATTGAGCGCATTTATCTGTGTGAACGAACGATAATTTGAGGTTTGTGTGTCGGTCCAGATCTCACACACGTTCGCTCAGTAGTATTCTGGCACATGCTGTTTGACAACTCTGCCAGACACCTGTCAAACTTCAGATGTCTACTTCGCTGTTTGCGCTGTTTCAGTACGCAGGAAAAAACGCCCCTGACTTGAGCGCTCTCAGTCAGCGCTCAGGGCAAGAAGTTCGGTCCTGGACAAATTTGAGATTGAGGGATAGTCGAATTCACCTTGGTGCATGTGTTAAAAATATTCCACTTAGATGCAATGGTCAAAGTTTTGCACTTTAAAAAGCATCCTCTTTTATTACTCCCTTTTAGAGCAGATTCCCAGTGCTTTCCTGATGTCTGCAATACAGGGTTTTATTTGTGTTTTTTGCCTTTTGCTTCTAGTTTCCATCCATCCATCTATTTTCTGTACTCCCTTGTCCCTTAGTGGGGTTGGGAGGTGCTGGTGGCTATCTCCAGCTAACGTTCCGGGCGAGAGGCGGGGTCACCCTGGCCAGGTCGCCAGTCTGTTGCAGGGCAACACAGAGACAACCATACACACTCACACCTAAGGAGAATTTAGAGAAGACAATTAACCTGACAGTCATGTTTTTGGACTGTGGGAGGAAGCCGGAGTACCCGGAGAGAACCCACGCATGCACAGGGAGAAAATGCAAACTCCATGCAGAAACACCCCAGGATGGGAATCGAACCCAGAACCTTCTTGCTGCAAGGCAACAGCTCTACCAGCTGTACCACTGTGCAGCCCCGCTTCTAGTTTCCATGTGTGAAAATTTTAGCACAACTGTGCATCTAATAATGGATGGCTTATTTCCTTATTTATCTAAATGTTGTATAATAACCCTCTCGGGAGTTACTTTATCTGTATGATCTCTAATACAAGAGTAGAAAATTGTACACAAACACACACAGACAGACAGATTCCTGTCCCCGTCTCCAGATAATACATCTCAAACCTCAGAATTGTCACCGTGGGGTGAACTCAGACTCTGTTTATGAAAAGAGGGGGCTATAAATCCTTAGTATGTTACCAGCATCAGGGTAAAGTTTTATCCATGTCAGTGGAAAAATGGGTCAGAAACTCTGATCCTTTTTTTCCACTAGAGGTAGATTTACGAGAGACGGATCATCTTGTTGGTTCCCAGTACCCAAACATTGCACTATATTTGTCGGTGCTCAAATAGTAGGAAAAATGGGGGGGAGAGTTAAAGCTGGGAAGGGGAGGGGTGTTGCAGTGATGAATGTCTACAACAGATATTGACCTCTCCACTCCCACCCCGATTCTCTAAGTCTTACTTGACTATTTATAGAAGGCAAAACTGCGCTATGGAAAAACATGACAAAGCTGCATTCCATAAATAAATCTGGGAATAGTGGAAAAGAGCGCATGGGTTAGTCTCTGAAGGGCTGAATGGAGGTTCTCAGGCTTTCTTTCTGCATATGATGGATGGATGGATGGATGGATGGATGGATGGATGGATGGATGGATGGATGGATGGATTATTGAAAAAATATGTTTGCAAAAGTTTTTAATTAGGATGTATTACAAAAAACTGCCTTTTTTGCCTAAAAAAAGTCTATTTTTTTTGTCTGCAATACAGGGTTTTATTTGTGTTATTTAACTTTTACTTCTAGTTTCCATCCATCCATCTATTTTCTGTACACCCTTAGTGGGTGTACAGAACCCACCAGAAAATGGGATCTGGTGGTTATGGGACCTGGTGGTCCCATTCTGGGTCCCATTCTGTGTCATATACACAACAACACATGAACTGATATTTACCTGCATTTTTAGCTATTAGTCACTAATGTATAGATAATCTACTCCTGTTTATAGTCTGTATACTCATAACCTGTCTAATATATGAATACTTACAGTTTTAGCATATTAAAAAAAACGAAAACCTTCAATGTACATTTGTAATTTGTTTTTTATTTTCTTGTTAAGCACTTCTGGATGGATGCAAGCTGCATTTCGTTGCTTTGTACTTGTGACATGTGCAATGACAATACAGTTGAATTCTACTCTATTCTATTCTAAAACAATGCTTTCATCAGGAGCTGGGGGGCGGGCTCATGGAGACCAACAACCAATCAAAATGTTGTGAGCACCATGTTGGAAAGCGCAGTGTTGGTTTGATTTTTGATCAGCCTAATATAAAACAAAGTAAAACACATTAGCATTCAGTATGAAGAGTAGCACAAGCTGATTCTCTCTGATATCCCTCCTGTTAATCTTAATATCAGACGTCTCAGAGTTTAGGCAGGGCTGCGTAAACGAGCTGATATATTTTCTGCCAACCCAGAAACACCACAGCCAATATTATTACGTCACTGGGTGGAGGAAACTCCCCATTTTCCAACACTGCTGGTGCTTTGTTGGAAAAGTCCCAAACTTGGTTCTAGAGCCAGTTCTTCATTTCTGGAAGAAAGTAGTTTGGGTTTTCACAACCAAAGACTAGCACTAAAAATGCCTCTTCCAGCTAATGTTTGTTATCCCTCTGTTGTGTTCAGAGTTATTGTGTAAGGTCACAGTTCATGGAGACAGTGCTGCTTCCGGCAGTCAGAGGAAGGGAAGAGTCTTCACAGGTCAGCAGTCAGTCACAGATATTATTTTCTCATATTTTTTGGTTTATTTTTCACAATCTTCCTGCAGGGAAGTTCTTATTGTAAATCACTGAGGCCTAGAGATTTGTATTTTACAAAAATAGATTTATTTCCATAATAAAAGCTATGAATAGACATTTCAGCTAAGATATTTAATTGGATGTTGTCACTTATAGGATCAGTCTTGCTCTTATTCGTAATTTCACTAAGCAGTTCAGTGGCCATTTGCATTAGCTGACTAAATGCAAACACAAGGTTTCTGTGCATAGCGTGTGGTTGTAAATGCTAGAATAAAAAATTAAATTCAAAAGCAGGATGGATTTGTTAGGTTTAGCAGGTTCTGATGCCAGAGAACAGCCCTAATTATGGCCAGAGGGTTCCTCATGTTGGGTCAGACAGCTGCTTACTTTCTCAGAATCAACTTCTCCTCTTGGACAAGAGGAGAAGTCAACGACCCGATTGACTTAGGAAAACATCTACGTCAATTCAACTGGATCTTCTTCTTTTGTAAAACATAGAATACATACATACATATTTTTTATTTGTTTTATTTCCTCTTTTTTACTTTGCACAAAGTGTATTTTAAAGGTTTGTACATTGAGAGCAGAGACTGCAGTCACATTCCTTATCAGTATGCAGGACGCTGGCCAATGAAGCTGCTTCTGATACTGACTTTGTTTCTAAATCTCTTCTTCTGACTCAGCATGAAGAGCTTGGCTCTGAGATTACTCAGCGTTTACCACATCTCATTTACATTTGTAAAACTATTACATAACAATATCACTGACAGAATGAAGCACAGTCCTGTATGGTCTGCTGAGGCTTGCATTGAAACACAACATTGCAATTCAATTTAACAATCTAAAAGTTAGAACTGATCATTATTTCATCACAACTTGTTGTTTTTTTTAATCATTCACTTTAAAGAGCATTTTTGATGCATATGAACGTGCATCTAAACAAACAGCAGCGAAGGATGTGCGTATGAGTAGTTTGACCTCTTCAACGTTGCCTCTGGCTAACCCTAGAGGCAACCTGCTGTGCACTGCAAGTAGCAGGACTGCAAGAAAAAAATGTTTGATTCCTAAGAGAAAAGTATCATTGTGAGGACAAATGAAATCATAACAGAAAACCAAGAGCTGAGACAGTTTTGAATGCTCAACAAATCCACAAAACGTCCATGTGATACACCTGCCTAATGATTTAATATTCTAATATTAGATGTTGTTGTTTTTTTAACTGTAAGTGGAAAAGAATCTTGATTATCTTTAATTAGCAGAATCTATGTAATGCGATCTAATTTATTGAATATGACTGTGAAACTTGCAGACCTTATTACAAGAGTAATGATTTAACATTTTAAGAGTTGTAACTTAGGCTGCCCAGTGGTGCAGTTGGTAGAGCTGTTGCCTTGCAGCAAGAAGGTTCTGGGTTCGATTCCCGGCCCAGGGTCTTTCTGCATGGAGTTTGCATGTTCTCCCTGTGCATGCGTGGGTTCTCTCCGGGTACTCCGGCTTCCTCCCACAGTCCAAAAACATGACTGTCAGGTTTATTGGCCTCTCTAAATTGTCCCTAGGTGTGTGTGTGCGTGGTTGTTTGTCCTGTTTGTCTCCGTGTTGCCCTGTGACAGACTTGCGACCTGTCCAGGGTGACCCCGCCTCTCGCCCGAAACAATAGCTGGAGATGGGCACCAGCAACCCTCCCAACCCCAGTAAGGGGATAAGGGTGTAGGAAAATGGATGGAGGATGGAAGAGTTGTAACTTTTCCTGGAGCAACAAAAGTACAGAAAGCTAATATTAGCAGGTTGTTAGTCAGGCTGTCTGCTCGGGTAAAGCTTGCAGTCAGCTACTCCACAGACATGCAGCCAGTTACCTTAACAAGGGAGCAATTACTGGAACTCCCTCAGTTTCCTGTGCGTGTTTTTGGTAATAGAAACATCTAAGATGCAGCTGAATTTGTCTTTGTAGGCAGCTGAACAATAGCACACAGCAACAGGTGTGGGAGGGGCAGGGCTGTGGCACGATACTCCACAGAGGCATTGGTGACTTTAAAACAAAATGTTAATGGGGAAGATCATAATGGTTTTTGAAAATGTATCTACTTTTTAACCTTGTTATGTCTTAATCACAGATTGATTGCTTTTGATATTTCTGTAAGTTGGACTACAGACCTTTAGATTATTTTACAAGGTTTGATTTTATAGTCAGATTTTAAAAGAAGTAGCTCAACTCTGTCTTTTGAGAATTGAACCCCTTTCTGCTGTTGGGCCTGTACATCGTACTGAAAAAAAAAACATTCTCTTCATGTGACTAAAACACTGGTGACATAACTATTACTTACAGAGCTGCTCTACAAATAAGCCATTTATTGACCTAAATGTTGTATTTTATCTTGGTTCCTTAATGTATGAAACTGAAAGCGCGCTGACCCTTGGCCCTGTTGTGCTCTGGACGACCCAGCATGCATTCAGCCTCAGCTCAGCTAGACAGCCCAGATGTCAGTGGTGGGTTATAGGACCCTAGACGACTGGTCTTCACATGGACACACTTCGCCTGAGGCCACTGGCAAGTTCCAAGCTCCAGACGCTCAGCCTCCACTGTGTAGCTCCAGTCCTTCACAAAAACCCACTGCCTCCACAGCAGCTGGGAAGCTAGGGGAAAGAAAAAAAAAACAGCCCTGTTTTTATATTTTAAGATTTTCATCATGGTAGGGAAGCTGCGTTTTACATTTTTCTTGTTGGCATCATGTTGTTTAGTCTTTGTAGAAAACTGGAAAGTATGTGCCCTTCGTGGTGAAAAATATAAAAGTAGTGCTACTGGGCTAAAATGTTTACTTGAGTTAGAGGGTACTTGAGGTTATTATTGGTAACTTTGCGGGTTTCTAACTACATTTTTAAAATTCAGTTTAGATCTGAGATGTTTTTTTAAAGCATATGCAGTTAAATCTCAATAAAGGATGTGATCGAAATCTTGATTTATGTAACCGATTTAGAACTACTTTTAGTTCTTTAAAAGTTAGACTTATTCCAGGAATGAAAAGTGTCTCCGTGTTCTGTACAGTATATGCACTTATTACTTGGTCTGGGCTCCTTTTACAGGAATTATTTGATCAATGTATCCTGGAGGAGATCAGCCTGTAGGAATGGAAACTGATTGCTTTCATTGTTTCCTTCAGCTTGTCTGCATTGTTGGGTCTGGTGTCAATCATCTTTCTCTTCATAATACTCCGTAGATTATCCAGGGGGTTAAAGTCAGGCTAGTTTAATGGTCAATCTAGCGCGGTTTTCTTCTTTTATAAGTTCATTTTCATGATCCCTCAAAATGCACAGAAATAAGTGTTAGAAATAGTAAAAACCCGATTAAACCAGCTTAAAGGACATCCAAAAGAAACATAAAACCCAAATGTAAGTTTGCAAATGCACTTGGGGACAAAGACTCGTACTCTTGGAGAAATGTCCTGTAGTCTGACGGCACTAAGACTGAAGTGATGCATGTTGTTGACGGGATGCTGCAGGAGTGACTGGTGCACTTCACATAATAGATGGCATCATGATGAAAGGACATTATATGGACATATTAAAGCAACATCTAAAGACAAGAAATGTGTTTTCCAAATGGATAAAGATAGTCTGCACACTTCTTAATTAGTTAAAAAGTGGCTTGAGGACAATAAAGTCAATATTTTGATGTGGCTAGCACAGAATGACTTTGGATTTTCTCTCTGGCTTCCTTTCACAGTCCAGATCCTGGATCATGTTAAATGGCCTGTAGGGTATCTATGGTCATATTTGGGCTTTGTATTACCCAGGAAGTACCTCTTGACCAACGCAGAAAGACCTTCATTGGTCCTGGTAACTCTGCAAGGATGAGCGGGTATAGACAATGAATGGATGTTTTTTCAATCAAAAATAATATGGCATTGTTGAATCATGGTAATAAAAATAAAATCAAACATATTTAACATAATTTAACTGATTATATTCAATAACTGGTGCTACTTTTGTTAGTGCTGCTTAAATAATGCATCGCCATAATAATAATAATAATAATTTAGGTTATTTAACAATTTATATTTATGTCAAACAGTCATGTAGTTGGCTTTCTATGTTATATTGTCCTATAAAATAAGATGTAGCTCTTTAACGCCATCAACAGAACCTCAATAAAATATTTGCCTTTGTCATTAAAATACGTCAAGTAATTTTTAATTGTAATAATGTTTCTTGGAACTTTTATGCTCTGAGATAAATTGTGGAGATGCCAATAAAATATCTCCTTTTTCTTTCCTTTACACCGTCGCCACCAGCAGCAGCCTGAACCACTGAGGCAGCACAGGACAGATCTGCCCTGTGATGTTGATGTTTTGATGTTGTTTGCTCTAAATTACGACTCTACCATCTGAATGTTGCAGCTCCAATTAACTGGTGAATGTTTTTCTAGTCTATTATTGTTAAACTTTGATGAGATTGTAGCCTCAGTTTCCTGCTCTTAGATGACAGGAGGACCCAGTGTGGCTTTCTGCCGCTTTTAGGTTCAGTGTGTTCGTACGGGTCATTCTGCATACGTTGTGTGTAACGTCGTTCAGTGCGTTAACAAGGTCTTTTTGTCCACATATCTGCCTCACACTGGACATTTTCTCCTTCCTGCAATATTTTCTGAGATGGTTGGGTGAAAGCATCCCAGAAGATCATCAGTTCCTGAAATGGTCAAAGCATTGGCAGCAACAACCGCGTCACATTCAATGTCTATTAATTCCCCTATATAGCATTGACTCACTGCCATGCAATGTGCTGTTTACTACGCATACCTCATAAAGGGGCTAGGAGTAGTGAACGTATGTGCCCATAAATACAAAATCTGAATATACTGGATCTGCTGCAGAGATCTGTGGGCAAGAACCAAGCCACACTGCCTTTCATGGAGGCTTGGCATGCTGCAAGCTATTCACTCCGACGTATCCACGGATAAATATGGAGTCCTGTGACTTCCAGCATGTAGACTAGTATTGGGAAAACATTCTGTGTATAATTTTTCCTTTGCTCTCTGTTCCATGGAGAAATTTCTTTCCCTTTACATCGCAGATCGTGGGACAGACTCTAAAATAAACAGTTAAACTTTGCATAAACATGCTTTCTTTGTGGTATTTTCACAGACTGTCTTTTCATTTTGATGCTGTCTGTGTTATTCTTATTTTAAAGCGACGACCTTTGGCTTTTCTAATTAAGCTCTTTAAAGTCGATAGAGAGGGAAAGAAAGAGGAAAGAGACAGGTTGGCTCTGTGTACGTGTCTGAGAATGTGTGTGTGTTGTCTCGATTGCTTGAAGAGCAAAGGTTTTCGTGGGTATTCCAAGCTTTATCAGCTGGCTTATCTAAAGGTCAGAGGTCAGCTCTTATGTTCCAGGTGAGGGTAAAGTTTTCATCCTTTGATGAAGCCGGATAAGAACATCATGTTCTCCCACTGGTACTCAACAGGTTGCCAAGTTTTGTTGATGTAGCCTGCTGTGTTTCTGATGAGTTTCACTCGTTTGTTTTTCTACAGGTTGGGATTTATTGATCATAGATAAAGTGAAAGCTTCGTAGAGAAATAGTTTATACGTTAGCTTTGCAATACTTAACTCTTGAGTATTTGTAAAAAAAAAAACATCATATATTCAAACAAATTAAACTACTTATTATATACACCGAGTTAGTTGTGAGTTAGTGGAGTGACGCAGCGATTAACTACTGAAGGCTTAGATTAATTTAGATTCTTCAAGTTTCTGGGATCTTTTTCTTGTCGGCTCCGATCTTAATTTTGTCCAGAGATTTCCAATTAAGTTCAAATTAACTGAGTCATTTGTGGGCTGCACAGTGGTGCAGTTGGTAGAGCTGTTGCCTTGCAGCAAGAAGGTTCTGGGTCTGATTCCTGGCCCTGGTCTCTCTGCATGGAGTTTGCATGTTCTCCTTGTGCATGCATAGGTTCTCTCCGGGTACTCAGGCTTCCTCCCACAGTCCAAAAACATGACTGTCAGGTTAATTGGTCTCTCCAAATTCTCCCTAGACTTTATGTTGCCCCAAAGTCATTTCAAGTTATTAAACAAAACTTACTACATGGATTATCTGTTTTGATTTAATTTAGGGATGCACCGATATGAAAATATGGGCTGATAGCGATATCCGATATTAATATTGCTGATATGGCCGATATTGTGTACATTATATATATTTCACTACCCTTTCGACAGAATGAAAGAGACGACCACACAGTCAACGTTACTTTACTGGTTTATTTAAACTTCCCACAAACCTGTGCTGCATCACTATAACTGGCACATAACCTAATACCGAGTAACCAATCAAACAAATGAATATCACCAATATCACCAAGATGGTTAATATTAATATTAACCATATTAATATTGGTTATTAATATGAGCCCAGCTTTATTTATTGGACT